>JABCPV010000028.1:0-306571 GCA_016584345.1 Suillus ampliporus
AAATCGGCCAAGGAGGCTAGGTGTTTAAAGGTATGTATGACATTATATAACTTCCTGCCATATTTCACCCGATTGTAGGTATTATGACCATTATAGGGGGATACAATGGTTTAAGCGGATCTTGATTTCAGTGATGAAAAGCCGCACAATTCATGATATTTCATGGTGAGGAATTGTTCAGATAACGATCTGTGATGGCCTGCGCATTGTCATTTCTAGGGGAAGTGGTGTTTGCATACGCTTGTCATAATTGTGCATCGTTGAACAGTGATGAGCCTTCTGTAGTGCAAGCTTGAACCAGGCTGGTCTAAATAAGCTGAACGAGTACTGAGTTCAATAGCGCATGTATGTACTGCAATACAATGAAAGCAATGTGCCCATGTCCCATGAGGCGTGCTACAGTGTCTACATAGGGCAATAAACAGTGGAATGAGAAAGGTAGCAGAACAAGTAGGAAATACAATACAACGATGGAGCACAGGAGAGCCTTGGAGAACAAAATGAAATGCAGCAAATGACAACGAGGCATGGAAACTGAAATGTTGCTCCCCTAATGTTGGTTGTCTGCATTCTGAATAGGCAAGCAACAAACCCAGAGCATAAAACGAGCACGCCATCCAGCCCGTCTTATGGTGATGTCAGGAGGTGAGTTTGTTCCACTCGCCACTGCAGTGCCAGTAGGTGTGGGAAGCATCGTAGATGCCGTGGCAGTGGCAGGCGGTTGCTGTGATGATGGTGTTAGATTGCTCTGGGTTGCTCCGCTGTTTTGGTGCGTGGTATGAGGATTGGGAGGTCGAGAGGAGCTGGCAGCTTTCTTCCCTCTTGCCTGATAGTTCCTCTGTGTCGAGGTGTGTTAGTGACAAGGAACCTAGAACCTAGAAGGGAGAAATAGCGCACAGGCTTGCCTGCTGTGAGGGGGACCTGGACTACTGGTGGGACATTGTTATGACTAGCGTTCACTCTATGAGCGAAGGCATAACCAAAACCACTAGGACTTGGTCGTAGTAAAGATGAGGAACAAGATAGGATTGAGAGTGGACGTCCAAGCCTACACTGAGTGTAAACGAAGAGGTTAAGTCTAAGGAGTACTTACTGACTACTACCTAGACTATATACATAACATTGAAGTGGAGATATCTGAGTATGAAACAAATCAACCAATAAGAAAGAATTGTACGATACTGCGGATGACGTATAGGATGACTGATGATATATAAGCGATGATGTCATAGACGGAGATGAATGTGAAAGGATAGTCCAGACTGTGATGATGTGAAGAGGTGAAGATGTGATATGGTGAAAGGGTGAAATGATCAAGGGTCACATGACTGGAGGTGTTTTGGAAGCATTACCGGGAAGTTTAGAAAAGAATAGTGATTTGTGTTTGGAATTCGTGACAGACATGCAACCTGCGTAGCATGCCAAAAACAAAATTTTGAGGCCAACTGAGAGGGCTGGACCGGGATCGACGTGGTGCTGTGGTGGAATGGTCATGTCGTCCATGGGATGGGGTACCGCGTGAGGTAGAGAACTGATAATATATTAGTCAAAGGCACCGTTAAATTATAGATGGAGATCACATACATCATCAAAAAACCCTGATGGTAGCCGACGAGTGCCATCGATTGGCGGGGGTCGGCGTCGTGTAGCATCAGTCTAGGATGTAGATGCTCAAAAACTCGGAAATTGTGAAGAAAAAGATAACACACATCTAGGCCTGACTTTTTGACAGTGTTCTGTATGAATGAAGAAGAGTGAGTGAGGCTGTTGAAGAGATCAGATTGGCAATGTACCACCTGAAAGGATGAGCAGACCTGTTGTCAGTATGATTGATGGTAAAATGTATGCAAGCTTACATTTTCTAACAGAAGGTCGTGGAGGCCAGCTTCTCTGAGGATAGCCGAGACATCCCACGTATATATGTGGTTGTCGCAGGCAGTGGCGAGGAACTTTCCATCCACAGAAAAGGCTGCAGAGTTTACTGAGTCTTCATGGTGGAGGGGTGGTCCAATGGGCTGATTTGTTTGGAGGTCCCATAGTCGCGCTGTCTCGTCGTATGATGTGATTGCGAGGATGCGCTCATTTGGAGACAGTGAGATGCCCTGGACAAGATCTTGGTGCCCGTTAAGAATGGCAGGTTTGGTCCATGTGGCTGTGTCAAACTTCTTGATCAGGCCTAACCCGGCGGCGATAAGGGTTTTTCCATCCAAGGTCCATGCTAGGGAGTGAGTGAGTCCATCGAGTGTTTTGAGTAGTTCGCCTGTGTTGGCATCCCAGATTTTCAGATTCCTTGCGCCTGTCGCAATCATGGTGCCATCAGGTGAGTAGCAAACTGCATCCACCCAGTTGTTGTCCCCCGCCTTGATAGGTCCGATGATTGTCTTTCCGCTCCTGACATCCCACACTCTGAATGTCCTATCTCGGGATCCGCTCACCACTCGTTCTCCATCTGGACTCCAGCAGATAGACCGCACTGTGTTTGTGTGCCCCGTCCATTTTTTGATGATCTTGCCCGTGTCAATGTTCCACAATCTGACTGTCCCATCAACACTCCCGCTTGCTACTTTCTTGCCATCCGGCGACAGTGCTATGGCGAGCACTCTTCCACTTCCTTCAACCTTCCAGGTATCCCCGATCTCCATTCCGCCCTCCAAATCCCAGACTCGAAGAGATTCATCCTGCGAACAGGTCATGATCCGTCGTTTATCGGGCAGGCATATGACGCCATAGACGAGTTCAGTGTGTCCTTGCATCTTGTGATGAGGCCTTGTCGCTGATTTCTCTCTCTTCGTAGGGGCTCGTGAAGACATGGTTTTGGCTCGGGGACTTCACCTATTGGGCGTGATACAGTTTCAGCTCTTGCCAATCAAACGATTGCCATCACTCACTCAGAGAATGTACACGGAACGAACTCGTGCGGAATGCAAGCTGAAGCGGAGTGTTTTGTTCAATCCAGAGTTGAGTCAGGAGGGATGTTGCTGTCCAAGTCCTGTACAGGTGCGTCTTCCTCGTGTTTGCCACAGCTTGACCACGGGCTGTGCAAATCAAGCGCTCACGGACCGTGATCCAACAGTAACGCAATTTCTTCGTCGAGATCCACATCTCAGTATCGCATCTGGTGGTCCGAGTGTCGAACACAAGGTTGATTCGAAGGCTTTCGAAACGTGTTGCCAAGTGTTGGTGACGCTCACATCAGCAGGATTGCATCCTCTTGTTTCTTGCATTCGACACTGTGGCAATGTTGCACGTCTTGCTTGGGCACAGTGCTTGACGTTGCTGGTGACATTGTGCAAGCACTGCAGTTCCTCGTCGAGTGCACACCCAGGCCCTTCGCTTGGATCAATGTGTTCCGCACAGACAGTCAGAAATTTCCAGTATTTATTCTGTCTAGCTAGTATACGCAGACGGCTTGTGGAACATTTTGGGATCCTCGCGCCTAGTACTATCCAATTCTCTTCGCACAGAAGCTCTTGCCATGACACAATGTTAGACTTGCCAGTTGCATGTACTTGGCTCCATTGCTCATCTCTGGTCGGTCAAAACAATTTAGCATCATGGAACGTTAATCTCTAAGTCCTGTCGTGTGATCCGAACTGTGAGAGACCACATGAATAAGATTCTATACACACGACAGACTCGCACTCTATACCAGGCTCTTGGAGTCTTCCGAGTTGCCACTGGCGCCTTTCCTCTCGACAGCCTCCTTGATATCCTTTTGAGCCACACTGACAACACCCTGCACCTCCTTCATTTCCTTTGCCCAACCCATAGCTTTCAGCTTAAGCCCCGTTCCTTCTTCAATCCTCTCCACAATGTTCTTCACACCATTATTATCAGACTCTCGCCCAGCAGCAGCGCCTTCTTTTGCACGCTCCCAGGCTACACCACTGTGCGCAATAGAGGTTCTTCGGATTTCTCCAAGGCGGGGAACATAACGATCTTCAAGCTCGATCCGCTCGTGTTCCCCAAGTCGAGTAAGAGATGGGTAACCAATTATCTCGCACTGAGAGAGAAGTCATCGAACACTCGCCGAACTGGTCAAGTTACTTGCCCAGTCTTTCGGTTTGCCTGACTGGATTGGTGAATGTTAGACCGGCATATACATATGTCAATTTGGTGCTATTTTAACAGCTAAGTTTTTCATCATCGTCTGCTGCTCACCGAGCCTTTCCTTGTCAGACGCCATACTCTAACCTGGTCAAACAGACTTCACAGTGAAGGCAAATACTACCATTCCCTCTGTCTGCCCATGTGCATCGAGCTGGGCTTACTTTGATGTCCAATGCTTCGCCTCGCCCTATGAATGTGAGTAGAAAATCTCGAGACTCCTATCATCTCAAGTCACAATATTCGCATCCTGCACAATGAAGCTCACACCTATCACTCTTCTCTGCCTTCTCCCTGTCAGTATTCGCAGAGTCTGTGTTCTTAATTTTAGCGCCTCTGCCCACGACTCATTCTTTTTCAATGGGCACCGCAGGCGCACTTTCACGATCTTCGATTGTGGGTGGGTGGTAAGTGCATCAACTCTCCGCGGTGAAAAGACATCACATGGTGGGATGAACTGGGATCATGATCTACGTGTGGATCATTAACTTAGCATCGCGCTTCGTCACTTAATCCCAGTTTTGTTGCTACCAACCCACCGTTATGTCGGGCGTAGGTGTGGATTTCATTTCGGCGCCGAACGCGAAGGTCATCCATTCGCAGTCGATTTGGATCATTGCTACCTATCTTCCGATCATCCATATAACCGGCTCCTTTGTCATCTCGGTCGTACTGGTCCGTCAAACTGAAAATATGGAGGAATTAGCAGACAAAGCAGTAAGTCGTCAACCTAGCGTGCATCTCTGCTCTGCTAACTATTCTGCATCAGAGAGACCTCCTCTTATAGCAGTCTCCCCTGCTCAATGCTCATGGGGGCTGGATGGATGAATAGTCTCTGACTAGGGGCTAATAGCAGTTATGCGTTTGACTATGGTAATCTACGCATTCGAGTCTACGGCAATGGTAGTGGTCATCGGCGGGTGCAGGCGTTCATATGGTGATTGGCTAGCTCGTCGTGCCCCTAGCAGGAGATACACACATATTTCTATTTCTTTCAACTTTGCATGCAATGGCAGGACGTGCCATGCAATATAACTCAAATACTACACACCGATGGAGTGATCAAAAATGACAGCAAGGAAAACCATGGAAGATTAGGGTAGAGATAGAAAATGACAATGATGCATGGAAACCGCAATGTCTAAGGATTGATTGTCCATGTACTCAAACAGATGCACAACCAATCCAGAGCAAGAAACGGAATCCACCATCCGGCCTGTCTTACTGTGATGTCAGGACCCGACATTGTTCCCGTTCCACCCTGCAGGTGCCAGTGACTGGAGGAAGTGTCGTGGATGTGATGATTGCAGCGGGTTGTAACTGCGACGATGTCGGTTGGGCTTTGGGTCGCTCCGGTGTGTTGTTGCGTTGTATGGGAATTGAGAGGTTTGGAGGAGCGAGCAGCTTTCTTCCCTCTCGCAGTGATAGTTCCTCTGTATCAAAACGAGTCAGTAATAAGAAGCGAGAAGAAACAACTTACCGGCTGGACCATGTGCACGGGACGTCGGACTACGGGTGGCTCTCGCAACTGGATCTGCCGATCGATCTTGTCTGCGTAGTATGCCGGAGGCGAGGGTTTTAGCCAAGCTGCGAGGGTGGGATGGAGACTGGGTGTCTCGCTCAGTTTCTCCAGTGGGATTGGAGCGGCGGCGGGGCCAGAAGGAGAGCAAGCGACCGAGTAGAGTATGTTGATGTGGTGCTGTGGTGCGATGTCACGTCGCCCGTGCGAGGAGAGAGCTGACAGAATACTGGTCAAAGGAACCGTTGAATTATGAAGGGATATCACGTACATGATCAAAAAACCCTGGGGGTAGGCCGACGAGCGCCATCGATTTGCGGGGGTCGGCGTCGTGTAGCATCAGCCTAGGATGTAGATGCTCAAAAGGTACGAAATTGTGAAGAACAGATAACAGACATGTAGGCCTGGCTTTTTGACAGTGTTCTGTATGAATGAAGAAGAGTGAGTGAGGCTGTTGAAGAGATTGGATTGGCAATGTACCACCTGAAAGGATGAGCAGACCCGTTGTCAGTATGATTGATGGTAAAATGTATGCAAGCTTACATTGTCTGACAGAAGGTCATTGAGGCCAGCTTCTCTGAGGATAGCAGAGACATCCCACGTATATACATGCTTGTCGCTGCAGCCAGTAGCGAGGAACTGTCCATCCGCAGAAAAGGCTGCAGATCTTACCATGTCTTCATGGTGGAGGGGTGGTCCAATGGGCTGATTGGTTTGGAGGTCCCATAGTCGCGCTGTCTTGTCATATGATGTGCTTGCGAGGAAGCGCTCATTTGGAGACAGTAGGGACGCTCAAAGTTCGGGGGCGTACATGTCGCCCACGCCCACCGCCCACGCCTATGACCCCTTCGCACAACACATCCTACCTAAAACGTAGTTTGCACATTACCTAATATTGAACATGCGAAAAATAAACACTAGATATTTTACACTTCGTTGTTCGTCATTGTCGTGCTTCGTGATGCGGAAGAAGAACACTGGAGTCGCGATTCTGGGCAGCCGATATAATCTGGCAACTGCTGAACCAAATAGAGTTGTCGGAAAACAGAGTCATGCTGCTGGGGAAGCGCAAGAAGGGCGAGGTAAGCGAGTCCAAATAGCACAAGGGTACGAGACTGATGATGACTTGCAGAGAACATCGGGCGACAGCAAAGTCACCGTTTACCAGTGCATGGGAGCTGCAATATTCCCACAGTTGCATAGTCTGAATGCTGTTGCGATTGGAGACCGTGTCAAACGGAAATATGTCATATGAGCAGTAAGTCTGCTACATCTTTTGTTTCCTGAAACTTACACAGTTCTCGCAGCCTGACAAAGAAATACAAAGAGCTGGCTTGCCGACTTCGGACAACAGGTAAATGCATCCAAGCTGACACAGATGATAATCTGTCTGATGGCGACAACGAATATTTTGATTGTTATGTTCCTGCTTCTGGACAACTACTTTGAGGGCACGGTCAATTTGGGGTGTGTAGCTTACATTACTGCACACGGTCTCTGAGTATCTGACATCGCACAGATGAGATTGTTATCCAACGACATGCAGCTTGATGCTTGCGTTTTGAATTGATGTTTACCTGAAGTCCCCGGAGGCACTGCCAACGGCCTTTCAAAGCCCCCATACAATCAGGATCGTGCGCCGTCGTGCGAGGATGGTTTGAGTTGCTGCAACACGATGCAGCACTTTGTTGCATTTGTCGCGAGCAGTGAGTCATATCATGCGAGAATAGTATACATCATGTTTGCTTGTAGCTACCGCAAATACAATACATTCCTTGTAGTACAAATAATAGCACGAAAATGGTCAAATGACAGCGCAAAAAAAGGTCAAATAACAGCGCGAGTGACGAGTCATCTGTGATATGTTTATTGTACATACTACAGGCCTTTGACTTCACACTGCATTAGCATTGTATTATATAATACGGATATGTACAAAACGGGATGGTGTTGTTGTACGGGGGGGTCATGGGCGTGGGCGGTGGGCGTGGGCGACATGTGCGCCCCCGAACTTTGAGCGTCCCTAGTGAGATGCCATTAACCCCCTCTTGGTGCCCGTCAAGAACGGCAGTTTCGGTCCATATGGCTGTGTCGAACTTCTTGATCCGGCTTGACCCGGCGAGAAGCGTCTTTCCGTCCGAGGTCCATGCCAGGCAAAAAGCGAGTGCATTGAGTGTTTTGAGTAGTTCGCCTGTGTTGGCATCCCATATTTTCAGCGTCATCGCGCCTGTCGCAATCATCTTGCCATCGGGTGAGTAGCAAACTGCGTACACCCAGATGTCCCCTGTCATGATTGGTCCGACAATTGTCTTTCCGATCTCGACATCCCACACTCTGAATGTCTTATCCCGGGATCCACTCACCACTCGTTCTCCATCTGGACTCCAGCAGATAGACTGCACTATGTCTGTGTGCCCCGTCCATTTTTTGATGACCTTGCCTGTGTCAATGTTCCACAATCTCACTGCTCCATCCCCACTCCCGCTTGCTACTGTCTTGCTGTCCAGCGACAGTGCTATGACCCTCACCCCCTGACTTCCCTCGTCCTCCCAGGCATCCCTGACCTGCATTCCGCTCTCCAAGTCCCATACTCGAAGCGATTCATCCCATGAACAGGTCATGATCTGTTGTTTATCGGGCAGGTATATGACACCCCGGACATAACTGGTGTGTCCTTGCATCTTTTGACGAGGCTTTGTCGCTGATTTATCTTGCTTTGTAGGGGCTCGTGAAGACATGATTTTGCCTCGGGGACTTCACCTTATGGGCACCGCACAATTCAGCTGTTATCCATCAAATCAATTCCATCACTTACTCAGAGGTACTTGATTTGTATAGAACGAACCCGCCCTTAATGAAAACTGCAACGGAGTGAGTGTTGTGTTCAACGGACAGGCGATTCAGGAGGGAGGTCGCCGTTAAAGTTTAAGTCTTGTGCAGGTTCGTCTTCCTTGCTTTATCCTTGTGTTCGCTTCACAGCTTCAGCACTGGCTGTGCAGATCAAGCGCCCAAATATTGTTTGATGCACTTTTCTCATCCGCATCAACATCAACATCAACATCAACATCTTTACTCGTCGTCCTTCATGTGATCGTCGAAAAGTTGGGCTCCCAAGGGACTGGTGGGAACCCAAGAAGTGTTTCCTCGATGATCTAGTGGCTGACTCGCTTGTTTTTGGTTCTCCCAGCTCATATATATCACAGGCCGTAGCCAGGGTCTCGACGTTGCACTTGTGAAGCTCGTTAACACGAAAGGGCGCTCATGTTTCTATCGTAACAAGAACACAAAGCAAGCTTCACAGCGTGTTGAAAGAGTTAGAGGTTCATACACATGATCAAAACCCCGTAAGTTCTGAATCGCTATGCACAGCCTGTTCGCCAAAGCCCAGACTAGGTTTTCTTTCATCAGGAAAACGTCGAGTCCCTTTTCAGCCCTTAATTTCCTTGGGCAACTCAATAAGGTACATAAGGACGTTTAAGGATGCCTAAGGCATTATTTTGTTACTTAGCGAACTTTGATTAAATATTTCTAAGGCAGATGAAATTCTAAGGAAGAGCCATATCCAAAGTAGCTCTAAGTAAAAAAATTGCATGCATTGCAGGCTCTTTCACAGTTTCTTTCCGTTCCCATTCCTGTTCCCCTTCGCCCCCTCCGCACCATCAAATGAGAGCACTCTACCATGGCCGCCCGCCATCAAGCCCAAAATGACTCTTGATCTTCTTCATAGGCATGCCCGATGGTTTTTTGCTCTCAGCTGCAGAAGGCTTCCCACATGCCTCCAGGGTATGCAGAATGAACACGTCGACGTCATCCTCATCACAATGGGAATATTGGTATGGATGTGATTGATTCAAAGAATGAAGGTGCGCATCATCAACGCCTGAGATCCTTGGCCAGCCGCAAAATGCACCGGGCACGATTCCAGGCGTAACTAAATCATCGACATTGTCATTATCAGAGTGTAGAGAGCTCGAACTCGTGCTTAGCATTGAATTTCGTGCGGGGATCAACTCATCATCGCTGAGGACCATGCCAGAGTCGTGTGGTCTATACTTGGAGGGTAACAGTCCTTCCTTGCCTTTCTGTGACCGTGGAGAAGGCATACCCTCTGTAATGCTAAACACGAGTGACATCCTGGTAGGGCCATCAAATAGCATATCCTCGTCGTCCGAATAGACCATGCCTGGACCGTCATTCAGAGGCAAAGATTGTGGTGATGGTGTATCCAAACCCAACCGCATCGTCCATGGTATCGGGATAGGAGAGAAACCAGCTGAGTCTGGACCGGTATAGCTATGTCGATTGGACATGATCAGATGGGACTGTATGCACAGATCAAGGGAAGTGGCGATGGAGGAATTAGTCCGTATGCATGAGGGCTGTGCAGATTGAGGAATGGAGGGCCTGAAGAAGACAGAAGCTGAGCTGTTGGATGCGAGGCGGTTGAAGGGATGGGTGTGAGGTTGAGACTGGGCACTTGGACGAGAGGGGGAGTTGGAAGAAATGATTGGGGCTGCTGGAACATGTGACTCGTCTCCGTAGGACAGGAGAAGCAGAACCAACAAAGGAAGTGGGCTGATTGCGATTGCAAGATACAGAAGGGAATGCTATTGGAACAGGCAGCGGCTTCTTACAGGAACCTTCAGCCTAGAGTAAAGTTGCATCAGCACAAAGAAAATATTTCATGGATGTGTGGCTTCTCACCTTGGGTGATGGCGTGTGATTCAAACTCTCAAGCAGCTCAAGGGAGATGGGCTGCGAACGTGCCCGCCGCTTGATAATATGACCCCCTGGAGAGATAGCTTCAGTGACCTCGTCCTTTGCACTACCTTTCTGCGGTACTAGCGCAGCATTGATAAGGAGAGACTTCTTTGGGCTAATAGATCAGGATTTGGACCGGCAAAGCACAGTGCATGTTTGACACCAAGGGAGCCGTTTGGAGGAACATCTTGGCTGCGACCACAGTCACAAGGCTTGCACTTAAGCTTGTTGGCAAAGAGCCGGTGGGAGGCACATGCCTCAGCCACTTCAAAGTCTGGATGATCGATCGGCAGTTTAGATGCCTCAAGAACTTCAGGGACATGATGATATTGGAGGTTATGGAAGGTCGCTTTTTGGCCTCGGCTAATGAAGTGGTCAGCAGGCGGATAATTTTGAGAACTAGAAGATGCACAAGACATAGGTTATTGTTGGCTTCTCCTCAAACACTGGTGCTGGAGTTGACGCTCTGGTGCTTCTCTTTCATCATCACTGCTCTCCCAGCTGCTTGCCTTAGACGTGCTTGCTTTGTCCTCACTGCTCTCCCAGCTGCTTGCCTTAGACGTGCTTGCTTCATCCTCACTGCTCTCCCAACCGCTTGCCTTAGACGTGCTTGCTTCGTCCTCACCAGTGAGGAAAGGGTTATTGGGGGAGTCTTGAGTAGGCCATATTTTCTTGGCTTTGGAATTCGAGGGGGGTGGTAGCGCATGAAGGAAGAGCTTGCGGAGAGGTGTCATGGGTGGCTTTGGTAGAAAGTGCAGGCGGGGGTGAACACGAGTGTTGCACTGATGATGCACAGGTACATGATAACGGTCCCGTCCATTGGCACTTTGAAGCAAATGGAAATGAGGGTGGGGAGAGTAGTAGCCATTTGGTTGTGCTTTGCGCATCTGCAATAGAAGGAAGTTACAATATGCAACAACAAAATACGAGCAGCCCTCACCCTCTCTTGGAAGTGGATCAAGCAATCTCGAATGCATGGTGATCAGCATACTTGTTGACAAAATAAGATCGGAAAACATCATAAGAGTCATGTATAGTAATTGCGCGAGGCAAAAAATTTGAGCCGTATACTGGAATAAGATGTGCGGCACGAAAAATGCAATCAATATGAATGATGGAGATGTCTGGTGTATCGTCCTCAAGCGTTGCAGGAGCAATAACATACATTCCAGTGTCTGGATCATGTTCATCAATGACATGTGAATATCACCGAACAACAGCACATCGAAAAAATGATGTGCGATTGTTGAAAGAAAAAAAGCAGAGCACTTGTGCAACTGCGAGACCATTCATAAGATCAGCATCAGTGTTCATGTTGACAAATACACAATCATGCCGTGGTGCACCTCCACGCCAAGAGGGCACTGCCCGGATATGCTCACATCGCATACCTCCAGAACCGCTAAGATCGCTGGGTGCATAGAATGAAGCAGCTGCGGAATTGAAAATCGAGACATTCCCTGAGAATAACAGTGCTGATGTGGGGTCAAATACAGGAGGGTTGAGGTCGGTAGCATGAGTTTGGTCATGAAGAAATTCCTGGATCATTTGTGGAAAATTGGGGAGCTTAAGCTCGTCGCCAAGTGTATGCACATCACACCTACAGCCTGAGACAAGTAGTGTCAATAAGGCTTACAAAGAGTATGGACAAACTTACGAGGTGTTGCTGCAAGCTCAACATGCGCCTCTACTGTAGGTCCATCGACTGTTTCACCAACTTCACCCTCAATGGACCTATGCTCAGGTTCATTGACATTCAGAAACCCAAGCTGGTCTGCAGGAGCAGCCGCATTATTGGCAAACCCCTCGTCATCTTCTTCCTCAGAGTCTGACTCATAGTGACCTGTATATTTTGTGATGATTACCCTTATAAATGAAATTGGAATTACATACGCTTTCGAAGCTTATGCAAAGCTTCAGACAGACATGAGCCCCTCAACATTCCGCATGCCTGGAAATCCACACGAGCAGCTGCCAGTTTGTCGAGTCGTTGATTTGTGAGCAACATCTGCCCCAAGGGCTTTGTACTGGCTTGAGCGGTGCCAAGGCTCCTTGACAGCCTTGATGTGTTTTGACTCTGTAATTGAGGAACAAAGCCCATTGGGGGCCCCAAATAGCCAGATAAGAAGCAAATAATGGTTTAATGAGTGCTGACGTGGCAAGGAGAAATTCAAGGTGACACCGGTTGTCTTGAAAATTTCCTGGTACCTGTGGAAGCGATGAAGTGCATCCTGAAGTTGCAAAAGGTCGTCCTCAGTGAGCGTGTCACATCGAACAATGTAGCAAAAGTCCAGGAATGCACTGAAGGTGCGCACTACAATCATCAGGGGACATGGCCCCTGATAGCAGGCAGGTAGACCTGATTACTAGCAGATCAACTTAAATCCCATGACATATAGCAAGAGAGAATAGAAAATAGTGAAGTAGCACTAGAGTAGCAGACAAAGTCCCATTGTAGAAGTAGCAGCAGGGGAGATTCAACCATTTCAATCCTCCTATGAGGGTTCTTGATATCTCTCGTATCGTGCTGTGAGGTCAGTCTGGAAGGATGTACAAATGGCAGGGGGAGATAAAGAGGAACACGGTAATGTACCTTCATCAATGCCTTCAAATCATCACCGGTCCATTATTTAAATCCGCGTCCTTCCGGAAATCATCGTAAACCTGCAAATGAAGCAACAGCTGCAATCCTGAGTATATACTGTTAGTAATACGATACGCAAAGCCAAGTGTCTTTTACCTATTGTCAATGTCATCCATGACCTGCACGGCATGGGAAGCACTGTGTGTGATCTTCAGATAGGACTCCACCCAATCCACCAGATGATCTTTAAAAGCGCCTTTAATAATTTGGTGGAGAATGTCTGGGGAAATCAATTCATGAATATCGGCTCGAGGATAGTCATTCATAAAGGGCTGAATAATCAAAAGTAAGATAGTATTAACATGGGAGTCATTGAAACTATACTCACCACAACATCACTGACGATACCATATTCCTCCCATAGTTTTCCATACTTGAGCTCTTTGGTGAGAAGCTCTCTGTGTTTTTCACACTGGCGCAAGCATGGTCCGTCTCCATCTAAGTCTCTGCGGTCGGCAAGGCACCTAAAAATAGTCAGCATGTACGTCAGTCAAGTCAGTTGACATTAAGGTGCACACTTCGGACACCA
The DNA here is from genome assembly GCA_016584345.1 of Suillus ampliporus. NCBI lineage: Eukaryota > Fungi > Basidiomycota > Agaricomycetes > Boletales > Suillaceae > Suillus > Suillus ampliporus. The sequence goes on from JABCPV010000028.1 coordinate 13,561, forward strand.
TCCCTGGACTACCCCAGATAGCAGTACCTGCTCTGGATAGTCAGCAATGTATGGACCCAGTCCATATATGACTCTGTGAAAATGTCCATCAGGGAAGTGAGCAACATCGGGGGCATTCATGTATGGTTTGATTGCCCTCGAAGATTTTGGCGAGGGAGCAATGGAACATTTGCCGTCGAAAGTTGCAGTAATCTGTATCACCGGCATGTTCCTTTGTAGCTATATAAAAAGTAAGTTGGTAAGGACAGAGATATGATATTGGGAAACAGCTTACTTTTGGGAATGGCGAGGAAACCCACTAAAACTACACCATTGTGATGTGCATGTCGTGTACTATTAAAAATGTTGCCAATTGACATATAGAGCGGGTGATATTCAGTGTGTCCTGTGGCCACCGAAACTGTTGTCTTGTCGCTACCGATGATTAGCGGCACAAAACTCGATCCATGAGTCTCTTCATTTTGAGCAATAATATCCTACGTAAATATCACGGTACTGTCAGTTTCTACATCAGGAATGGCCTGGTATATAAGTACGTACTGCTTGACCCCATGTCCAGTCGCCCGAGAAAAAGTTCTTGAAGCAGCGCTTATCTTCTGCAGTGTAATCCCGATATGGGACATATTCTATTTCTCCATCAAAATCAGGGATTTCCAAGCATGTCATGCAAAAGGAGGCGAGGGTCCCGAAAACCAAACATCGTACATTGCATCCATCCAAGGTGGTATGTCATGCAGCGGTTTGGCACCATTGTAGGACATGGAGAACGTCTCCCACGGAACATCGCCAAGTGGTGTCGCATCAATAGTGTTGTATAAGTCACAATGACCTGTGAATGGTGGAGCATCATTATGCTTGATCAACAATGCTGCCCACAAGTCGAGAAGAGTGTCGATTTGTTTCGCAGATGTCTGATTCCGTGAGAACAAAAATTCAGCCATTTCGAATGTGATACGGCTTTCATACGGGGTCCAATCATTTGGTGAAGTGTCAGTTCGGGGTGGTTGAGGTGCATTCTGATCGATGAAATTACCATCAGCATCACATTTTAGTCCTGTATGAAAGGATTAGTTTTGAACATGTCCACCAGTGACAACAGCAACAATGACAGAGCTTACCGGTGAGACTGGGATGAAATGCTCGAAAAAGCGGTCCCAGTTCTACCCAACTTCCATCCTCAGGTACAAAGTCGTCTTGATGCTCAAATTTGGCATCAGGATTGGGTCCACCAAAATCCGGATGGTTGTGGTCAGCCCTTGCTTCAGGACTGGGTGAATGAACTCTGGGTGCTGCTTGGTGAAATGACTGGCGGTTGTGTAGCGCTCTCGAGTGCTGTGTGCGTGTGTGCTTTGTCAAGCCAGACTTGTTCATGAACATGCAACCGCAGTCAGCGAATGGACATGAGAGCCGGACCAATTTAGAGAAGGAGCGAGGAGCTGGTGAATGGGAGCAGGACAGCGCCATACTGATAGTTTCAATTAGCAACAAGAAATATTGAGTTCAATGTAATGCAAATATCACCATCGTAAAGACGTGAATGTGAAATAGACTGTGTGAATTGGTTTTAGGGTCAGACCAAGGTAATAAGGCTCAAAAGCTGACCAGAAGCACCGCCCACCTTTCAGAATTTTCCTTCACTACCAACCCAAACACTTGTTTCTTGTCACTCATTCAAACTCTTCCAACTATGTCTCTGCACCCTGCGACCCGTGCCAGTAATGCGAATAAACATCCTGGAGATATTGTCCGCGCTGCAAACCGACAGCAGCACCCAAAGGAGGAGATTGCTGCTGAGAAAAAACGAAAACAAGACGAAAAAGAAGCCAAGAGCGCTGCAGCAGAACAAGCACACATCAAGACTGCCATGCAGGAGGATGCAATGGCCATTCAGCAACAAGCTCAGCTTGCAGGCCCGCCGAAACTTGTTAGACCAAGGCCTCATGTGCCTGGAAAAAAACACACAGAACCTGAGGCTGATCCAGGAGATGCACAACTAAGTAAGCACGCTATGTTATGTGTAGTATTGGGGGTGTACTTACTTGATGTGGATACTCGCATAGCTGTGCAAACCAAGTCAGCTACTCAGAATATAGAGCAGAAAAGGCATGCCCCATTACGACTCACATTTAGAGACAGTGTTGTGGTGAACCGCAAAGTCTCAAATTCTGGTATCTCCATATCTGATGGGAGTGAGACACGTGTTGGAAGCACCGTCAGCAGGGATGGGAAACGCATCACTAAATCGCTGTAAGTTGCTATTTTTGAACCACGATGTTGCTTCTATCAGAACTTACCCTATATTACTTTGACTTTATATGCTCGCTCGACTCAATCAGCCAAAGTTCCACGCAACTGGGCTCTGAAGGCATTGTCGAGAATTGGGCTGACAAGGTTGTGTCCGCAAAGCCCCAGGGCAGACCATCTGCACCATCTAGTGTCCACACCGCCAGTATGTGACTGACCTGCTGGCAAGCATGTTGTAAATTTGTTTTTGTTAGTTACAGACAACTGCAGAGATGAGATCGACTTTGAGGTGGACAATGCACCTGACTCGGAGGAGTATGAACCGTGTAGAGGAAGGGGCCGAAAAGTGAGTGAGTAACTGACCTTTGGGATATACACTGATGTTGGTCTGAGTCAGGATGACATCGTACACCTGCATCAGAAAGCCAAGAGCACACAAAAGGGGGAAAAAATGTGCATTATCAGCTGTTGACAAGTCATCGGATGTGGAGGAAACAGGTGATGCTGATGGATTTGCTGATGAAGAGTCTCTTGAAATCCCTGGTGACCCCGACGCCACTGCAAATAGTGATGACGGTGAAGGACAGGATCCAAGATGGCGATGTGGAAATGAGAGACATGGAGGTTGCGGTTCGATCTACGACATCTGTAAGTGTTATATTTTGACAGGTGAGATACCAAGTGACACCCCACCACATAATATGCAGATGTCCGTGGACATCTCTGATAACAAAACAGTTATGAAGCGCATCAAGGCCAAGGATGATAGTGATGTGGCTACTAGCAGGGCAGCATCGATCAACCTGAGAAAAGTAAAGCCTAGGAACGCTCACATACCTGATGACATCGTCAAGAGCTGGAGAGTGAATTCGTTCCAATGCTCATGTACTGGGTGGGAAATTCCAGCTATGCCTGGACCATCCCAGAGGAGGATCTTTGCAACACGCTTTATGAAATATACAGCTGTGTTGGCGCTAAAAATCGGGCAATGTGTGACTTTGAAGTTGGTACTTACAGGGTATGAACTGGTGAGCTTCCTTGAAATTCGAGAAACACTTAACTCGCCACCTCATGGTCCCGCTAGGCTGTACAGAAGATTCACGAGTGGAAGGCCTCATTTGGCTCAACGGCAATCACAGTTTTGATGGCCTTCTTCGCCTCAAAGCCAGAGTACCAGACACAAGCTGCACGCAAAGCATTCGCCGATGATCAACTCGAGGATTCACGCTTCATCTATGAGAACCCTGAGAGCGAAGACAATCCTGGAGCATTTTTATCAGAGTATTTCTTAGCGCACCTTCACCACACATTTGAATGCAATTGTAGGACACGAGAAGGTTGACACCCTGGACAGTGGAATGATCGGTTATGAGACTGCGCTTGCATTGACAGCTGCAGCTGTGAGTCTGGTTTTTTCTCATGACCAGTGGCTAACTTTGTTCTCAGGCCGAAGCGTGCACTTTCCTTGGTGTCTGACAACTATTTGGTTCCATGCGACCCCTCCGATCTCCAACAGCAAGAAAAACCACAAGATCAAACTCACATTCAATGAGTCGACAAACAGGATGAGTCATACTGGAACTGCTTTCTCCGCCGCCAACTGGGAGATGGACACGATGGCATACATGGAAACGATGCTGGAGCTGCCACAGGAACGAGTCAAGGAGATCATTACACGGGCAACACCTTTCATGAAGCGTGCACACCGCAGCAGGCACATCGACTGAGTATTCCGAGCCAGGTGTCGGCACTCCATCTCCCATCAACCCACGCTCTCGGATTTGAATCTGTATTTTCTTCTTCTTTTCAATGTGGTTGCATCACTGACACGGCGGTGACAGGTTGATTGGTATTTTCTTCGTTGTTTCTGTGTGGCTGCATCACTGACGTGTTACCAACAGGATTTGTTGTCAATTTGTCATTTTATCATTTTGTCCCCCCTCGATCTCTACCATCCACACTCTGTTTCAATCCAGTTATCTTCACACCAGCAGCAGCTTTGAGATGAATCTGCACAGTATACCCTCCCCCTCAAACATTTTTACAGACATTACCGGACTGATTAGCAGCGCTTATTTAGCGGTTTAGCCCCTCATTCCACACTACTTAATTTCCTTGGACTCGCGCCTTGAGCTACTTTTTCACCATGCTAACAGTAACTTTTGACTGCTTTTCGTCCACCTTAACTACCTTGAGCTACTTATTAATCTAGGTTTCACCATGTTAATAGTGACTTTTGACTGCTTTTCGTCTACCTTAACTGCCTTGAGCTACTTATTAATATGGGTTTCACCATGCTAATAGTGACTTTGACCGCTTTTTGTACACCTTAACTTCCTTGAGTCATCAATCTCCTTGTCCTAAGGACGAGGACCTACTTATTTCTCCTTATTTAAAGCAACAAAAGTTTTACTTAATTCTCCTTATTTTGCAAAATAAGGCAAAAAAGTCATGTTAAGGATGAGATAAGGGACTCGACGTTTTCCTGATGAAGTGCCCAAGAGCGCAGAGTTTGTCGAATCATCTAATGAAGAAGAGGATGATGATGAGTAGTACTTTGCCAGTCTAGTTTACGGACACATGTTAGCTCTACATATCATAATTCTTGCCAACTCATAGCTCGTCAAAACGCAGTGTCAATCCGACCACTTAGACGCGAGATATGCGAGCTCATCGTGCCACACAGCGAGCTCGAAGGTGGGAGTCATTAGCCGACGTTGAGGGCAGTAATGGCAACAGTAACTGTCACATGATTCTAATAATAGTAGCCCTAGTAATAATAGTACAGTGTCTCTACAGCTGTATAAAGTCCCTCGTTATCCAAGCAATATTGAAGGAGGCGCTGATCCCTTGAATTTCCCTCACTTTAGAGGGGCGATACCCATCTATTATCACCTCTTATTACAGTAGTTACGTGGGAGTCACAGGTGGCTTCCATAACCATGACATGGGCAAGAAACAGTCAGGGTCAGCAGCAGACAAGAAAGGTGGAAACACCAGGAACGCTGACAAAAGCGACCAACCTGAGGGCAAAGTAAGCTACAACAGTCCCTTCCCATAAAAACTGCACCTCCAGTCGTGTCCAGTCGTCTTTGGTCAAGAGGAATTTCAGATACTACATCATCATGTTAGAGGGCCACCGATGACATCTGTACCTTTCATGTACTAAGTACCCGTTTGCTCGAGTTTACAATTAGTGATCTACAACTACCATACGTGGGTGAGATACAAACCACGGATATAACACCTGAATAGGGGCAGTACAACTACTGAATCGTAGCAGTGCTCAGCCGCGCCAGTCCCCGACACCTATGGGTAGTAGGGATACATGATATTTTTCTGACGCGGCTGGGCTGTAGCGCCACCATCAGGAAATCAACCCTAAATTGATATGACCAGATATAATTGGTAATAAACAAACATTATTACATGTCATGTTTTAGCCTTAGATATCATTATCATGGTGTCACACATATATGAACTAAGATATAACTATGCAAGAAATGTCACCTTGATGTATCTTGGCTATCAGGAAATCAGCACAAACTTGTTGTTCCTAGATTTAGTTGATAAACTCAAATCAAAAATCCACTGAATTATATAAGATTATATACAAAGATAAAGCTTGATCATAGACATGACAACTTGGTATTAAATGAACAAGGATTGTAAAAAAACCATCATTCTGATGTAGATATGCCATGTCTTATAATTGTGTCAACAACTCTCCACCAATTGATCTGTGCTACCACTGCTTGCATGACATTGCACTGGCTGTGTCACATGACCGATGCTTATGTAAGTTGTGGTTGGAAAATTTTCGTGTTCAACTTCGACACTTGTCTTCTCTCATTTCATCCACACACCAAGTGCACTTCTTCTGGCCCTTCAAGCCAACATCCTCTTCTTCTCCTTCCTGGCCCTTCTCCCCAGTCTTCCTCCTCTCTGGTCCTCCTCCTCCCTGGTCCTCCTCCTCCTTGGTCCTCCTCCCTGGTCCTCCTCCTCCTTGGTCCTCCTCCCTGGTCCTCCTCCCTGGCCCTCTGCCTCCTTGGTCCTCCTCCTTGGTCCTCCTCCTTGGTCCCCCTCTGTGGTCCTCCTCCCTGGCCCTCCTCCTCCTTGGTCCTCCTCCTCCTTGGTCTTCCTCCTTGGTCCTCCTCCTTGGTCTTCCTCCTTGGTCCTCCTCCTTGGTCCTCCTCCTTGGTCCTCCTCCCTGGTCCTCCTCCCTGGTCCTCCTCCTTGGTCCTTCCCCTCCTTGGTTCTCCTCCCTGGTCCTCCTCTCTGGTCCTTCTCCTCCCTGGTCCTTCTCCCTTATGGTTCTTCCCTCCTCCCTTGAGACAGGTAACTGTCTCTATATCTCTACCTTCTGTTATATCATGTCTCTCTTCTCTCCTGTATATACTACATATGTATACCCCAACACCAATTAAAATTTGATTTGACTTATAAAATGATAAAATATGTGTCAAGCTTGAGACTTTAGTAATTGTTTGACAGTTTTGTCTGAAGTAGCCTAGCATTATAATACTTTGTCGAGGATGGCAGATGTTTGCAATGTGTATCATATTTGTGTCTTTGGTGGTTTTTCCCAGTGGAACCTGCCTATCTAAAGCTTTGTCTGGCCAAGTGCAATTATGATAGATATTATATAAATTTTATGAAATTGTACAATATATAAAGTTTTATAAAGCTATGTCATTTTCGAGTCAATTCCCTGATGACCATTCCATCATGCATAACAGCCTGAACTAAGATCTGCATCATAATATATATCAGTGGGTGTCGGGGATCAGATAATTAAACAGCGTCGAAGCCCCACCAGAAACAGATGCCAACTCATCTATGCGACTCCTATAATAACTACTGACTTGCACGATGACCAGCTGCTAAGCGGCGCCGCCACAGCCTGCTACCAGATCACCACGGACCTTGTGAGGCATGGAGGCAGCGATCCGGTGTACACTATCACCATGTTCAGACAGACCTGGACTGACATCAGCAAGCCGATTTCCTGCACCTCGAAGGTGCCTGACAAGAAAATACATCTCAACTCTGAGCTTCAACTCCCCACGAGATGAGTTAACAAATGCATTAGAAGACAAGCCTAAGTTCCACATGGTACTTATCTCTATATATTAACCACCCATAAGGAATGCATACTAGGACAGCACACGTATGGCTGCATGATCCACATCGTAGCCCCCAGAGAAAAAGTTCTTGATCGAAGATATGCCTACATCTTGAATATCCGCAAAAGTCGTGCTTCTGTGACGATGCGAGTGCGACAGAGCGGGCACTCACGGGATGAGGCGAGAACTAGCTCGGAGCAGGCACGGCACATGGATAAATGTCTGTAGGCATGAGTTAATAAGAAGCATACGTATGATGATAGATAAGCACAGAAGTACTCACCCGCAATCTACGATCGCGATGTTTGCCTCTTGGTCCTGGGATATTGCACATAAACCTGAACGTTCTTTCGTCTTTGGAGAATGTGGTTGGGGCGGAGGCGGGGAGGAAGATGGCGGAGAATGTTGCTGGACACCCTACTTACGAGTATCTTCATGTTCCATCTCCATGGCTGACCCTTCCGTTCTTGTTCTTCTCTCTCCTGCCGTTCCCATTCTTCTTGTTTATCCCTATCCTCTGCGGCCGTTCTCTCCTCCTCTAGCCAAGTACTGACGCGTGCCACGAGTTCTCCTTTCTCAAGGATGTCAGTGGGAAGGTGCACACGTGCCTCGTATAGTATCAGCTTGAGCGTATGAATGGGTAAACGTGAGAGGGACGATGAGGACATTGCAAGGAGGGCAGAGAGTGGGGGCGGAGGTTGGGGCGTGGATGATGCAGATGGCTGAGGTGGCGAATGAGGTGACGTTGATGGGCGCGCGGGAGTCGGGCTAGCACTGGGCGCTGGAGACGGGCGTGGAGTGGAGTGGGGCGCTGATCGAGGGGGCGTTTGTGGCTGCGAGGCCGTCCTGAATCATGGCTGTGGTTGAGGTGGGGGGCTGCGTAGGTGGGGTCTGGCGCTGTCTGGCGGACTCGGAGGTATACGTTCTGTATGGTGCCGGCTGAGGGTCGAGGTCAGGACGGGGGAAATTGGGTGGTGGTGTGGATGAGTGTTGCTGAGTCGGCGGCGGAGAGAGCCAACGGGGTCGGGCGGAATAGTGCTCGGGTAAAGCATGGGTGCGATAGTATGATTCGTTCGACGGGGGAAGGGTGTCTGTCGGTGTCTGGAAGAAGTCAGTGATAAAAGGATTTATGAGGGTGGGAGGGAATGTACCTTTGCAGCAATTATGGAATCCACGAGGTCATTCTTATCGATGGGGCCTTTGACTGGGATGTTGCATGCGTCGACATAGCGGCGGAACCTGGAAAGCTACAAGGACTTGAGCTGGTACTTACCGGAAGCGGTTACTGAACACAAGACATCAGATCGGGATGTTGGTGGAGAGCAGAGGGCATACTGTTACATAAGAAGCCCGATACGCATTTTCCGGTATTTGCCGAGGCTACAAGCCATCCGTTCGAGAGATCTCACTTGTAATTATGCCACGTACTGAGTCCTCGTCTTCTCCATATACGAACACTCCACACCTCGTATTATTCTGCTCAGCGCATCAACAAGGCAACTAGTTCACGACACTTCCTCAACACCTTCCACTCAACTCATCATCAATCTGCGTCGCTTGTCATTATTTAGAAAGCGGGCTACTCAACATATGATCTTGCTATTTGTTCCGTGATATCCATGCTCTATCTACAAGTCATCAACACGAAAATCTCATAAGTCTCCCAGTCCTTCAACCGCACCCGCAGGCAATACATGTCCATCAACTTGACCCGAAAAAACTGGCACTATCGGCTATCCAAGCTCCGTCATCCAACAGATTAAGGCATAGGGTGATACTGCAAACCCTCCGCAGACATCCACTTCATTCAAGATCTCTCGTGTTCCATGATCCTGTTGTATGTGCTCCAGTACTTCGAGCTTGGTAATTGAGGTCAGAATCAGGCTATCTCAACTCGGAAGAGAAACGCGCGATCAATTTCGTCTGTATGGACTCGCTCTCCACTCCAACAGCTCGGACAGTGGCGTACCATCAAAAAAATTCTGTGACCAGCGAATCGCTTTTTGCCCGGTATCTGGACATCGAGAAAGATCGAACAGTTGCGAAAAATTATCGGGGAGAAGAGTAGAGGATGACTGAGACGGATATCTCAGATGAGTGATGTGCTGATGCTGATTTCACGACTGCTCAGATGGGTTTTGTCAGTAGATGAGAAAGGGAACGAAGCTAGTTAACTATCATGCAATAAGATAATGTGGACCACTTTCAGTCTGGATCAGTGCCATCAACTACACATTCTACTGATCGTTTGTCCTCCTGCGTACCAGGCAAGGAAGAGATGAGCAACAATGTATACTTCATTATAATACACAATTCATAACTGTGACGAGGCCTGATACCGTGAATTCAAGCGTCAAGGTTTCTCATTCGACCTCAGGATAATTCTGCATCATGCGTCTGAGGTCCGTTTCCGGAATCATCGCCTTGAACTCAATTGGGCACGGCCGCTTTGAGATCTCCCCGTTCATGTAACCCATGTCATCCAACGGCTTCGTAGGATCCAAAGTGAGTCGGAAGGCCCAAAAAATAAGGACCGAGTTGATGAACACCGATCTGTGTTGGTCGAAGTGAGCTAGGAAGACGATGTTCGTGGAAGGATAGCTTTACCTGTCTGCGACATACTGACCGGGGCATACCCTGGAGGGAATGTCATTCAAAGAACGAATAACTGAAAGATGATGCATACCGCCGACCAAATCCGTAGACGAAATATTTTGGATCGGCTCTCAGGCGACCCTGATCATCAATCCAGCGCTGAGGCTTGAACACGTGAGGCTCAGGGTAGACTTCTGGATCTCGAGAAATGGCCCTAAGGCAATAACTATTACCTCCGTCGTATCTTGAAGTGCGATGCTTACCAATGGTTTCCGGATACCGTAGTCCCCGCTGGAATACAATAGTTTTCCTGATGCTAGATCATAATTTGCACGATAGGTTTTTGTGACGTTACTCGCCCAAATCACGTCTTTGGTTGTTCGGTGAGCAAATCCTGCAGTGCAGATGTTGTAAATTTCAAGGACAAAACCGAAGCGGAAGTGCCCACCCATGGGAACCACGGGTCTCCATCTCAAAGCCTCAAGAATGAAGGCGTGTATGCGAGGAAGGGATTCTTGGTCGACGAAGGTTGGCGCTTTAGTGCAGAAACCATTGAATTTACAGAGCTGCAATAGGGGATCGAGCTACCTCGGTGCCTTCCGATGATCTCATCGAGCTCGGCCTGGACTGTAGCATGCTCCTCCGTGAAACAAGCAGCTGCCATGAGCACTGTGCACAAAGCCACAGTAGTCTTTCGCCTGATTTCAGCGACATATCTTCAGAGACAACAGAACAACACCTCACCGTACCGACTCCAGCTTCAAGAAAGGAAGCAACGAGAGTGGCCATCTCAGCCTCTGTCAAACCATAGAGATCGCCACTTTCTAGCATGTGTTTTGCAAACGAGGGGCCGATATCTACGTTGATCTGCTGCAGAACAAATCAAACATTATATGTATGAATTGGCAAGGCAATGCATACCATTTGCTCTTTCACGCGGTTCAGTTGACCCTTGTAAAGTTTGTTGCCCCTCTCAAACCCCCGTTTTAAGTCTCGGCCATACCAAGGAAGGTATTTAAGCCAAGGGATCGAATCCACCAGGTAAGCACCCGGTTGGAGCATTTCACCAGTCATCTTGATGAGTTGGCTAGCCTCAGTGACTTCAGGATCGGTCGCAGACGTGGGCGTAGTCTTCCCGTATGCAACTTTCATAATCGTTGTCGCAACATAGCTTCAAAATACCTGTGAGCAATGTGCTATCGTGACTGACAGTGCTTACGTTTGTATATGGTTCTGGAAGTTGTATGGATCATCAAGGATGTCAAGGATAGTGTCCTTCGCGTGCGACATATGCAAGGGCTCATAGGCCTCAGCTGCCCTAGGCTGGAGATGCGTATGAAGTGCTCTGCATCACGTCGAAAAGTAAGATAGGGTAGGGGAAAGTATGGCGGACTACTAACTTATGCATGCGATGCTCCCTTTCTCCAAAGGGTTGAAAGCCTAAGCTCAATCCGCCGCGCAAAATTTCTGCAATGGCAACCATGCGAGGACGATCGGCTACCGATTTACCCTGATTCTCCATGATATCTACCGCGGCCTGCAACAGAATATTGAACCTGGAAATGACAACTCGGCTTGGGGAGACTGACTTCGTAACGGCCGATAACCACAGTGTTCTGAAGTCGCGACCGAATGGTGATTAGAGGACCGTATTCTTCAATCCATCCCGCTATAGTGACACATGCGCTGATCCGAAATAAGACACGGTAAGCGTTAAATCAAACGAGTCAATTATGAAACTTTACTTGCGACGCGGCAGAAAGTGCCCACGAAGTCTCCAAGTAGGAGGGGATGGTGGGAGAGGAAGGCCGCTCTTTGATTTAAGGTAAACCCGAGCGATTACTCCTATTATCCCAAGACAAGCCGCAGCACGGAGGATGAGCTGCATGTTAGGCGGCTGCAGCATGGCTGGTGGAAGGGGCGCAAGGATGGGCTGGAGGAAACTCATCGTAAGTCACGGTGCATTCAAGCTATGAATGTCGCTTTTTAAGTGCCACATGCCAATCGTAGCTACCCTGAAGATACGGTCGCCTGTACCCTGCGTGCGACACTGCTGGCCAACTGCTGGCAGTCTCATAATAGCACCTAGCCACCAAGAGCCTGAAAGGCCGTCAGAGAGCACATCTGATCATGCTCCATTTCAAAATACAATGATATCGACGGACACCTGAACGGGGGCCCGCTTGAAATGCATTGGGAAGCATATTCATTCTATTCCATTGGTGCCACGTCTAGATCTTGAGGGACTCAAATCCGCGAACCGGGAGAACCAGGAGAAACGGCAGAACCACTTCTACCACTTGGCTGTAACCATATGTAGGCCCCAGTAGAGTTTGACTTGAAGTTCGATGAGGAAACAAGGCTATTTGTCGATATCTACATCCAAATGTTTGTCGTCGTATGAAGTTGAACTATGAACTGATCCACAACGTGCATTGTGATCTCCTCGTCGCTTGAAGTTCTGCGTCGACGTGCCATCATGCGGCCGGCCCGGGCGCACGTGCCTGGGCATCAGGGAATCGGCAATCGTGATTGGCCCACCGTTGAATGGTTTTTGGATATCCTAGATCGAGCGGCTACTTCCAGGAGATCAGCACGCAACGTGTCCGAATGGTCGCCCTGTACGTCGTTCTCCTTCTCTCACCAAACAGAGATTCATTGAGCTGCGAAATTTGACGGTGCCGAGCACAGTCGGGGTGGTTTGCGTGGATGAAAATATTTTGCGTGTCTTGCTCTAAGCTGCACAGTACAGAGGTGCGTGTACTGCGCGCTTTGCCTGCCGTATTATCTCCCTAGCCTTGAGGTTGCAGTAAGAATCCTCCTTATTATCTTATGTGCCTTCCTCGACAGCATAGCACCTTAGAGTCTATGTGCCTCTGCACACAGTAGGTTCAACTTGTATCTCCACACCTTTCATGCGTCACCTCGCGTCAAACAGTACAGCTAGTACCCCCCGAATTTTGCATTATCTCGCTGCCAGTGCTGGCGCTCATGACCTGTTGAATGTCACGATCGCTGCCTATCTTGCAGCGCTACTAGCATCAACCATGTCCTGTTTCTGATATTGAGTTACTACTCCAGCGCATCATCATGAACGGTCGCATCTCGCGTACGTCGCTGCCTGCCCTGGTCACATTCTGGATGTATTTAGCTCACGAAACTATCACTTCGGTCACCCCTTCGACTCCCAAGGTGCATGTGCATCAGATGCACATTGCAGCCGGAAGGTCTCACTCAAACCATTAGTAGTTCTGCACTTCGTGGTGATGTCCTTCGGGGGCATCACAACCTTTGTTTCAGCCCTCTGCTCGTTGCTCAATTCATTCCTTTGCTTCGTTAACTCCCGGAACTGGATTTTTCTTCTTCTTTTCGTTTGCTAATCCGCCTCCTAAATCCATCCTGCTTGGAATCCTGCTCCATACGAGCCGCAGTGCAACACGATCGTCAATTCCACTAACTGCGTCAGGCTCTCATCACAGCTCTCCCATTCAATTATCGACCGACTGTAGGGTGTTCGGGAACGCTGTGTACCAATGAATCGAATCCTTGGATTCCCGGGAATCCAAGTGAGTATCACGACATTCCATTTTGTACCAAGGAACTTAGATTCTATGTCGGACATGTACGTCTGTGTGGTGGTCATGGCTTTGAATGACAGAAATCCTCGAAACTCGAAAGCGCCTTGATATGAAGGAACGACTATATTCCTTCGATTGGTCTGGCTAGGGTATCTGAGGCTACGAAAGCGCATGTTCAAGGTTCGAAAGTTTCATCCCACTAAATCTCATTAGTCGAGCGTTCGCAGCGTAAATTCATCACCATCACTTCCCGAAAGAATGGCACGGACGTCAGTACCATTCGTGTTACTCTCGGAACGGACGTGAGTATTATACCAGCAAGGCACCACTGCACTTTATTCAAGATCTCCTATGGTCCCTGCTCCCAGAAATGCGACATAGAACTACACACCAATATGAATAAAAACAATTCTCTGCTCGAGCGGCACTGTCTTCTTCACTGCGTACGTAGCATGGTTAAGTGCCGCGGCCGCCTTCGTACAGTCCATGATACCCTCCTTCAAGTCCTTGAACATATCCTCATAAAAAACTTCGACAACGTGTTTTGCGAGAGAGTCATCGACCGCCCACAGAGTGCCGATGACGCTCTTGAATCCCGAAAACTGTAGACCAGCTGCAAGGTGAATGACTTCGTCGGGCGTCTTCTCATTGCCGACGGTGGTATGACACGCCGATAAAAACGCAAATTCAGCTTGCGGAGCATTGTTTCCTATGATATCAAGGAGTGTGAGAGGTTTGTCTCTCATGGCGAACCGTGAATTGTAAGGCTGCTCGTGGTCCTGTTTGCCATGACAAGCGAAGTGCATCCAGGTGTTGCTTCGCAAAGTTTCGAGTGCACCTGCCTGTGTAGCATCGTCGCCGGAGAGATTAGTGAACCTGACGTCGGGTGGAACAAGTTTATGGACAAGCTCAAGCTTACTGTCTACAGTGGCGAGCACCGTGCCTTGCCCTGCCCCCGGCTGACTTTTTCCGATCGCCGCGAAGGACGGAGTGATATGTGTCTTCATTATCTGTCGAGACCTGATGAGAGCGGAAAGTGTGGGCGTGTAAGAGCAGATGTAGATATCCTCCAGGCATGATTCCCGCCCAGAGCGATCTGCATTCATCCGAAAGGGATGAGCTGCATGGAGAGGAATGGACGTGAAGGCTGCAGTCGGACACAGCCAGATTCGGGAGCGAGGCTTCACGTTCAGATCATACCGAAGTATGTTGACAATGGGTAGCATGATCTCGTCCCATATCTTCCGCAAGAGTGCTATGAGCTCTGTCCTCGGCTCCATTGTGCCCATCAAAGATCCATGTCGTATCGCCCTGGTGAAGTCACCCTTGAGCATGTTGAGATCTGCGAGAGTGAGAGATGGAAAGGGAACGTGATGAGGCTCCCCCGACGTCGGGACGATGATGGCGTCGCACGAGTATTTACTCGCGATGAGGATGATGACTGGGCCAAGACACGCCGCCGCTTGCAAGTCTTCGTACGATGGTGGGAGCAGGAATCGCGAGAAACCTTCAACATTACATATTTCAGCTACTGTAGCTTCCTATTGCGTCAGGAGTTTCCTGTACTTTCTTGCTGCTAGTTTAGCAGCAGCTCTGTCGGTGATGACTGCGTAACCTTGAGCGGCGTCGGAAACGCGCTTGCTCAGCGCCGAAAATTTGCGAGCCAGTTTCGGGTTTGCTGATTTGAGGTTTCCAACTGGAGTCCCAGTGAGCCGAGAGGCCAGTGACCACTGCTGGCCACGGCCCTGCTCCACGAGTTCAATGGCCTTTTTCACATTATGACTGCGTAAGGCATACGATGCTGCATCCACAGGGAGTGTTCTGGCATAACGGAAGGCAGCAGCAGCTTCGCTCCGTGAAATAGTGGATGATCGTGTTGCGAAAAGATCATCGAGAAGCTCGAAAAATGTCGTGTAGGCCTCGAGTGCAGATGCATGACTGTACCTCTCCACTGTAAGAGCCCAATCATATACCTGAATGATGCGGTTTGGAAAGCCTTGAGTGGGGTGTCTTGATGCCCGTCTAAAGTTCTCCACTGCAAGTGACAAATGAGCGGGGTGGTGTTGTACTTCGTAACGACGCAGATAGCCATCCTTCAGCCACACGTAGCTGAAATATCTATCTGGGTGCAGTGAAGGGAAAGTTGCCAGCGATTGTTGGCAAAGACAAATGGCCTCCACAATATCTTCATTCTTCTGAGTGTGCATGAAACGAGAACGGAGTGCCCAGCTCAAATTGTGAAGTGCTTTATGGCGGTCTGGATGATCATACTGCTTTAAAGAAAGCGATTCGCGGTAAAGATGAATGGCTTCATTAAGATCCTGACAGGCAGGCGATTTAACATATCTGGTTTTGAGCGTGAGGGCAAGGATGTTAAGCATGGCGTCACGACGTTGATGCCCAGGTGGGTGCAATGTCAGTGCCTCGCGAAGGAGGCTGATAGCTCTGTTGATGTCATTAACGTTACTGCATTGGTTGAAACGGGTGAGCAGGATGCCCCCTAGATTTCCCAATGATGTGTGACGAAATTCGTGCCCAACAGGGCGCAGGCGCAGCGCTTCTGTGTATAGAGAGATGGCCTCGTCGAGGTCACTGCGGGATGTGCCTTGGCGATGGAAGCGATTTTCGAGAAAGACACCCAAGTTATTCAAGTAGATATCACGGCCATAATATCCCTTGGGGCAC
Source organism: Suillus ampliporus (assembly GCA_016584345.1). Classification (NCBI taxonomy): domain Eukaryota; kingdom Fungi; phylum Basidiomycota; class Agaricomycetes; order Boletales; family Suillaceae; genus Suillus; species Suillus ampliporus. The sequence continues at coordinate 29,789 of JABCPV010000028.1, forward strand.
AGAGACATGGCTTCACGACCAAGTGGTATGCACTCATGTAGATCAGAAATGTTGCCATGATGAGTAAAGCGTGTGAAAAGTGACCACGAAAGCTTGTCGCGTGCTCTTGGATGGTGTCGATGGCCAAGAGGACAGAGCTCGAGCACGATCCGTCGAAGTTGGATGCCTTCGTCGGACGCGTCCATTTGAAGTTCGTTGCATTCGCGGGCCACGTAATCTACACCACTGTCTACGCAGGTGCTACGAAGGTAGCTGCCCACTGGACATAGCGGCAGTAGCTTGCAGCATAGTTGCGCAGATTCGTGAATGTTGGCAGTGGTACGCGTCTTGCTGTATTGCCAGTTCAATGCTCTAGAGAGATAATAGAGGGACAATAAATGATCTGCGTGACCCTGCGGACGCAATGCAAGGGCGTCGCGGAATAGAGAGATGATGCGGTCGATGTCTCGGAGATCGTTTCGAATCATGATGTACCCTTGAAGGTGCGCGCACGCGAGGTTGGTGAGCGCAGCTGCATGGTCAGGATGAACGACCGGACACTGGCCCGAAACCCACAGAAAATGTTTTATGGCATTGTTCAAGTGAGAGGCACGCTTGCTTGTCATGTATTTTTGAAATTATTCGTGGCCTGTATCTGTGCGCGCAGTAATCTCGCATTCAACGATGGGCTACAGTGTGCGGTCTGTCAGCAGCAGCTGAAAATACGGGTACTAGCGTCGCTTACATCAATCTGTGCGCCATCCTGATTGCAGCAAGCACATACAACAGTAGCCTTCAGCGTAAGAGAAGGGTGGACACCACGAACGGGTGGGAAGTACAAATCTACAACAAGTTAGTGGATATGCATGAATAAGCTTCAGGTCACTCACTGAAACGCTCATCCCCATGACGGAGCAGCTGGTCCCACGACGTTTCAAGTTTGCGGATGACTTCTCCATTGCCTAGCATTCGACCGAGCTCAAAGGATGCCCTGATCTCCAATGATATTCTAGGAGACGCGCGTGATGACCTACAAACCGAGAATCAGTTGTCGAATTGCGTCTGCAAATCTCTGTGGATTGCTTTACAGGGTCACAGTATCGCCCCACGCCACAGAACTTCTGGGTGATAATACTCTGATGGCCGAATTCCAGTGTCTCGTCTCATCAAATTTGATGAACACGTATATGCCTGCGGGTATGCGCCACGATGGGACATTGAGATTTTTTCCGCTGATCACTGCAGATAGAGCGTGAAGATCACGAAAGAAATATCAAGGTGATATGGAGTGACCCACCTTCGAGTCTGATAGATTGGCCGCACAAGCTACCGGGCATGATGACACGATGACGGAAATAACAAAGGACAGGGAGGATCAAGGATGAGCTGAGTGGTGGGCGGAATGAGTGGTAGGACAAGACGGGGATATGGATATGGGGACTGTAGATGAAGTTCAGGTGAGAAGGAGAGGAGAAATGGGCGACGATTCAGGGCATGCTACACGTGTAATCGATGGGTGTTCGGCAATATAGACGCTGGTCCTGATTCAACTAAGCGCTGAGATTAACGACAGCGGAAGAGCCAGTGCTACTAGTAAAGAAGTGGGCAATGTCAGTCAGCTGCATCAGCGAAAGTGATCCATCATGGGTCAGGACTCAGGCAGTCGGTTGGAGCAGACATATGCAAGTATCAGAGCGCCTTGTGATGCTGACCCAGCGCGACTCTTTTCGATACTTGGGTCACTCGTACCAATCACTTAGTACAAAGTAATAGATAGAATCCGGTGTATTTCGTAGTGCCTACAATATTAGCAGAGCAATTAAAACGATAGAAGTCCATGTACAGCCGCAAACAGCCAATCCAGTCCATACGTGTTCGACTGAGCTGATACCATGGGAGAGGATGATCGAGAGCGTGATGGAAGATGTAAGCGTGATGAACGCGACTTGAATAAAGAGTAAGAATGAAGAAGAGCCTGCAGTTTGTTGCGACGAGCTGGCGTCTGTCCTGTGAGAGCTGTAGGTACCTCCACACTGTTGCTTGGTGGTTCGTAGACTTGGGCGCGGCTGGTAGATAGACGCGCAGTGCCACGAGCTCCAGTGCACCAACATTCCTGGTTGTACATTTCGGAGCTCGGCGAGAGGGAGAGACTCTGAGACAGTGAAATTTGGCAAGCACCGGTATTTGCCGAGGCTATGATTTTGCCAAGTACGTTTCGCATACCGACTTCCCATTGCCAAATTCCCAACACGTACCAAACGTCACAAGACAGCATTTCTTATGAGTCGGTCTGTTTGTCTTACTGGTCGATTTCTTCTCAAATTCTGAATTTAAACCTTCGGGATGCAGGACGGAGAGTAAGTGATTGTCTATTCAATGGTTTAATATTGCTCATCGGTCAGCTGTCCCGCTAACCAAGCTCTTGGGACGGCTTGTATTTCCTGATAATACGTATTGACACCAGAGACAAGTAGACATTCGACCATACTACCTCGAGTGCAACCGGGAGAGAAGATCTGCTCCTCACCGATACTCTTTCCTTCTGATCTCAGGTATCGCCCTGCACCAAAGGCAACGCTATATTTCCCTGCTCTTTGCTGGCAGAATTGTGCAAGCCCAACGTCCGATTATCCACCTTGTTGTTCGTCTGATCGATCGCCAGCGGCACCCTTGCTAAATTTCTTTTCCAGAAAGGCTGGCGTCACCACCACTATTGTCCCCATCGACAGGATCTCAATTATGCCTCACATCCGCCTCTTTATCTTTTCCTTCCCGCTCACTCCGCCGTGGCCCATACTTCATCAATTGACGAGGAAATCATAGACCTGCGCAAACACCACTGCTGCACGAATCTATGACCACAGGCCCACATGAATAACCGCAATCTTTTACTCAAGTGGCATCTCCCTCCTAGCGGACATAGTAGGACTTATTCGGTGTCAGAGCCCTCTCCCTTCAGGATGCTGATATCTACGTCTTCGCTTGTACTCTTAATAGACACGAGGCACTACTCATCACCAGGACAAGGCTTGCTTACTTTGTGCTCACGAGTAGCTGGTCCAAGAGTGCCCTCGAAACTGCCCACTATTGAAGCGACGGACGCACCTCGAACACCAAATCGAAATCGACGAAGCTACTTCGATGAGTAAACATCATGCTGCGCGGCCACTAAGTCATAGGATGATTCGCTTCTAGCTTCACATTAATTGCACTGGCAACGCTTCTTGTAGGCATCGAGTTTGCATCGAGGTGCGGAAGGACTCGAAGAATAGCTGGAAGGTTGACTTGACCGTCGTAGCGCAGGACTTGGCAAGTAGATTCTCCACTTGAAGGACGTATCCCTGGGTACTACGAACATTCCATGCACAATCATGGTCGTCGAGCGACAAATGGGTCAGGGAGACAATACAAGAGCGAATGCGAAAATATATAACTAGAACGCAAGAGTAATACGTATACAGTGTCACATTGTCGGGGGAATTTCTAGAAACAACGAAGTACACCGAGATAGTTCCCCGAATGAAAGGGAATAAAGACCAACTTGTAAATCTGTGCCAGACAAAAGCGATGCGTCATATAACTACACACCGATATGAACGAAAACAATCCTCTGCTCGAGCGGCACATTTTTCTGGAGGTTCAACCGACCCCGCTGAAAGCGAGGTTTCAAACAAACCACACCCTAACTAACCCAAAAGATCTAAACACCTAACCTGTGTAAAAAGAAACGAGGCAGAATATATTCCAAGTTCTGACTCTAAGCCAACCTAAGTGGCCTAGTCCAGACAGCCTTAACCAGTCCTAACGAGCTCTAACACCCTAACTCTACTAGCTAGGTACGATAGTAACAGAGTAAGTAATACAACGTCAAAAAGCACATGGGAGTAAACAAGAAATATATTCGACATGCCAACTCGTAAATTTAGTAAATTTACAACAGGTGAAAGCAGTTGATGATCACAAAGCAATACGACATGAAACTACACACCAATATGAACGAAAACAATCCTCTGCTCGAGCGGCACCAACTTTTTCACGGTGTACGTAGCTGCATTGAGCGCTTTGGCCGCTTTCGTACAGTCCATGGGACCATCCTTCAAATCCTTGAACATATTCAAGTAGAAAGCTTCGACGACGTGTTTGGCGACATCGTCATCGACCACCCACAGCGTGCCGATCACGCTCTTGAACCCTGAAAACTGGAGACCAGCTGCGAGGTGGATGACCTCGTCCGGTGTCTCCTCATCCCCGACGGCGGTATGACACGCCGATAAGAATGCGAATTCGGCGTGCGGAACATCGTTCTCCATAATATCAAGCAGCGTCAGAGGTTTGTCTCTCATGGCAAATCGTGAATTGTAAGGCTGCTCGCGGTCCTGCTTTCCGTGACAAGCGAGGTGCACCCAGGTGTTGGTTCGCAAAGCATTGAGTGCACCTGCCTGCGTGGCTTCTTCTCCAGAAAGACTAGTGAACTTGACATTGGGGGGAATGAGTTTATGGACGAGCTCAAGCTCACTGTCGACAGTGGCGAGCTCCGTGCCTTGCCCTGCGCCCGGCTGGCTTTGTCCAATCACCGCAAAGGATGGGGTGATATGCGTCTTCATCATCTGTCGAGACCGGATGAGAGCCGAAAGTGTAGGAGTATAAGAGCAGATGTAAATATCCTCGAGGCACAGTTCCCGTCCACTTCCATCTGCCTTCATTCGAGAGGGATGAGCTGCGTGGAGAGGAATGGACGTGAAGGCTGCCGTCGGACACAGCCAGATTCGGGAGCGGGGCTTCACTTTGAGATCACGCCATAGTACGGTGACAATGGGAAGCATGATTTCGTCCCATATCCTCCGCAAGAGTACTATCAGGTCTGTCCTCGGCTCCGTTGGGCCCATAAATGATGCTTGCCGTATCGTCCTGGCGAAGTCATCCTTGAGTATGTTGAGATGTGCAAATGAGGTAGAGGGTAAGGGAACATGATGGGGCATCCCTGACGTCGGGACGATGATGGCGTTGCACGAGTATTCACTCGCAATGAGGATAATGACTGGGCCGTGACTCGCTGCCGCTTGCAAGTCTTCGTATGATGGTGGGAGCAGGAACCGCGAGAAACCTTGAACATTACGGATTTCTTCTACTGCAACTTCCCATCGTGCCATGAGTCTCCTGTACTTTATGGCCGCCCGATCGGCAGCAGCTCTGTCTTCGCTACCTGCAAAACCCTGAGCATCAGACAAGCGCTTGTTGAGCTCTGAGAGTCTGTGAGCTAGTGGCTGATTTGCAGACTGGAGGTCGTCCAACGGAGTCCTGAGTCGAGAGGCCAGCGACCATTGTTGGCCGCGACCCTGCTCCTCCAGTTCAACTGCTTGTTGAAGATCATTATGACGGACAGCACATGATGCTGCATCGACTGGCAGCGATTCAGCACCACCAAAAGCGGTTGCAGCCTCGCGCCGTGAAATGATGGATGATCGCGTCATCACATGGTTGTCGAAAAGGTCCAAGCATGTGTGGTATGCTTCCAGGGCAGATTCGTGTTGATAGATTTCCGCTTGGCGAGCCCAGTCAATAGCCTCCTCGATACGCTGAGGAAATCCTCGAGTGGGATGTCTTGACGCCAGTCTGAAGTTCTCCACTGCAAGCGACAAATCATCAGGGTTGTGTTGTACTCGGTAACGAGACAGATAGGCCTCCTGGAGGCACATGTAACTGAAATATCTATCTGGGTGGAGTGAAGGCAAAGCCGCCAATACTTCTTTGCAGAGACCAATGGCTTCCTCGACATCTTCAGTCTTCTGATTTTGCGTGAAACGAGAGCAGAGCGCCAAGCTCAGATTGTAAAGATATATATGGCGCTTTGGATCGTCGAGCTGCTTTAACCGAAGTGATTCGCGGTACAGCTCGATGGCCTCATCAAGATCCTCGCTGGCATCCGATTCGTCATATCTCTGTTTCAGCGTGGTGGCAAGGTTGTTAAGTGAGGTTTCATGGTCTGGATGCCCAGGTGGGCGCAATGTCAGTGCCTCGCGATGAAGGCTGATAGCTCTGTCAATGTCGTTAATGTCTCCGCGTTGGGGGAAACGATCGAGGAGAGCGCTCCCGAGGTTGTCCAATGATGTATCACGATATTCGTGCCCGACAGGGCACAGACACAGCGCTTCTTCGTACAGAGAGATGGCCTCATCAAGGTCATGAGATTGGCCTTGGTGACTGAAGCGAAGGCAAAGTGAAACGGCGAGGTCATGTAAGTAGGTACTGTGGTCAGGATGTCCCTCGGGGCACAGAGAAAGACCTTCACGACCAAACTGTATGCTCTCATCTATGTCCTCTATCCTGCCTCCTTCTTCAAAGCATGCCTCGAGGGCTTTTGAGAGCTCGTCGAGGGCGCTTGGATGGTGTTGATGGCCCAGAGGACAGAGCTCGAGTACGATTCGTCGAAGGTGAATGCCTTCATCAGATGCGTCCGTTGGAAGGTTGTTGCATCCTTCGATGACATAATCCACACCATCTTCCCCTTCCGCAATGCTCCGAAGATATGTGCCCTCGGGACAGAGAGGCAGTAGCTCATGGTAGATTTGAACAGATTCGCGGATGTCGGCAGCAGTATCTGTCTTGCCGTAGCGCCAGGTCAGCGCTTCAGTGAGATTATAAAGAGATGATGGACGATCGGGGTGGCCCCGCGGACGCAATGACAGGGCATCACGGAATAGAGAGGTGATGAAGTCGATGTCTTGGACATCATCTCGAATGTACCCTTGCAGGCGGGCCCATGCGAGGTTAGTCAGTGCAGCTGCGCGGTCAGGATGGCCGACCGGACACCGCTCTACAACCAACTGAAAAGACTCCACAGCATCGTTAAGGTCAGAGACCTCCTCGCTTGTCACGTATTCGGCAACTTTTGTATGGCCCACATCTGTGTCGCGAGTGATCTCGCAGTCAATGACGGACTACAGTTTGCGATCTGTCAGTAAAAGTCGACAGCGCAAAGGCTGGCGTCGCTCACGTCAAATAGTGCGCCGTCCTGATTTTCGCAAGGGTGTGTAACAGCAGCTTTCAGCCTGAGGGAAGGGTGAAAACCGCGAACGGGTGGGAAGGATAGGTCTACGACATATTAGTAGATGTACATGAATGAGAAGCAGGTCACTCACTGAAACGTTTATTTCCATGACGGAGCAGCTCATCCCACGACGTCTCAAGTTTTCCGATGACTTCTCCATTGCCTAGCATTCGACTGAACTCAAAGAAAGCCCTAATCTCTAGCGATAATTGAGGCGACGCATGTGATGATCTACTGACCGAGGATCAGTTATCGAAAATCCGCAAGTCTACGTGGATTGCTTTACAGGGTCACGGTATCGCCCCACACTACAGATATCTTAGTTGATGGTACTCCGATGGTCGATTTCCAGTGTCTCGTCTCGTCAAGTTTGATGGACACGTAAATGCCTGCGGATATGCGCTCGGAAGGGACTCTGAGATTTTTTCCACTGATGACTATAGATGTAGCGTGAATAACACGAAATGAACACTGGGGTGATATGGAGTGACGCACCTTCGAGTCTGATAGACTGGCCTTCCAAGCTGTCGGGCATGATGGCACAATTAAGCAAATGACAAGGAGGATTGAGGATGGGCTGAGTGATAGGCGGAATGAGTGGTAGGACAAGATGGGCAGTGGGGATATGGGGACTGTGGATGAAGTTCAGGTGGGAGGGTGAGGAGAAATGGGTAAGTAGTAAGGAGGGCGTGCTGCACGTGTATTTCCATGTTATCGATGGGTGTTCGATACGATAGACGCTGGCCCTGATTCAATTTAGCGCTGAGACAACAAAATTAGATTGACGGCAGCGGGAGAGCCGTGCTAAAGAAGCGGGCGATGTCATGGTCAGTCAGCATCAGCGAAAGTGACCATGGGTGAGGCTGCCGGTCGACTGGAGCAGTCTCAGAGTGGCTTGTGATGCTGACCCACCCTTGTGACTTTTGTACTACCACTCATACCAGTCATGCAGCACACTGCAATGTAATAGATATAAGTATTGGTAGTGCGTACGATACTGAAAACAAAATAAGTCCGCGAAGGCGAAGGAGCCGAGCCAGGATATGCAATTCCGATTAAGCTGATACCGTAGGAGAGGATGATGGGGCGCGTTGTTGGAACAAAAGCAACAGTCTGCGGTAGTGGACGGCTCGAAGGTAGAACCTAATGACGCGTGCAGCAGATAATGCAATAGCACGACGAAGGATATGCGAGTTGGCGGGAAAATGGGCATTTAAAACCGCGAGATATAGGCTTAAGCCTGTACCTCTATGTTGTCGCATGGTGCATTTGCCAGTTGAATCGTCGACTTGGGCGCGGGAGGCAGCACAGAGCAACGCGAGCTCTAGCTAGTGGCTGTAGCTTGGACCCTTGGTCGAAGTTTGGGGACGGGCTTCGGTACTGTACATGAGGGATGTTCCTGGAATGGGCGCGGGTGGCAAGTCAATTCAGTAGTTTCCTTTTTGAGCGAGCGCGTACCCTTGGCTGGAGGGCGCGGGGGTCTGTAGTCGTAAGTTATTTCAGTCCTAGATCGATCAATGCGCAAAACAAATCTCCGTCAAAAAGGGTGAATTCCAAGATGCCGTATTCGCCCTTACCCCATTGACCGTCGACAAGTCCATTTTGTCGTCTTTGGTCAAGACGAATTTCAGCACTACATCATCATGGTAGAGGGCCACTGATGACGTCTGTACCTTCCATGTACTAAGTACCCGTTTGCTCGAGTTTACAATTAGCGATCTACAACTACCGTACGTGGGTGAGATACAAGCTACGGATATACGGATCAGAAATAATACCTGGAATGGGGGTAGTACAACCACTGAATCAGATAGTCGAGGCCCCACCAGAAACAGATGCCAACTTATCTATGCGACTCCTATAATAACTACTGACTTGCACAGCAGTCTATGATGACAAGCTGCTAAGCGGCGCCATTACAGCCTGCTACCAGATCACCACGGACCTTGTGAGACATGGAGGTAGCGATCCGGTGTACATTATCACCATGCTGAGACAGAAGCCCAACAAACAGACCTGGACTGACATCAGCAAGCTGATTTCCTGCACCTCGAAGGTGCCTGGCAACAAAATAACTCTCAGCTCTGAACTTCAACTCCCCACGAGATGAGTTAATAAATGTATTAGAAGATGAGCCTAAGTTCCACATGGTACTTATCTCTATATATTAACCACCCATAAGGAATGCATACTAGGACAGCACACGTATGGCTGCATGATCCATATCGTAGCCCCCAGAGAAAAAGGTCTTGATCGAAGATATGCCTACGTCTTGAATATCCGTAAAAGCCGTGCTTCTGTGACGATGCGAGTGCGACAGAGCGGGCACTCGCGAGATGAGGCGAGGACTAGCTCGGAGCAGTCGCGGCACATGGATAAATGTCTGTAGGCACGAGTTAATAAAAAGTATATGTGTGATGATAAATAAGTATAGAAGTACTCACCCGCAATCTACGATCGCGATATTTGCCTCTTGGTCCTGGCATATTACACATAAACCCGAACGTTCTGTCGTCTTGGGAGGAGAATGTGGTTGGGGCGGAGGCGAGGAGGAAGATGGCGGAGAATGTTGCTGGGACTCGTAAGTAGGGTGTCCTGAGTCATGCGTATGGTCATCCTCTGATTCCGTCTCCACAGTTGACCTTTGTGCCTCCCTCCGTTCTCGTTCCTCTCTCTCCTGCCGTTCCCATTCTTCTTGTTCCCTCTCCTCCCTCTCTATTCTATCCCTATCCTCTGCGGCCGTTCTCTCCTCCTCCAGCCAAGTACTGACACGCGCCACGAGTTCTCCTTTCTCAAGGATGTCAGTGGGAAGGCGCACACGTGCCTCGTATAATATGAGCTTCAGCGTATGAATGGGTAAACGTGATAGGGACGATGGGGACATTGCAAGGAGGGCAGAGAGTGGGGGCGGAGGTTGGGGTGTGGATGATGCAGACGGCTGAGGTGGCGAGCGAGGTGAAGTGGATGGGCGCGCGGGAGACGGGCTAGCGCTGGGCGCTGGAGACGGGCGTGGAGTGGAGTGGGGCACTGATCGAGGAGGCGTTTGTGGCTGCGAGGCTGTCCTGAATCGTGGCTGTGGTTGAGGTGGCGCAGGTGAGGGAGGCGGCTGCGTAGGTGGGGTCTGGCGCTGTCTTGCGGACTCGGGAGTGTACGTTCTGTATGGCGCTGGCTGAGGGCCAAGATCAGGACGGGGAAATTCGGGTAGTGGTGTGGATGAGTGTTGCTGAGTCGGCGGCGGAGGACGGGTGCTAAAGAGCCCACGGGGTCGCGCAGAATGGTGCTTGGGTACAGCATGGGTGCGATAGTATGATTCGTTCGACGGAGGAAGGGTGCCCGTTGGGGTCTGGAAGAAGTCAGTGATAAAAGGATTTATGAGGGTGGGAGGGAATGTACCTTTGCAGCAATTATGGAATCCACGAGGTCATTCTTATCGATGGGGCCTTTGACGGGGATGTTGTATGCGTCGACATAGCGGCGGAGCTTGGAGAGCGGCAAGGACTTGAGCTGGTACTTACTGGCAGCGGTGACTGAAAACAAGACATCAGATCGGGTGTTAGCGGAGAGCAGAGGGCATACCGTTAAGAAGCTCGATACAAAATGCACAAACGTGGACTTGGTCATAGCCAGAGGCTGCGCCGTGTCGAGGCATGAGCGCCTGATAGTCTGCGCAGCTGGGACAGTACGAGTAACCTGGCACGTCGATCGAAAGCGATTTTTGAATCGGATTAGCCAGTGTAATGAACTATGGATTGGTAGATGAACTGACCACAGTGATTACAGCGAGTTGCGCGGGTAAAGAAGAGGATGAACTCTTTGTTACATTTCCTACATGCGTTTTGAGTGCGATCGGTAGAGGGCGTCGGTGGAGCACCGCTGAGTAAAGGGAGACCGTTCACGTTGGACATGCCCAGCGGTAGAGTTGAAGATGTTGAGGGGTCAGACCAAGGTGAGGAGGAGGAGGTGCCGTGAGAGGTGTGACACAGCTTGTTCTGGCATATTCTCGGGCAACAGCCTCACATTTCACAAAGTCAGGCCTCTAGACAAGTATGCTATAGCCGACTGTGTCCCTAACTTCGCGGCGATCTCTATGACAGTGCTTGGTGGTCTTCCTTCTGTTTGGTCTGACTAGGGGAGACTAACTTAGTGATACTAATGTTACATTCAAGCTTCAATGTTCATTAGATTCTTTCCACTTCTGCGCGATGCTATAATGTCACGTGAAACAGAATTATCTCCCTGTGGAAGTTGTTCTGAGGTTCTATAAGTACTTGTACGTAGTCAATTCGTAGAACCCTTAAGATCGATCTGATTCTAATATCGTGTCCACTTTTTGACTGGACCACCATGTCACACTGGATGCCTTATTCCAGTCAGTTTTCGACCTTTCGTGTTCAACCTGGGTCAAGTCCAACAACCAATATATCAGAACCGATCTCATCTACGCCCACGCCCACACCGATCTTTGAACCACCTCAACAGGTCACCATCACCAACCCCGCCCCCTTATTTTCAATCCAGCAGCTCTGTAATGATGTCAAGTCCGTTCTCCAGTGTGTGGAGTCCTCCCATGAGGAGCAGAAAAAGATCTCAAAGGACTTGCATGAGTTAGGCACCAAGGTAAAAACTTTGGAAGCCGTACTTTGTGGAAATGTAGCTCGTGGCAAGAAGAAGGCAAACAAATTGGAATTAGATGCAGTAAAATCGGAGGGGGGCATAGTCCGTCGGTTGGTGACCATGGATGGCACTATCAGCGAGCTGCTTCAACATGTTTCTGCCTTGGATACCACTTTTCGTGCGTTTCCTAAGCCTCCTTTTCACTTTCTATTCCTCACTTTGCTGAATAGGTAACCCCGTGGTATGCTGTGATGCACGCGCGCCACCTCCCCCGGTTCAAAAAGGTGCGCTTTGCATTTTGGTCGATGATAACGACTGATGTAACAACCTTTAGAATATCTGGACGTATCGACGGCTACAGATGAGCATCTCCCACCCCCGTCCGCATGTCTATTTCGGCCTATGTTTCCTTCCAATTCGTACTCTCCTGAGACACTCGCCCCCGCTGACTGGAACTCGAATCGTATGTTTCTCCCTTTCTACTTCTCATCTCATGCTGAGACTGTAAATACAACCTTGTCGCTGTTTCTAAACATGTCATGTGCAAATATTTCGCTTACTTTAACTGTGGCGTTCATTCATATACTAACGCACGTACCCAACAGCATTCGTTCACCCGCGAGAATATATGAGCAGTCTTCAGCGAGATTCCAGCTCATCTGCGAGCACCGAATCTACAGTTGCTCATGACTATGCCACGCCCCCTGAGTTTTTCACCGCCGCCTCGTCTCCTGCGACATCCGATGATCCCTCTCGCCCAGTGGCTCCCGCTACCGCGCACGCCAGGGTCCCCACAAACGGGCCTGATCGTTACTCTTCCTCACTGTTCCCAACTCCATCCCCTGACACTCCGCGCGACGAGAGTTTCAGTAGGGCGAGCGACAGCGATGGGGCGAAGATCAGGTCTGTGTCGAACTTCAGGTCTTGGGCGGGCTCACAAGTGGGCCTGAGTGGACCCGATCAAAACTTGTCCATGGCGTCACCCATCCCCACCCCTAAATCATTCTCAAATCCCATCCCACACTCGTCTGCTAATTCATTTCACAACCCTGCACGCGCCTCCATGCCGCCTACATTCAGTTCTCTCAGTTCTGCCTCATCCTCCAGATCCAGCTCTGCTTCAACACATCTCCCGCCTACATTGACCTCACGTTCTACGTCGTTGAATTCAGCCCCGTTTAACCATACTGCGTTCCTCCATGCCTCTAATCTCACGCATATCCGTCCCACTCTACCCTCATCATCACATTCGTATCCTTATGCCCATAATGCTAGCATGCACCTCGCGAGCCCACCTCCAACACCCATCTCTGCACTTGCACTGGCACGCATGGCTGTGCTGCGTCACGTCAATATCAGGAGAGTGGATTGTGAGGGACCATGTGTGGACTGTGAAGCGCAACGCGGGGGACACGGAGAACACCAAGGCCAGAGTACGGATTCCCAGGAGCGGTGGGCTGACCAGGAATGGGATCAAAGTACAATCGCTAGTTCATCGCGCATGTGTCTTGATTCGGACAGGCCTTCCGGTCAGATAGGTTCCCCACCACGGTCGTTTGAAGCGGGTGTGCTCGGGGTACAACCTGAAGGGTCGAGAGTGAGGCCAGAAATCCCGCTGCCTACGTTTGATACGCAGGATCAAAGTACAGGCGCCGATTCATCGCGCATGTGCTTCGATACGTCTTCCGGTGACACATGTCCCCCGCCACGGTCGTTTGAAGCGGGTGCAGAGGCATCTCCGCCTCTGCCTGCATTTGAAGCGCAGCCCGAGGGATCAGGAGTGGAGCCAGAAATCCCGCTGTCTGCATTTGAGGCGCAGGATCAAAGTACAATCGCTGATTCACCCCGCATGTGCTTTGATGCGTCTTCCGGCGACATATGTCCCCCGCCACGATCGTTTGAAGCGAATGCAGAGGCATCTGCGCATGTCCTTGAGTCGCAACATGAAAGGTCGGGAGTAGAGCCAGAAGTCCCGCTGCCTGCATTTGAAACTCAGGCGCCTCTGCAGGCAAGCTCAAATGGCCCATCGCGTGTGATCGACTTGGACGGGCTCATACACGGGTGCGAGCTCCCGCTGTGGCCTGGTTTGGGTGTCGCTGAGATGCGCGAGGGTGGAGAGCCTCGTGGCACTGGACCAAGATGGACCCATGAGTTTGGGGATGTGAACAGGGGTTTCCGTGGAGCAAGTCGAGATGAAAGCATGCAGCTGGACCACAGACCTGATGCTGGGGCATCAGGCGAGGTGGAACTTGATGGTTTGCATGAACCTGGGTGTGAAGACTCTGGAGAGTGTGTGAGAGAGGAGGGCTTGCAGACCGAGCTTGAGGGTGGCGCGCTGGATGGGGCGCTCGAAGAATCTGTTAAACCAGCAGACGAGCGTTCTGGTACCTCACTCATGCGGAACGGCTGTCCACCAGAGTACCATCAAGAACACCTCGCAGGCCCAGAAGACAGCGTGCAGCATGAACCTGTTATCTCTGAGCCACGCCAACCAGATCTGCCATGCCCCAATGCTGACCATCTGGACCGGCGCAAGCCTCTCCATGCTGAGGATTCCTGCGAACCAACGCTCACAGATTCTCTGTTTCGAGATGAAAAGGCCGTCGCTGCTCTCTCTGAGCCATGTCAACCAACTCCCTCAGATCTGTCATGCCCCAATGCTGATCACTTGGACCAGTGCGATCCTCTCCGTGTTGAAGATTCCCGCGAACTAACGCCCGCGGATTCTCTGTTTCGAGATGAAGAGGCCGTTGCTGCAGTACTCGCAGCAGCAACTCCCTCTACAGAGAGTGGGTCCCCGCCTTCGCCGCTCTCGCCGGAAGATTTGTCCGCGTGTTTGCATCTACAGCCAGAATTGGAGGCGCCGTGTCCAGGGGCGAAGGACCAAAGAGAAGACCCTGCTTCACAGGAACCAAGGGAGATTCTTGATGATGGGGACCATATTATTACTTATGGCTCGACGTTTTCGGTGTTTGAGGATTTCATGAACGCTTACACCGATGGAGAAACTTCTGCTCTGAGAAGTACGTATACAGAGGTTCTTGCGGAGCAAGAACCTACAGAGATGTGTGAGGAGCAAGAACCTGCAGTGACCGCTGGTCATCAAGAGCACGTCGAATCCGAAATTCATACATCTGCCAGGGTCTCGGCCCAACCTGAAGACACGCGTCCCGGTCACTCCTCCCTCGCCGTCGCCATCGCACCCCCTTCCTCTCCGTTGACATCTTTTTCCTACGTATCCAGCTCCCTCTCCCCACTATCCTCCCTGGGGGAGTTTCTACCGACACATGAACAAAACACCAGAGCTGAAGACGAGGAGCGGCCACATAAAACTGGGGTGGAGTTGCACAGGACAGAGAGCCTCGATTCAGACGAAGACTTTGGAAGTGTACAAAGCACGCTCCGTATCGGTGACGCAGAGGAAGATGATGCCGAGATCTCCGGACCCGCATGAGTCTAGTGCGTTATCTCTAAAAGGGGGACCAAGCGCATCCATCGAAGAGCTCTCTGTGCTCGCAAGGAGGGGTCCGCACAAGCACAAGATCTCAGAGCTCAAGCGTAAGCTCGAGTCATCGGAGTCAGCGAGCAAGTCACAGTCTCCGGGAAAAAAACTAGGTTCCACGGAGATATGGATGCCACGTCATTCAGCGTGGATGACGCGACTTCTTCATTCACCGATCTAGTCCGAAGTGCGGGAGATCCGATGCGCCGATTCTCTCAACCTTCCGCATCGGCGGAGGACGTGGCGACACTCCCACTTGACAACGTTTCGGCGCCGATGAAAGTAGACAGTGTCGGAGCCAGTGGCACAGCGACGATCAGCGAGCCAGCGCAGACATTGGTGACCACGTCAGAGATGAAGGGGGTAGAGGCACCTACCAATGAACCCTGGGTGGATTCGATTTCATCTGACAAACGGGTACGGCCTCTAAGCTGGAAGGCGAAGCAAGCCATCACCCAGAAAACCCAGACGCCAGAGAGAAACAAAAAGCCCAAGTCGCGGCGACCGCAGAAGAGAAAGTCCAAGTCACTGGCTTTTCAGGACGAAGCTCAGATGTGTCAGTGGCCTGCAAGAAGCGAACAGGAAGGATCGTTTCAGTGGCAGTTTGTACAGTGTGATAAGTCAGTACTTTTTTTGTCGTTTCTTCTTATGGTCATGCCTTAGTTTGTATAGCTGCGACTTGTGGTATCACTTTGGGTGTGTTGGTTTTGCTGAGGGAGATCCTCGTTTGGAGGACCCGGAATCTGTCTTCATCTGTCCGTCGTGCTGGTACGTTTTTTATCGATTGATCCGTGCCTCCTGCATTCAGTGAATTGACTGTAACTCTTTAGCGTCTCAAGTAGGTATCCATGCTACCCGTTATCTGATATGATTGACCGTGATTGATTCCCCAGGCGCCAAACGTCAGACCCCGCGCAAGCGCGATGGAACATGTGCCCGTCCAGATTGTTCACATGACGCAGATGAGTTTATCATCGAGCGCCTAGTCGGGCGGAAAACTGTCGGGGAAGCTGGGTACCTGTTTTTGGTGAAATGGGAGGGGTGCGTTCTGTTCTTTGTGGCAACGTGCTGGCTCCGCAGCCTGATGCTTGTGGCTGTAGGTATACAATCGCGCAAGCTAACTGGATTCCTGAGGGGAGTATAGTCGGTGCCTCGAAAATGTTTGATCGGTTTGTGGCAGATGCGACTGCCGAGGGTATCGATCTTGACGCGAAAAGTGTCGTTCTGCTGGAGGAGGCGAGTGATGGCGGGTGGAATACCTAGGCTCTGAGTTGCGATGCTTCATCTTTTCCAGTATGTGTCTGACGACGACCACGCGAACTAAAGCATTCTCGCTGGGGCTAAGGCTGCTATTGTACATTCAGTTGATCGGGTTTCCTGCACTTGATTCTTATAGATACTGTATCACTTAATCACCATTTCATTATCGGTAGTTTCCCCGCATGCAGTCGTGCTCACCACATTTGTACACGAAGCAAAATATATGGCATAGAACATTTAGAGAGATGGGAAGAGGTTACGGATAATATGTATACCGGTGCGCAGCCCAACGTTGCAGTATTTGACGGTGGCACCCGTGCGTTAGGGGACGTCAAAGGAGTGCCTACACTTTGACCTTTGCTCACATCTCAAAGAAGGGGATTGTCTTTGGAGGGGAGAGACTGGAATTTTCAGCCTGAGCACCGCTTCGATTTGTCATACTAATGGCCAGGCATCCCAAAGCAAAGCTGGATTGACGAATCATAAACGATCGGTAGGTCAATTGGTGCATCTCAGGAGAACATTCCTCTTTTCAATATCGATGGAGAACGAAAGAACGACGGGTATCTGACGTTGGAGTAGCCAGTAACCAGGTAACTTATCAATATAGGCTGTACCCGCCAACTTTGATCAAATTGAATTGCAAGGAGACTCATCGCCGTGATCACTTGACGCACTGTTTACGCATAGGCACGTAAACCCTGAAGCCTGGATCTCACCTCTTCTGCTCCACTTCGGTTCACGACCAAGCTAGAGCAGAACCAGTGTAATTAATAGTAGCAACTCGGCCGCACCATGGGCATTTCAGGGGGAACGTATGCATATATCCCCTCCACCTTTACTCCACATCGCTAGCAGACATGCCATCGCTGTGGAAATTCGGCCTAGGATTTCTCTCTGTAGAGTCAGCATTCTTACCTTTCATCAACCAAGATCACGGGGCTGTACAGAACAGCCCTAGTCTGTACATGATTCACTCCTTCACAGGCCTGATGGTGTTCCACACGTCGATGCATCTGTCCTCATCACTGAGAGCGGCCTCCAGCTGAACGCTGGGGACATGACATTTCGATCAGGCCTCGTTCACATGGATGGTATGCAAGATCGTTGTTGATGTTATTGGTTAATTCACTGCGGAAATTTCAATTGTCAGAGATTGTAACGAAGAACGGGAAGTTGTACTTGCAGGGCGAAGAACCTTTGGCGGCTACAAACAAGTTCTGGTACCAGCACTTCGCACCGTATGAAGAAGGGGGATCCGGGCGTGTCATGATTGAGTTCTATGACCAGGAAAGAATTGTCGCCATCGTGAGTGTAGCACATTCAAGCCATGAACTTGCCTGACGTGAAATGTTTCCTTGCAGTTCAAATGTTGGTCTTTCTTTCGCCTTTTTGTAGTGTCGAACTTACTGATGAGGTTCCTGCAGCTAATGACGACGATGTCGGTACAGGTGGTACGGGAATCTGGGTCCAGAATTGAATGGGTTTGCGAGTCTTACTATGCACCCGGAGTACGGTTGACCGTACATAGTGTAGAATCAGGCTTTGAAATCTGTCGTGCAACTCGTGCTTATGTAATGAAGAATAGTCACTCGTACCACTGACTTCTGTTATTGAACAATATTGAACTTCAAGGTGACCGGTCGATTGTCACCAAGCTAGCGGCAGCCAAAGTGTATCCAGCCCAGTGGAAGCCCCAATCCTGATTCACCTAATTAATGTTCCAACTCTCCCTCCAGCGCAAGGTCGTCATGCTTCCTTCCGTACGGTGTACGAGCTCATGCATCATGATCGGACGAAAATCACCAGCATGAGATCATTTTGCCAACATTTTCTTGCAGAAATGTTGAGCCAAATGTTTCGGTTGTTGCTCGTATAAAGCCCAAGGTTTGCTCGACTCTCATATCCGCGGGCCGATTTCATGTGGCGCTCTATTCAGTGTTCATAAGATCTGGCTCCTATGCGGGTTTTAGCGATGCTTCTTACACGCCATTCGTGTATGATGAATGCTTGACGAGATGCCCCTGGAGGGTGGTGGAGGAGGGTGGACGACTGTGTATCGGTCTATACAAACGTATGTGGGAAAGCCACATTCTAGTTGTCGCGAGCTGAGTGTAAGCTTCTTGTTGACATCAGCGCGCGCTAAGTCCGATTACATAATTGTTGTTCGGTAGCCAATCAAAATTGTTTGTCGTTCATTCAACTTCATTGCATACTTAGTCGTTGAACGTTGAACTCGTGGAGATATTAGGGTTTCTGAGCCATGTTTTCGACTTTCGTACGAACAAACGTTGAAGCGTGTAACCGAAAATTCGACTGTATAACAGACTGTCGCATTGCACGGGAAATTTCAAATCAGTATTTCAACTCAGCGACGCAATGTACTTCAAGATTAATTACTCATGTGCACTAGAACATCTCTTGCAATGTAATATACAGGTTTGCTGTCAGAATCCGTCAGAGCCTGCTGTTTTTTTTTCAGCCACATACCAGGAATGGATTCCACCCGTCGACCGTCATCGTGAGATCCCCGAAACGTTTGGGTTGACGACTAGCGATAATCGATTAAAGTCCAGGGATGATTCGTCGGCGCGAATTCGCGAAGCTCACGCGCTCCTACTATATTGCCATACATGCGGGTTCTCGAAGAGCGTGCGACTCGCGAACCACGGTGATGAAAGCAATGTACGGCACCAAAGCTACGTATTGAAATTTTTGTTGTTTTAATTAGAGGCTTTAAAATTCATGTTGTTCTACCAATGTTCTACCACCTCTAGTCTGTCCCTCCCCATCCAATTTCCTGTCCAGCGATGACGTCTTTCAGACGCTGGTTCCTAGCGGCTCTTGTCGCATCTGCTGTCACGGCCGAGCCAGTTCAGATACCAGGCTTGCAACTTCCCAATAGTGCTGCCTCCCACCAGATAGCAGTCAAAGACATTTTTCTCACAAGCTACCAGGCTTACCAGTACGTTGCAGCTGTCTTTCTTTTGACTTGCACCCACATGTCGCGTGCAGGGATTATGCCTGGGGGCATGACGATCTATTACCCGTTTCAGAAACGTTCTTTGATGGACGGAACGGATGGGGCGCCTCCATTGCCGACGCTATGAGCACTATGGTGAGTAACGAATTTCATCCAGAGCTCAACTGACCTTGTGTACATGGTGTAGTGGATTATGGGGTTGACCGTATGTTCCTCATCCGAGACGTGAACTAACACCAATTCATCTTTACAACGTGTCCAGGACTCGTTTACCGAAGCTGTCGACCACATTGCTCAGACCGACTTTACCGTTTCGCAGACTCCCGACACCGTCAGGTGACCTTGCTACCTTATTTTCGCTTTTAAGCTATTTCGCTGATCAAGCGCAGTCTGTTTGAAACCACTATTCGTTATGTCGGAGGTCTCCTAAGCGCGTATGAGCTCAGCGGGCGGAACTATCCAGTTCTGGTTGAAAAGGCCCAGGACCTCGCCGATCAAATGGCCTATGCCTGGGTCGATGAGGTAGCTATCATGGTATCTGCATGCACGTAATAGTGTCCGATCCTTTTGTAGAATCAGTCCATTCCGTATGGTTATATTAACTTTACGGACCACCAACCCACCATCGACACTGTAAGCAGTTCACCGACGTCTCAAGATTCGATGATGCTCATCTTCAATTGTAGTCAAACATCGCCGAGGCCGGTTCAGTGAGTCTATACCATATAATCGCAGAGCCAATTTTGACGTTTGTCCCATAGCTTACCTTGGAGTGGAGTCGTCTCAGGTATGTGCACCGTTCGCTTGTCCAGCCTTTTCAATGAGCTGGACGTGAAGTGAGTATACCGGCAATTCCACGTACCAGGAATTGGTTGAGAAATCTGTTCAATTTATGATTCAAATGGTAAGCAGGATTCCAACTTTGATGTTGGTTCTTAGCCTTGTGCGTTGCTTTTCAGCCGGCCCCTCTCCCTGGTATGCCTGCTCAAGGCATTGACCCAACAACTGGGGATTCTGTCGGTGGGTATGTTGTAAGTGCAGTTGTTTGTCAGGAGCTACGTGTATACATATTCTAATCCTCTCTAGACTTGGGGCGGAGGTTCTGACTCTTACTTCGAATATCTCATAAAATATGCCCGCCTTACAAATACCGACGACAACTCGTATGCCGATGCGTGGTCAACCGCCGTCGATACCTCCATGAAGACGCTTCTCAGAGTATGCAGACATCTTCATCTCAGTGTCCTCACATTTTCATGCTTCGCGTTAGACTTCAACCGTCGATAACTGGCTGTACCTTGCTGATTATGACGACACCCAACAAATTCGTCATGTAGGGTCTCACTTAGCTTGCTTTTACGGAGGCAACTGGATTCTTGGTATTTTCATATCTTTCCCCCGTGGACGTGAACTTGATGTCAATCCAAGGTGGCAAGCTCCTCAACAATGCCACAATTGTCAATCTTGGTCTTCAGCTCACCGATGCGTGCTGGAACACATATGCAAGCACTGCGTACGTCCCCCACCGCCATTAATTACTTTGCTGATTCCTTGTTCCCAGTACTGGTATTGGTCCTGAAACTTTCGCATACATGTCCATTGACGGCAGCTACGCTGGCGACACTGCTCCTGACCAAGAACAAGACGCTTTCTACGCCGAGCATGGCTTTTATATTACCGGTTCCGACTACTTTCTTCGTCCTGAAGTCCTTGAGTCCAACTTCTATGCTTGGCGTGTAACTGGCGATACCAAGTACCTGGACAATGCAGCAAATGCCATTAGCAGCTTCCAGAAGTACCTGCCTACAACTATTGCGTATACGGGTATCTGGGACGTTAACAACGTGACTTCCGACAAAATTGATGACATGGAAAGTTTCTGGTTCGCTGAGGTCCTCAAGTACCTGTGAGTATCGCTGCATGCGAAAATCTTGAACCTCTGACAAAAATCCATAGGTACTTGACCTTTGACGACCCTGAACGCTACTCACTTGATGACTGTAAGCTTTTCCTCCGCAACCCATTAGCCCAAGTGACCGACATCTGCCATTAGATGTCTTCAACACGGAGTGCCACCCTTTCAAGGCGCCGCCAGCTAAAGACAGTTATGGCTCAGGCCCTGGGCCTCACTATGTGCCATCCCAGACATTCTCCCCGGAGAACCCCAACAAAGCTCCTCTACCAGCTATTTCCCCGATCCCTGCGCTCTTACAACTATTATTGTAGCGGCCATGAACCTTCATTGCCAGTGATTGTGCGGCTATTGGAAGCTTTTAACTATTTGGTTCTAACATCACATGACATTAGACATGCCACCTGTCTTGTTTTATTGCTATTGTTATCGCTTTTGAGTTTAGCTCTAACAACACATCTCATTCACATTCATTTGACTTACAAGAGTAACTTTCGTTTATTGATGATACTATCCTTTATTTTTGAGGTTTCATGGACAGCCGTTAGTATTGCTAAAACAGAGAGCTCTGTTTATAAAATAGACTTTGAGGTACTCCGAAGCAGTATCATACATATCAGACTACTTACATACTCGGCGATGGTGTTCAGCGACAAGTGATTAGATACCCTCAGGACTGAGTCACAAACAATTCAAAAAATTACAGCAGAGCAAACGACATCGGATAGTTTAAAGACATCTAGGTACCAGGGTGCAAGAAGGGATCGGCACTGTAGTTAAAGACAGAGCATCCGCGCAGGACAGTCTGATTGCAGGAAAAGCACCAGTTGACAGTAGAATTGATTGTGATCGTCTAAATGAAGCTGTGAGCAAGAAATCATGTGTTGTAAAGAGCGGCTTACAGCAAGTTCGTGAATCAAACTGTTGAGGGTGATGCTCGTGTTGCCAAACATTTTGAGCTGACGGAACTCGCTGTCCTGAGTGCCATTTTTGAACTTCATGCTGACCTCATGTTGACCTTGCGAATTCTGCGACAATTCGAAGGCAACAACAGAAGCATAGTCGGCTGTGAACTGGTATCAGTTTGCGGTGCTGAATTCATGCAATATTGATACTGACCGATACCAGCGATGTCTGGATCAGTCACGGTAGCGTTTGTGACGCTGAACAAACTGATGAATGGCTTGTAATCGATCTCCTGAATAGAAATCTTGACTTTGTTAGAAGGCAGAGTCATGTTACCCAAGGCCCAGAAGACCTCTGGGAGAAGAGTGCGAATGGAAACTGTACAATATTTAGTAATGCGCATTTCCCTAGCGAATATAAACTGACTGTGACCGACGCCATCTTGCGCAGTATCGGTGAAGACATTGTTTTGGACCCAATTAGCATAATAACGGGCTTGTTCGAGGAAAGTCGCAGGCAGAGCTTCATAATAGGTCTTGTTATGGGTGTACTGGACGTTCACATGGTCATATATCTGCGAGACGATATAGGCTCAGTGTGAAATTATTCGAATTAGGCCTTACATTCCACTGCACAATTTTGTCAAGAAAGTTCACAAAATCACGATAGAATGACATACGATGTTGGTCAAGTTGTTACTGATGCTCCCCAAGTAAGGTTTGAGTGCAGTCAGGAAAGGCTGGGCCGCAATGGACATATTTGTGAATGCAGATGTAGTGTAAACTCGGCCTAGGTGGAGTTGGAAATACTGTCCCCGGGCGTTATGAAGCAACCCAAGAGGAAATCACGGTTTTCATACCTCGCAATCCATCCAGCTCGTGAGAGACGGTGCTTGCCAAAACTCCAAAGATTGCACTAAGTAAACCAGTCAGAGAACGAAATAGCAGCTCTGACTGCGGGTCAACTTGCCTGGAACATATTGGTATCCCCCAAGAGGAGGGATAATCGTTTGCCCATCCGCCAAGGTCATTTCTGACTTCTTTGTGGGTGGGTATAGACCCTGAAGCAGAGCATACGCGGAGTCAAGGATGACATTTCCTCCACCAGCATCTGCACGGACTGCCAGCTGATCGATATTTACCACGTCAGCGCTGATGTTCTGGATGAAAGATGGTGAGTCGGGGTTCAGGTAAGTATCGCGAAGGAAGGACCCGAGATCGAATTCTTGTTGCTAAAAACCATGAGCAATGAGAAGTTCGACATTATGCCATATAGTAGAACGATTACCGATCCAAGGGGAGTTATGTATGCTTGGGTAGAGTTGAACGTATTAGGGTCTTGATAGTACTCTGTTCTGTCGCCGTGACGAGCCAGAAGAACAACCCCGATGAGACCCGCTGTAGTGTTAACCATGGAGCTGTTACCCTTGCACAGACTAATGGGTCTCGCTGGAAGACAAACAGGCGGGGGATGAAAGAGTTTATAAACGGTGAAAACGCGACCTCTTGATCGGAATCAAGAAGCCATCAAACCCAGATATATACTAGTCAGATTTGAGTCAGATGGGCGTTACTGGATGTCGTACAAGCGCGACTAAGCGAGTAATGGCGCGTTTCTCGGGTCACTCCCTCCTTTCAGTTGAAATTCGTAAGCGTACATCCCTCTCAACGCTTGAATATTTGACCCAAATGATATCTGGCTTTTGGAGCACCACGACAGACCACGATTCGGACGGACGTGACCTGACGAGCGTTGGCGGTAAAGACACTGCTGCGGTCATTAAACGTTAAATCGAAAGATGCTAACTAGAGGGGTGTGCCCAGCAATCAAGACAAGTCGCTGGTGTGCCTGCCAAGCTCGCTGCCCTCATGAACCGCAGCGCCGACTCTCGCCGCTGACGGGTCACGGCGGGCGCTCCGTTCCCTATGTGTGGTTGAAGGCGAAGTAAAGTGCCAGGTAACCATGCTCAACAGACCAATTGATGATTGTATAAGGGATGGCTTATTTCAATTCGCCTATCCCTGCGGTGCCTGTCAACCATAAGATGCGCTGCACGTCTTCCCCGATGTTCGGTCCTGGACTTGACCTCAGCTGGTCAGAAGTGCCTGGGACACATTCGGTCCTGCGTTGACTTACCCCATGCCAGATCCTCGACTAGGTCACGGGTTGTCAAAAT
Organism: Suillus ampliporus; assembly: GCA_016584345.1. Taxonomy (NCBI): domain Eukaryota; kingdom Fungi; phylum Basidiomycota; class Agaricomycetes; order Boletales; family Suillaceae; genus Suillus; species Suillus ampliporus. The sequence continues at coordinate 54,169 of JABCPV010000028.1, forward strand.
TCAGAGTGAATTGAGATTTGTGTCTTTGAAGAGAAGTCGTTTCCCTGTGCAGAGAGACCATATTGAATCCTACGCGACGACGCGATGGAAACGACTCACAAAACTCTTCGTCTCTGCCAAGTGATGGACAATGGCACTAGTACCTATCGTACATTCAATATATCATCGATGAAGTCTTGGCCAACGGATCCTTTTCTGTCATTAAAGTGTGACCAGGTGTGACCCTGCAATTCCGAGACCTCCGAGGGCAGATGTAGCAAATGTCACCACCGAGGCTTTCGTGATCGATCATATCTGGCACCAGCTGGAGGACATTCCTGCTTCTAACCTGCGAAGTTGAGAGTATCAAAAACATGTACGTCTGCAAGCTGGTCAGCAGCGGAGTGGGCGCCTGAGGGCGTCGTATCGATACCATATTCGAGAACGAAGGGCGACGATGGATTGCTTTTCAAGGAGGCATCGCCTGTATCCGGCTGTTGCAACTTGCCTACCTGTTCTCACAAGGTTAAAATTGTTGTACCGACCATACACTGCTAAGTAATAACGGCTCAAGCTCTCCATTATGACGAGGCCAAAGCCACAATAGGTATCAGAGTGCTGGGATTGGGACGGTACAAAGTCACAAGTATGCAACCTTTATTTCCGACCGGCTCTCCATTCTCCAGTCGCGTACAGAGCCCGCTTACCAGCGAAAACAGTTGGAATGGCAAGGATACCCCCGTACAGAAGCACTTGACCAAGCTTGAGATCTACCCAGTACCAGACAAGGAGCACTTCAAAGCCGCCGAGGAGGGTTGTGAAGGGCAAGATGCTAGGAGAGAAGAGGTTGGGAACCTTGACGCCAATTTGACTCCACTTTTATAACGCAGCCCGTCAGCAAACAAGTAATGCGACAACGCAAAAACGCACCAGTCCAATCAACACGAGCCAAGGCGACAGTACAGCAGCTGCGAACACGGCAGAGATAAACTGAGGAGGTAATTTTTGTTCGGGGCGGAAGGTATGCTTGATGACGGGGAGGACGTGGAATGATGCTTCATCCGGGTGTTCAGCGGGCGATTGGGAGGCAGGTATGTAGAGGTCGAAGAGATCATATTTTGCAGGTTCGTGCGCGAAGGAGCCCAGGATGAGCGAGACCTCGAGCGGGTTGTCCGTAGTTGGCGGGATGGACGCAGGTGGGCGGACCATGTTCTAACATAGTTATTAAGTCTAAAGCGTTTGCAACAGCGAAACTTATGAAACACACCAGCTCAAATTTAGCCTTTCCACCAGGAGTCACCCTAACAGGCTGAATGCCCTCCTCACCTGACACCTTGTCATAGAATCGGAGGAACGTTTGGTGCGGTTGGATACCTTTTCCCTCGTCACTCTCCGTTATTTGGAACGTAAGCTTAAGAGTATCCGTAGCACCAAGAGTCAGAGGTTCTGGTTTTTTGGTGAGGGACAACCTGTGTGGCACATGAGTTCTACTACAAGAGAAATGTGTTTAGCGCATACGTGTCCGAGCGCAGCTGGGTCGCATCCTGACGCGCTAATTGTGAAACGAGGGGACCGAAGAGACAGAGAGGCTGCTTGGACAGTTGCTGCAAGGAGCAGCCAAGAGAATCGCCATACCATGGTTTTGGTCAAGGTGTATAATCCCAGTTTGGGTGACGTGTCTTAAGTTCGGTTAATGATCATTGGTATTACCAGTGTAGTAGCTACAACAGCGTAATTAAGATGGCTGGCCGTTCAACTGTATCTCAGCGTTTCGAAGTGTACTTGCTAGAAGTAAAACAAGATTTCATTCTACAATTGTTGTCATACACTCTAAGGACCAAAAAAAATGAAGTGATTAAGAGCAGCAAAAAAAGAGACCCCACCGTGGTTCGAACACGGGACCGCACGATCTGCAATCGTATGCTCTACCACTGAGCTATGGAGTCGACGTGAGCTTCCTCACGTTGAGGTCTATTAAGATACACCATCATTCACGTTTACCTCTCGAGTACGCGTCACCGCGTACTACATAGTAACTTAATCCTACATCATGCCGGACGTCAATATGGTAAAGGCTATCGACAAGAAGGAAGACAAGGACGACAAGAAAGAGGAAAAGAAGGTAGAACACAAGCCAGTACCACTGACGCCTACGCAAGAGATCAAGGCTAATGTCGCTCTCATCGAGCGCGCGATCACCGACCTCGAACCGCGCTTCACCCTTCGCGTGTTGCGTTCACTTACTGCTCTGCGAAAGCGCATAAATGACAAGGTCTTGCGTGACGCCATCGAGGAGAACTATCCCAAAGGTGTGTGTGTCTTCCACACCTTCTGCTCACATGCTGAACCTCGTGCAGACTCTGCTGTCAAGGATTCTCTTCTTTCATGGCTTCCTCCTGCTCCTCCCGCAGAACAGTCTATGGAAGTCGATACTGCTCCTGAAACGACAGAGACAAATGCTTCTACTCCTCTGCCTCCACCATCGAAGCCAGCTTCTGATCCTGTACCAGAAGCTGAGATCTATCTGCGCCTGCTCATCGTTCATCATCTTCACTCCTCAAAAGACACATACTCCAAGTCTATAGAACTTTCTCACGAAACTGTCGACAAAATGCAGTCCATGAATCGCAGAAGTATGGATCCAATAGCTGCCAAAATATGGTTTGCTGTGGAGCGATCATACGAGCTCGGTGGAGAACTGGCAGATGCCCGCCCGTGAGTTCAGATCCATATAAATTTGGCAGACTCCCAACTTATCCACTTTCCAGAATGTTCCTCGCGGCGCAACGCACTGCGTCTCTTCGTCACGACGATGACACGCAAGCGTCGCTGATCAATCGCCTGCTTCGGGGTTATCTCCACTACAACCTTTACGACCAGGCTGACAAACTAGTATCTAAAACCAGTTTCCCTGCGTCAGCGAGCAACCCGCAGTTTGCCCGTTACCACTATTCCCTTGGTCGCATTAAAGCGGTGCAACTGAATTATACTGCGGCTCACACGAACCTGCAGCAAGCTATCCGTCGTGCCCCGGCTGCCAAGACCGCGCCAGGGTTCTACCAGGCTGTTCACAAGCTTTTTGTGATTGTCGAACTTTTAATGGGCGATATTCCGGACCGCGGTCTTTTCCGGCATCCGGTGTTAGAAAAAGCCCTGAGTGCTTACTTTGACATCGTGAAGGGTAGGAACATGTGTAGCCGTCCAAGGCAATACCAATACTGACGCATTTCCCTAGCCGTCCGGACAGGCTCCCTATCGGAGTTTCAGACGACCTTGAATAAACACGCGGCGCAGTTCGAGGCTGACAAGACCTATACCCTGATTGTCCGGCTCCGGCAGAACGTTATCAAGACCGGTATTCGAAGACTTTCTCTATCATACTCGAGGATTTCATTGCGTGATATTTGCTTGAAACTCCACCTCGATTCTGAGGAAGACGCGGAATATATAGTTGGTAAGGCTATTCGGGACGGCGTCATTGAGGGAAGAATCGTCCATGAGAAAGGTTGGATGGAATGCGGTGGCCAGAAGAATGGCTATGGCCCCGAGGCTAGTGAGGTGTTTGGCAGACGGATTGGATATTGCTTGGATTTGCACAATGAGAGTGTCAAGGTAAAATTTTATCCGTTAGAAACTCTGACGTTAGCGTATCTTACACTCGGATCTTTCAGGCGATGCGCTACCCTCTTAATGCACACCGGAAGGAGCTCGCTGCTGCGCAGGATGCACGGGAAAGAGAGAAAGAGCTCGCAAAGGAAATCCAAGAGGGAGATTTGGATGACGACGAGGGTCTTGGAGATTACTGAGAATTTATTTCCCCTCGCAGAACTAATGCAATACCTTTCCATGGCTCGTGTTCCTTTGGTCGAGCGGTACTTTGGAGCTGGTAGTGCTTTGAGCTGCTCCTTGAGTCTACCTTAATCTCTCTAGCACTTCGTAGCACAGCCCACGCTAAAAATAGAAAGCTGACTGATACACACTCCGATTTTGGTCCGATTTTCATATTTTCATTCTCCGTGGCAATGACTGGTTTATCATCATCGGAGGTTTGCCAGTCCGCAAACGAGACCATTTGTTCCGTTCGGTGAAGTTCGAAACTAGTGTGCGCCTGTACCCGAACCTCTCCCGAACCTCTCGAGGCTGTAGCAGTTTAAAATCTTCCTCGCAGCCGCCTGGTACCATGTCAATTGTGAGGCGTTTGTGGCAACGAATATTGAAGCCAGTATGTGATGCCGAGCCAGAACACGAGCTACATTCCGCTACTAACGGCTTTGCATAGACATTTTTTGTTGGAAAAGACTTGGAAGGTATGTTCCGCCCGTAATTTATGTCTTTGTCCTGTGTCTCTTGATCCGATAATTTAGGAAACAAGTATTTTGAGCATCCAAACGCTAACCCTGGTACGATTATAACGGAACTGCTGCTCTGCTCAACGTTTACGAGTAAATTTTTAATTATGAAGGACGTTCTAAACGGACGGTGAAGTACAGGAAAAATGAAGATATGTGGGCATACGTTGCTAGCGGAAGGCGCCTGCCAGGTTCGTGTATTTAGACGTTACGTTCTTGTTTCTGATAGTGCCTCTCTTGTGTCCATTTTTATTGTGTACAGTGCAATGGTCAGCATGGTTGACGCACACCAGGTCCGATCCGCCTACCATCGAGGTAAGTGCGCCCATCTAACGTGATAGAATTTATCCTCATGGAGAATTTCTTACGTGAAATTTGTCACTGCACAGGAGTTGCAGAAGGATCTGGCACGTCAACAACGGGTTAAGATAAATGCGGCCATCTTGGAGGCGAAGGATCAGGCAGAAAAAGCCAATGCGGCACGAGTAGCGGCGCCCAGCCACCATTCTGAAATTGAGACGCAGTCTCCGTCGGCGTCGCAAAATGTCCCCATGGATCAAAAACTGAAACCTCTAGAATCTGATCAACCAAAATCGCAAACACGAGATCCTTGGGCAGAGGCATTGAAAGGATCCGATGAACCTCGATCGTGGATGCCTGTGGCTCGCAGGAGATAGTGCGCTTGTTTTTGGCATATGACATGGATCGGGGTTCTCTTTCGAAAGGTTCGAGACATACTGTGACAGGAGTGTGAGCTAGCTACCTCATTTTCAGATAATAATTTCCACCGATCCTGATTTAAGTTATCGTGCGCTGCCTCGCTCGTGCAATTTTTTCTACCAGTCGAACCTGGGACTCCGAGGCCTTGTCAATATATTACGTGTTCCCCAGAGGCTGTTGGTTGTATGCAAGCAAATATGTGAGAATCGCACTCCCGCTAAAGAGTTCAGACACCTGGACCGTTTTACCTACGTGGGTGGTTCCTATCATGACAAATGCAACCCAAGTTCTGGGCTGAAAATCTGCTTGTCGTCCAGTTTTTTGGTGAAAATCTCTATTCTGGTGTATGTACCTTCTACTGTGGAATGTGTCTTGCAGGTCTCTGATGACATCGGTCTATATACATGACCACATTGTGGAGCTTCGTGCACCAATACCTTGTCTGGCACAAGAGACCTAGGGACTGTTGCCTAATATGAGAGGACTCAGTTAATCCTTCGCGGACTTGATTCATTCTTGGACCGTCAAATTGGATATTTTGATTCCTCTTCCGCAAGGTATTAGTAGTAGGTTTCCAGTCTTAGACTACATCTAGATGTTGAGCGGAGAGGTGCTTTTGTGTTCCTGGCAGTACGAATCTTTGGTTGGCATGTTCCGTCAAACGACAGGACGGGAACACACTGGAAAGTCAATCTCTGTTGATCTGAAGGCAGTCTCCAACGTCCCCCCAGGTCTCTTCAAATGGTTGATTGCGTGGGCGGGCCAATGCTACTGTCTACTTCTGCCAAACAACAGGTGCTGGTAGAACGCTACACTGACAACACATCTTAGGCCTTCTGCCAGGACCTCAGTGCCTTATTGACCAGAGGTTTCATCTACGGCAAATCGGCACCAATTGTCATCACAACTTTGTTATAACTCAGGGGCATGTGTCCTATGGCCGCGAGAGAAAGTCAAAGCATAGCTGGTTAACATATAAGGCATGGAACATCGCATCGAACTATATAGCGGAACCTCTAGGTACCTGGTACGAGTTCGCATCACCCAAACAAAAGTATATACACCTCAACACTAGGATGGAAAGAAAACCCCAGATACCGGTCTCCCACGAAGCAGAGATGCCATGTCGGAAATGGTATATGACTTTGGGGGACAAGTCATCGATGAATCATTTGTACTTGTCCGGGTTGGGCTTGCGAGCTGGTTTGTCGGTCTTAACACGCCTTTCGAACGTGTCATTATGGGACGTGACGATTGCTTGTGATATTTGTACGTACTTGATGACCTTGGGAGGCTCGTTGCTCTTGCCTTTGTCTGATGATTTGCTTTTCTTGTCTTTTTTGTCAGAGGCGCAAGCAAGTTGGTTATCTTGTGGTCCGCGCTTAGCATAGCTACTCGTCAGATGTGAGATCAAGTGCCGCTTTTGAAAATTTGTATTAAATGAACGAACCCAGTCATGGGACCCTGGACTAAGTCCTCTGGCTCTGGAGAAAATTCTCCTTCTTCTGAGAGATCGAAGTCATCATCATCATCTACATCATTTCGAAAGGTTCTGGAGGCAATGAGTGCTGTGATCCATACATACACCATGGGGGATCCCTCACCCTTGATTCTGAAGTCGAAGATCTTCTGGATATGAAGTCATTGTTGTTCACTGGACAGAGAAGCCTCAGAATCGAGCCAGTTATATGGTGAAAGAGTGTCAGTGGCACACGGAAAAGACAGTGCAGAGACCGCCTGGCTCAATGTTATCTCCTGCACTGGAATTTACGCAAGAGACGTCGAAGGCGCTCTCTTGCTACCACAGCGCTCAGCTGTGTTTCAACTGGCGCCCTGGCATTGCCGTACCTGGGGTAAGCGCCTCGATAAGACATTAAGTTCAGCTATTTAAGTACCTTGTGATGTTCCCTTGAGTGCAATTTGACAGGATCACTGGTGTCACTAGACTACTATGGCAAGAGTGACAAGCTGCTGGCAGATTTAACCATTACAGTATCGAATCTTGTTCAAGAGTCTGAGTAATCGAGAGGAAAACGCTACAGTACTGTCGGTATCAGACGATGAGAGGGAGAAGCGACGCATACAAGGATCGCAGTTACGTATGCTAATATTGTGCTATCCTGTGCATGTACACATCGTTGATTGATACCGTGAAGTGAGACGATTTTCGATTTTCGAACCGTTGTCCCAGCACTGGAGTTGTAGCGCTTTCCAACCAAATATAGAAGATTCTATGGAGTCTCGATTGACACAGTATCACAGCAGTATCATATGAACTCTTTCCCATAGTTAAGTTAAGTACTGAAGGAAGCCGATATGATGATCGGATCCGGACTGTCCATAGTCTAAACTCCGCAAGCTATATGCACAGCAGTGCTCAGATCTGGCAAAGAGGCCCTGAGACAGGCGCACACCGCCTCGACCAGTAGGTATCAACTTCTGGTTTTCTTACATGGATGATGGAAGGTAGAATGTCTGGTCTTAATCTCATTTGAGTATTAAGGTCATTTTGCGATACCAGTGTGCCAGCTACGAATTCTGAAAGACGAACATGGCACAGCTGCATTAGATGAACTTATTGAAATCCTCTAGGAACACGCGAAGATTTCAAGTCGAGCAGGATACACTAATCAATGCATCACCTTTCTTCTGTTGTGTACATATTGAGATAACCGGAATACATGTGCTAATGTTACATCTGACATACATGAGTCGCAGCGCAGATAATGAACAACTAACCCCCGAACCATCCCTCACCTTCGCCCTGGTTGAGTCGGTGGGTAGTGTGAAGGAGGGTAGTGTGCAGGAGGGTAGTGTGCAGGAGAGTGGTGTGCGGAGGGATGCTGCGCAGGGGCGTACTGTGCGGGAGAGTGGTGTGCGGAGGGATGCTGTGCAGGAGAGTGGTGTGCGGAGGGATGCTGCGCAGGGGCGTACTGTGCGGGAGAGTGGTGTGCGGATGGATGTTGCGCAGGGGCGTACTGGTGTGCAGAGGGATGTTGCGCAGGGGCGTACTGTGCGGGAGAGTGGTGTGTGGATGGATGTTGTGCAGGGGCATACTGTGCAGGAGAGCGGTGTGCGGAGGGATGTTGCGCGGGCGCGTACTGTGCAGGAGCATGTCGCGCAGGGGCGTACTGTGCGGGAGAGTGGTGTGTGGATGGATGTTGTGCGGGAGCATATTGTGCAGGGGCATGTTGCGCAGGGGCATGTTGCGCAGGGGCGTACTGCGCGGGGGAATGTTTTGCGGGAGGTGCGTGTTGCGCAGAAGAATAGCGCGCAGGGTCGGCTTGACGAAGTGGCTGTCTACTGCACACCCTTTCAACGTACGGTTAATTTAGTTCGAAGCAAACGTACCTCGTGCCTTGGTGTTGACTAGGAGGATTTGACCAGGTCGGAGGTGGTTGCCGGCTTGATGACCGTGAGATTCGACTCAGCTGGTCATCCTGCGGTCCACGACTTGTGAACCTGATCGGCGATTAGTGTCTTTGCGATCAAGCTTTCGATCAAGGTAGGGAGCGATTTGTACCTGACGTAGTTCGAGGGGCTGTCTACATGTTCCTTAGGTGGATCAAACTCCTCTTCGGAATCCACCTTGTCTGCATCCTCAGTTTTGCGTTGAACCCTGGGGATAGCTTCGTCGGGTTTCCTGATGCTAATTTGGATAACGTATCAATGATGGTGGGGTAGAAATTAAATACCGTTGTTGGTCCACATACTTGCGATCCTTTGAGCTAGGATGTGACATAGCGGTAGTTCAGTGGCAAGGAGGCGATACAGGTGATGAAGAGAACACAGAGATCAAACCCAATGACCGCTTTTATGAGGGTAAGGCGGCAGAAGCCCCCGATAACGGTGAACTCTTTGACAACCTTCGCCGCCCATCAATGCGATAGAAGTAGTTTCTTGGCCCTTTCATCATGATGGATTGGCAGGCTTTCCGGCGTCTGATAAGCCAATGAGGTAACAGCGAGCCACCGAAAAGCGAAAAGCCTGCCAGGCGCAAAACATACAGTATTGGCAGGGCCTACGGCTGGTGACCTTTATTGCTCTATCTGCATCAGTGCCTTGACGATAAGATTCCTGTATTGGGTCGGGCGTTTCTCCTAGACTCGTGACCAGTTGTCCGAATACACGACGAAGTAGTAGGGTGCCACTACCAGGGTACGAATATGCCTTGTCTGACGTTCATTATTCCCACCAAATATACGTATTGAGCGCTCGTGAGTCGTCATGGGCCCACGGCGGCTGGTGACGCAGACTAGCGTTTTTTCTACATGGCTTGAACGGAAAAGATGAAGTGAGTCAGCGTAGCGCAGGTATATATACAAGGGCGCTCAACGTTGCAACGTTCAAACGTCGTTAACATTTCATTTTCGTCGTTCGTCACCGTATTCTTCACACACCATCTTGTAAACTTATCACTTGACTCTCTTTGGTGTTTTTATCTTCTTTATGTTTATTTTGTCTTTCCTTTGAGCATACACCAGATATAGACTAATCACATTATTTACTCATCTAAAGCCAACTGAAGGCAGTGATCATAAGTCTCTACCGAATCCAGGTTCAAAGGAAGGATCTAGTGGCAGCAATGACCGACCCACAGCATCGCATATATATAACCGATCCGGAATTCCTTCGATACTCGTAGTCTCGTACAGCAACGTTCCATTTCGGACCCTGTCAATTTTTCAGGAATGGCGCCCTAGTCGCTGGCACTGCAGCACACTGCAGCACACTGCCCTTGACGTATAATATGCCTAGTCTGAACTTGAGACCGTTGAGCACTTTCAAAGTTTCGCACATTCGACAGCGTCCTTCATGTTACAGATTCAACAGGCTTGTTTAAATTATGGTGATGCATCGGGTCTACCTGTAGGTGAAGCAACCAACTTGCTGCGACCTACCACGTCGGTAGCTACTTCACGATATGGCAAGTCGCCCAGGTAAGTTTGCGCACGTGCCATGGTCAAAGCTTATGCATGCGTTAATATTGATACTTAGTCTCTATTCTTATCACGCTGTCATACCACCAGGACCCCTTCTCAGCGCTCCGAGGTTAGTCGTCTGTTACTCATCGCCCATTTGCATTAAATCGATTGTCCCTTAAAGTCCGCTCGACACTCCTTTGAGATGGAACTCATATTCGCATCCAGAAGGTCAATTATACTTCCAAAGAAGGCTTCCCAACTACGACGTCGTGACAGAAGCCAATGTTCATAGGGAAGAGACCGAGCGTCGGGTCACTGGTTGGCTCAAGTTCATCGATGAGACAATCTCGCAGCGAGAAATTACAGTACCGCCCTCATCGGAACTATTCATCGAGCTCGACGAATCACTATTCTCGTGCGCCTATTATTTCGTAAACCATGAAACTCGGCGCATCTTCTGGCTTGAACAAACATCCACTGAACTGCTCGACATGGGCTTGATAGTTTCTGACTCTCATATCGGTGTGTATCCGACCCATTCCCTTTCGCTTATCCTCACGTGTCAGCAGATACCGCGTTAGAAAAGCTGTATTGGGTGCATGTCGAATTCTTCCCAATGCACATATGTACGCAGGTGTCACCCCAGGTGGTAGATGATCTGATCGGCGTCATGTCTCATGGTGCAGCTGGTATTTACATCACTGTTAGGGAATTTCATGTACTGAGTTTTGAGTACAGACCGTCTGACCTCACGATCGTCCACGTTCCCATACACCGCGGAGCAATGCAATCAGCTGCTACAGCTACTCTCGCTACAACGAGGTGAGTAAATTTTCTTTAGCGCACCCAACCTCTTGACCGACCTTTCCGCAAAGGCCGAACCCTTGATGGCCACACATTGTGTTTTGTTGGTGGGTGGGAATAACCCGTTGTCCGTCTTGAGTCGAGCTCACAGATATTCTAGCTCGCCTATGGGGCGCGATAGGTTAGTTGGATGCTCAATCGTCTTGCCAAATATACTGATGCACGTGGCAGAAAACCAGCGTTTTATGACGTATTATGGACAAGAATGTGCCCAGTTAGACAGGCTACAAATCATGACGCCCGAGGAAGATATTGATCACCAATGGGTGAAAACCCTTGCTAACTCGGTTTTGTGGGGAATCCCCAGCCGTTATTTCTCCGAACTCCGCGATCTGTTTGCGAACGAACAGGTGTTCGTCGATCAGTGGCAGACATTCATGACCGCATCTATATCAGAGTGGCATTCAGCAGTGGTTTGGGTACGTACACTTCGGATAACTACCCCTGAACTTTAGTTGATGGTTTGATAGACATTCCCAGTGATGATGTGAGAGGCCTTGATCATCGGACATTAAAGACGCCGTCATGACACTTTCTTTGTAGCACTACCATTCTCTCTTGCCTCTTATCCCGCGCTTCCCTGTCGTCTGCCTTGCCATCGATTCTCTCGGCATCTGGAAGCCTCGCCACCGGGTCTATCCTACTCCTGAAGCATCATGGCCTTGAGGACGCCACTGCATCATTCGCTGTTCGCATTATCTTCTTTCTAACGCCCTGCAGCTCAGCTGACCATGCCCATTTCATCTAGGCACGTTATCTGCGCGCCGCAAAATCACGCTCGATTGGAATGCTCCCCTCAGCCATTGTCTTCAGCCTGCCAAAAGGCCTTTATCTATGGAGCATCATCTTCATGGTGGGCCACTTGCTCTTGCTGGCCTCTCACGTGGTCGGCGGACTCGCGATGTTTGGAGGGGGATGTTTTTTGATTTTACTTGTTTGGGCTGCTCTATATGTCACTTCTCCAGATGAGTATGACCAGAGTTCTATACTTAGTAACATTCTCTGTCGCTGGCATTCACTTCAAGGGGACTCTCCAGAGGCAGGTTCCTCTGTATGAGGTTGGCACCTGTCCCGCCCCTGCCTGGGAGGGGCCTGAGAGGTGCGAGGCTCGAGCCAGCACAGGCACTTTTTGTGTAATTTATTTACATGTGTCATATGCGCGCTCCAATAACAGACCAATATTTGTAAGTTCACATAGGCAAGAGAACTAGCAACTTTAACTGCGCTCATATCCCTCCTAGACTGACTTCACTGCGGTTGGATGGTGTTCGTGATGCCATGTGGGGGGGCGGGGCCAGACCATGGTTCAGATCCTTCATGCGTGATTCACGAGCGTGCGCCTGCCGAACATAGGCGTACCTCTGGAAATGATTCAGAGCTTGCAGAAAAATGACCCCAACCTGTATAACAAAAAGCAGTGAGTAATTGAACATGAGCATCTGGAAGTGAGTGAACGTACGGGATACTGACGCAACTCGTTGAAAATATCAACGGTGGCTTCCCGAATAGATTCATGTTGATGGAACAAGCAAAAGCTCAGAGGTTGTAATCCTCCGGCATGCGGTGGCATACAGGCAAGGAGCTGCACGCAGAAATTACGAAAAACTCACAGCAGTCCAAATTATGAGAATGCTCACTTCGATTACTTGTTCGTATGTCCGCACGTTGTCTGCTATTGAACGAACGATGAGCACAACTTCCGCATCCGGTAAGTTCTTCACCAGCCGCAATCTTGAAAGTTGATGCGATAGGTCGAATCCCTGTATGGCAGCGGTTGCCCGGGATTTTCTGAAATCCTACACACATTTACCCAGATGTTATCCTCGAGGCGGGCTACCTTCGAACGGGAAACTACGCACCTGGACGCAGTACTGATATGACTTGCTCCTTCGCCAACCTTCAATTCGACTTGCGTTCGTAGCGAGCTCCTTAAATGCAGCTGCCTCGTCCGGAAACACGATACCGCTGCCCAGGGACCCGTCAACAAATGGCGCGCTAGCATATCCAAGCTTCGTCAACCCCGCAGCGACCTCCTCGTAGCGCGACGCCAGCCGAACGAAGCGTGCGACATACTCCGTAAATCGCATCCGCACCAGTGTCTCCCCGAAGTGCGAGGTGATCGCCGAAATTAGCTGAAACACCGAGCGGTGTTAGTTCTCAACGCAATCAAAGCAATGCAACAGTATTGCTAAGACCTACATCCTCAATAAACATGTTATCCAAGCAGTCGGGCTTCGCTGCGAATTCGCTCTTTTGGCTTCCCTCCTTCCCGTCTCGGGTCGCGATACGCTGGATGTCATCCTCGCTCCCGACCGAGTTTTCCACCTTTATTGGACGTGGCATCATTGGGTTGACAAGTGCAGGCGGAGCCATCGTCGGTGGGAAAGATACATGGATGTCCTTGTGCACGACAACACGAGCTGTGCCGATGTCCATCAAAAGATCCCAGGAGCCACTGGTTTCGAAGATAGGATTGGTTACGCCTGCAATGTATGCGGGGCTGTGAAACAAATAAAATTGATGTTCTTCCACGAGAGAAAATGGCGAAATGCATACGTTGAGACCCAGTCCTCGCCGCCAGCAAGTCCTGCATAAGGGAATGCGCGCTCAATGAAACCTCGTAGTACCGCACCGCATCCGGAGCCAAGGGCACAAGCAGACAAGACGTAATTAGCGACCTGTCCAGCAGGGATGTTGTGTCCTAAGAAGAGGATGCGTTTGCCAGTAACAAGCGCGTTAAAAAGAATAATTATCGGGTGCGTTAGGCTTCCATTCGTGTGTAGATGAGGGTGTAGCGGTCCGGAGATTGTAATGAGAGGCGTAGAAAACGTTTGTATTAGTTGAATTAGGGAATACTTTAAAAATGTATATTCAGAACTATATATTCAATCTCATTGTCATTAGGAGACGCACCTCTCCAACTTCCTCAGGAAAGGTGGCCAGAGGCAGCTTGATTGGCAGGGTATGTCCTTTATATGCAATGCTGGTTTGAAAGAAATGGGTATCCTTGGATATTCCCGACCGCAAATGTGGGTCGGATGATGTGGGTATTGCGCCACCGCTATAAGCGTGACTCGAGTTCGAGCTTGTATCAGTGCTACGCCGCCCGCGGCTGGTAAGGACACTGCTACTGCTCACTGAAGCACCACCAACACTCCCTGGGCCTGCACCTATTGCAACACCTACTTGGCTATCAATTATGACGCTATCATCATTCACCCATACTGCACTTCCCCCAAGGCTGAACGAAGTGTCTGACGGAGAAGGCGGGTGCGCGGGGTTAGGATCAGAGGCAACTGTTGTAGAGCGTGCGCGAGAACCGATGAGAACCCCGTCTTCAGATGAATGTGACCCATTCGAGCCGGTCGTCTTGTGTGCAGCTTTGGGAGGAAGCGGGGGTAGTTGAAAGGAGAACTTCTCCGCAAAGATGTCTTTGCGCTCTGAGGCGCGCATGATTACCTTTTCAGATCGGGTAAGTGCAGGGGCAGCACTAATGTTCATTGAGTTGATCGCATCAAATAGACGGGCAAGACATTCTTGGGATGGGTTTGCAAAATAGTCGTCAAGTGCGAGCAGGAGAACAGGCTGGCACTAGGTGAGCAATCACTGAAGTGACATAAAATTCAGATATACCTTGAAGATTTGGATAAACGGATGTCGCGTGCAAATAGCCATTGCTTTCACTACGGCACCTCTGCAATGCAACGCATATAGATGTAGTGCGGGAACTCAAAACTGCCTACATACCTCCGAACTGACTTGTCATGCTTGGTCCGCACCAGGTTGAGGACATACAGTAGTTCCGGGTGGCCATCCTCTCCGTTTGACTGATTGTCACTCGATTCTGTCTCCAAAGCAAGAACTGGAGCAATGGTATTAAACGGTGTCTGATTGAGGAAGAAGATCGTCCAATCTTCGAGGTGCCTCTCTGCCCCATCTGGGAGCATGAGATTGGCGAGTAAACTAAAGTGAAATAGGTCATCAATACATCTCTCGGGTCAAGTCAAGTTCAAATTCACCCCTCGTCTGTTCCCAGCGGCTGAGGAAACTGGTATGTGAGCTGGGCACCACTATCAATATCGAACTCGGCGAGAAGAACGAATGAACAATGTGGGCCTTTGCCGGCCATATCTGATTACTGTCCCCGACAAAGCTGATTTGTAGCTGGTATTGGCTGGTATCTTGCGTCGGGAAGGTTGAGCGAAGACTCGGAAGTACGAAAACGTTGCTCAATAGTTTCCTTTTTTAGAATGTTGATGTGCAGGCATTAATGTTCAGAAGCTTAGAAGCCACTCCATAGCATAGTGTCATATTAATATTGACCATCCTGGCATCGAGACCACGTCCCTATCGACGTTCTGGCCGCACTCACGAACCTCTCACAGGATAACGAGTAGCCCTCCATCCTGGATCTCTGTTGACTGTTCCTTCGCCGTCGGAGGTGCTTGCCATGTGATATCAAATACAGCGGTTTCGGATCAGTTGGGTTATAGGGTGCTAGCAGGTAAACCGTATCCATACTACTGCGATGGACGTCATCAGACCAATGCATCAGCTCCTCAAGTAGGACCTTCAAGAACAATACAACAAGACGCGTTCGAATTAGGCAGAGGCGCCGACAAGGTACCCAAGCATCATGAATACAGGCAGCACACCATATCAGACAGCAACGATGACGCCTGATCTCAACCGAGCCCCGTCAGGCTGGCAACAGTGTTGTTGATGGCTTCAAACATCTCCAACAAACGCGTGCGCATGCGATCTTGAGGGGAAAACAATTAGCAACCACAACAAGCAATCAACATAGCCTAAAGCGAGGTGATACAGATGGCGTGCATACCAAACGTTGACTTGGGAACAGGGTGAGATGACCTGCCTTGATCCTTCTCGTCTTCTACGAGTTTGTGAATCCCGGCTTCTAGCGTGTCTCGTGCAGTAGTGTGTTCATGCACAATCCTCGCGCTCGCCCAGGCGTGTGCATTCATCGCGGTGAGGAGGATTTTCCTTCTAATCTCTATTTTTTTGTGAGGAGATCGCGTCTAGGTGACTATATGCGCCCTGAGCATCAAGTTTTACCTTCTCTGAAGCGGGAATTCTGCTCCCCTTTCTCATGGAAGAGTGTTGTAATGGTTGATATGAAAGTTACTGTGGTAGACGTCATTTGAAGGATTTCTTGTAGCGAAGGTTGTTTGTTCCGGTCATTGCTTGGCTCTGGTGGTGAGCGCTGGGCTGGTTCAGATGTCCGAGGAGCCTCGACAGACGCGTCTTCAGTTCTGGGCAACATCTTGTCAGTGACTTGAGGAGCCGGCGACGAACCGTACGGGATATCCATGGTAGAAGGATTGAAAGGATTCCAGGAGGAGCAAGCTTCGCGTCAAGCTGTTTAATGGCAACATTTGCAGTCACGTGAAAAAGTCTCAGGGCATCATAAACACAAAAAGGTATGCAAAGATTCAATTATCCCTAATTGACGATACTGTCCATCCATGTCTAACAAAACTCTACCGTGGTGCAGGCAAGCCACTCGAAGTTGCCCCAATCTCAGTCAGCTCCATCAACGTGTCCAACTTGCCCTTGAACTCGGGCAGGAACGCCGCATCGGTATATGGACAGCGCACCGATGGCGAACCTTTGTAGATGGGCGTGTATGTGGCTGCGCAGATCTCAAACTCTGTAAACTCATCATATGAGACCTCAACTGTGTTCCGGGGATTGCGGTCCCCTGCGGCGATGCGCTGACGAGCCTTCACATGCGAGTTAGCGGGGGCAATGAACGATCTAAAAGAACCGGGAGCATACCTGTGCAACAATTTTGGGATCAGGGTTAAGGTCGAGGAGGCGACGTGCAAATTTGGCGGCCGTTGCATAGTTGTTGACTTTGGCAAACACACCAATAGCGCTCCGCAGCGCGATCTGCATGTGCTGTGACTGTAGCTGACAGTGCGTGAAATACGCAGCGAGCTCAAGGCTCCGGCGAACGTTGTCAGGCTCCTCCTGTGCGACACGTCGCCGCTCAAGCTCGATGGAGACACCAAGGAGATATTCTCGAGCGGCTGTCACAGTCTCTCGCCACTGGCAGTATGATCAGTTGACGTAATGCCCAGTGAATTGATAGCGCTTACTTCTTTTGCCTCATTATCTGATGAGACAACCATGAGCAGTAAAGCCTGCAACACCAACCGGAACGTTGCCTGAGCCTCTGGCAACTTGTTTCCAGAAACAAAGCGGTATCCTTCTGACAGCTCCGTGCGAATCGACTGCAGCGTCCGAGCAACAACAGGAAGCACCCGTCCAGGTGAGGTCTCCTCGGGATTCCTGCGAATATGTAGTTGCAATGGCGGTAATGAAGCGATCGGCGACACGTAGACGTGTGACGAACGATAGATGGACAAGAACAATGGCTTCAAGAGCGCAAAGTTCACAACGCCAAACTGCTGGTTGAGAAGCTAGATCATAACGACTAATTGAGTGCTCTACTCGAAACGGGGAAGTAACATTTGGCTCACCTGCATGGCGGTATCGAATGATCCGGCTGCGACGCGTTCGGCTGCGAATGGTGAGTTCCGGATCCAAAGTTCGTTTTCGCTCACGCCAGGTGCAGCGCCGGCGCCAAGATCGTCCTCTTCCACCGCATCCTCAAACTCCTCATCTACATCCTTATCCTCATCGTCATCCGCTTCTGCGTCAAGTTCCCATCCATCTTCCTCTACAGGTGGTTCCTCATCCCTCGCCCACTCATCTAGGACGGTAGAAGCACCTACACCGGAGTCCATGCCATTGATATGGGGTATATCACCGTCCCCGTCAAGGTGACCATTTGCGAGCGCGCGGTCGAAGAAGGATTCTCCCATGGAAATAGTTGGCCAGTTGAGGTTGGATGTAGGAGTAACAACAGGCGGGGTTTTGAGAGTACACTTTCCGAATGTAGGGACGTCGTCCACGTCAGCCTCGGTAAGGCCAGCAGCCTCAAGGATTTCGGCTGCTTCTTCCTCCAAACCATTCGTCTTCGCCGTAAGATATGCCAGGGGATCTGGGTCGAAGTGTAAAGTCTTTTAAATGTAAAGTTGAAAGAATGTACTCACGAAGCCCAACCTCGCGCAAAACAGTAATACGTCCAAGAACATCACCAGCATAAAGCGCATTGTGGAAGCGCGACATGGGGTCCCCCCGTGCGTCCGCAATTTTCTGCATTTTGGAAAGCTTTTCTGTACTGCCTGTGGCAAGATACAAAAACGACAAGCGGTCGAAGTTTTTGGTTTGCTGGTAGGCCTTTTCGACGATCTGGGGATGCAATCAATTGACTATCGACCAGCATGCGAGGGAGGAAGTAAACCTTGTGGTTGCCCTGCTTCAAGGCTTGTTGCGCTAGACGGTCCCAACACTCAGGGCGGTCGATCGCTCTTGCAGTCTCGAGTGCGACGTCCAAGTTTCCACACTCGATTGCAAGATCAAATCTGGTGTTCTTATCCTGCACAAAGTGTAGTGCAATCTGGACATTGTGTGAGCCTTCCACAATTCACGGATCCCAGCTTGAAAGCAAACCTCCGGGAAGCCCTTTTGCTGAAGATAAGCAATGATGCTCTGCCCAAGCAACGTCGACGTGCGGATGATATGGAGCATCTCATCGTAATTGTTACGCAGAAGCGCAAGTTTGAAGCGGTACTCAGTCGGGTCGAACGTGATAGTGCGTGGGCGTGCAGATCGGTCCAAACAATGCGCTGTTTTGCCCTTGACACGCGTAAGATAGACGGGATTATCAAGTGTGCAAATGACGCCGTGGTCACTGAGAAAGCGGATCGATCAGCTACATGGAAGCTAGCGGAAGGAAGCTCGGTACCCTTGAGGTAAGCAGTACTTGATGTGGTTGAGCGTGGAGTAAATAAAAACGCCTGCGTCGTCCCAAGCACCAGACTTGATCCGGATCGTTTCATGGATAAGGCTGTTTTGCGAGAAGTTCTTGTTGGCGATAGTAATTGCTGCTCGAGGTTTTGAAGTCAGTTCAAATATCTGCATAGTATAGACTCACTGTGTTTGCTCATCAGAGCGACCAGAGACCCGTCCGCATTCCAAACAACATATTTTACAGGTGGGCTGTTCAACTCTGCGATCGTTTTCTGTTGTTGGATATCATACAGCACAACAGTGGACGTTGAACTGAGGATCAGGCAGGCTGTACCACCGTAGAAAATTTCATTAGTCTGGGCTGGGGGTTTGATGGTTTTCACGACTGAATTCGACAAGTCGCGGACTTCAATGAGCTGCAAAAGTTATGAGAACAATATTCTCTGAGCGGAAGATTAGAGCGACTACCTGGGAGGTTTTGTTGAGCACTGCAAACCGATTTCTTGCCACAAAGATCGCGCTGTGAGCAGTACCGCGCTTTCCATCTGCAGACGAGTCTTTCACCTCGCCATTAGACTGCGTCGGCAGTGAAGAGAGCTCAAATAGCCCGTTATCCGAGGAAATGGTGACCACAACAGCGCGTTCAGCAGGGTTGTAGCTCAGGGTCCGCGGAGGAACATATGGGCTTCCAAACTTCCTCACGCTCAGCAAGCCGATGTCCGAACCCGAGTTGAAGTCATAACTGCGCACATACTTGTCACGGATGTAGTAGAGCATATCTCCGTGCACAGTAAACGCGGGTCGTTCGCGCTCGAGTTTGAACACGATCAGACCGCCGTCATGCCCCGCGGCGAACAAGTTGAGATTAGGGTGTGCAGCCAATATCCAGAACCTGTCGTTCTCCCGCCTGAACGTCTGGATTGCTGTCCGCTTGGCTAGATCCCAAACTCGGACAGTCTTGTCCTCTGCGCAAGACACGATCAACTCGTGCTTCGGGTGGAAAATAGCACTTGACACGCTGTTGAAGTGACCTCTGCACGAGTCAACTTCCCACGCCCGGGTCTCGCTCATTCGCCAAATCTTGATCGTCCGATCATCAGCTGCGGACACGATCAACGGTAGCGTAGGGTGAAATGACGCCCAGTTTACCCCGCGATCGTGGCCTTCCAGCACGTACTTGACTGTGGAGAATGTGTCAAACGTCTCAAAGTTGTTGGGGCCGTTATTCGGTGTATTCTTTCGCAGGCCAGAGATGTCCCAAACTCGTACGGTTTGGTCCATTGATGTTGAGACGATGAGATCGTCTTTTGGGTGGAACTGTGCGGACATGACGTAGTGTGAGTGCCCTGTCAAGATGGCGATACAATGCCGCGAGGTGCTGTTCCAAATCCGAATAGTCTGATCGTCGGACGCCGACAACTACATGTCCAGGCAACTTCAATAAGCTATGTAATACCAATCGACAAATGACTTACAATCCATGGCATTTCGTGGTGGAACTGAACGGTTCGGACATAGTCGAGGTGACCGTGCAGAGTGAATAGACACCTTCTGCTCTGAGGTTTTAGGTCTTACGATATTCATGAGTATGAGGTTTTGGAAATAGAAACACCACTCACCCCATACTTTGATCTTGTAGTCGTCGCCTCCAGTAACCAGTAGTGCTCGACTTGGATGAATTGCGACACCCCGAACAGGTCCTAGAAGTCAATGATATGAGATAAATATCGTAATCATTGATGAACCTTACCTTCATGTTCTTCAAATCGGTCTACCAATACGCCCATGCGGTAATTCCAGAGCTGAACACTTCCATTGTGAAGTGCAGCGGCAAGCAGTGGTTGAGTCGGATGGAACGCGAGCCCTGTTACACGCAGATGCGTTAAGAACTTATGACAAGTCTAGAAACGAACATACCTTTGACGCGATTGCTCTTGGACTCGAATTTTGTGAGCATCACCGACATCTTGAGGGTGAACTTGTTTCAGTCGCGTCAATAATAAGAATGTTTTCCTGTCTAATGACTAGGCTGTAGATGATTATATCGATAGGTCAAGGAGCCCGGGTTATTCACAAGGGAAGGCTGTCGTCGTCGATCTAGCAGCTCGCTTCCAAGGCGCTGCGAGCCACGACATTGCGGTGGCGGAGTTAGAAAAAGCTAGAAAAGGAAATTCATGATAATGCCATAGGTCTTCTGCAGTAACTGCTCTATTGAAGTTTTTCAATGGGACAGGAGGTTACCTTCTGCTAATACTCAGTTGAACGACGTGTAAAAAAACCTGCAGTGCGCATGGGAGTTCTGGGTCTTACCCCATTTTTGCAGAAAACCTGGTGAGCTCTAAATCAGAGCTTTCTCCACTCACATATGAATTTACCTACGTCAGCCCGGAAGTTATCAGAAAGCTTCCAGACCGCCTCAGATCTCTCTGCGGTAAGACCATTGTCATGTAAGCTCTCCATATAACCAATTCCCCTAACTTATTTGTGACAAAATCAGTGATGGCACCCTTATAACCCAACGCCTTCACTTTGCACCCATGCCTCATCCGCATAGGCACGTCCTCGGTTGGTACCGCATAATCACGGAACTTAAAGAGTGTAATGTGCAAGCAATTTGTGTCTTTGATGGTAGAGACCGCAGCATTGCCAAAGCTCGAGAGGTAAGTCGCTACAGTAGCATGAGATGCTGCAAATGAACATATTTCCTAGGTAGAACGACGCAGGGATATACGGAGGCTGGATGCGGCTCGTTCATCCATTGAGGTGGGGAGACTGAGCAGACTTCGGAAATTGATGCGATTACTACCGCAATATCTTGTTATGGATCCGCCAGACCGTCGACGTGTCACCAACGCGTTAGAACACGTAGCAGTGGCTTCGAGGACCATTCCTACGTACTTCCAGCCTTCTCTGTCACCATCGGATATCCTTCAGAATGATAGCAACGCCATTACTGTTACTACCACGCGCTCTCAGACTCGTCCTTCTGAATTTGAGCAGGCCTTCAGTGCTCTATCATCCTATCCGGAGGAAGATACCCTTTCGGCAATTTATGATTCTGTTCACATGTCAGATGCAGATGTGAAGGAGATTCTTCTTGCTCGCACAGGTCAATCAGTCGCCGCCATCCCGCCTAGTGATCTCAAGTCATGGCCAGATTATATAAACAGTTCGACGTTGGATCTGGGTGCTTCGCTTGTTGAAGGCATATACAACCTTCGACTGCAAGACCTCCCTCCTGATCCATGCGTCGTGCAAGGTGAACTTCGAGAAGCTGATTTTCAAACCTCTGAGGATATGACTCTCGCCACCATCGTGGATTCTGTACCCCCAGCAGAAGACGTGCTTTCTGTGCTCTCCTCCCTATATCAAGAATATCGAGACTGTGTCGCTCAGATCACCTCACTTCCATCTACCATGGAAGTACCAGAGTCGCCAGACGAGACCCGCGTCGAGTACATCATGTCCAGGTCCCAACTTCAAATGACAATAGAGGAGGGCCAAATATGGGACACTCTCGCGGACGCTCCTGAGACTGCCCTTGCAACACTGGCCGAAAAGAGTGGCATTATGTCTGAGTCTTACACTCGCCGATCGAATCCTCCTACCGCTCAGACGTACGAAGAGAGCAAGGAGATACTGCGCGCCATGGGAGTGCCGTGTATCGAATCAGAGGGACCAGTTGAAGCAGAGGCTCTTGCATCCTCACTTGTCATCCATGGTGTAGCTGACTACGTCGCAAGCGAAGATACGGTATGGCCTTCTTAGAAACATCGGTGTGAACCTTTATTCATTCTTCACCTAGGACGTTCTCGTCTACGAAGCTCCCCTCATTCGAAACATCGCCAATAGAAACGATCCATTAATCCTCGTTTATGGGTCCCACGTCCGTACCGCTCTCCAACTCTCCAAGTCTGCATATATCGACTTCCTCTTGCTCCTCGGCACCGACTTCTCACAGCGGATCAAGAACGTCGGTCCTCAGCGTGCACTCAAGTTTATCCGCGAATATGGCAGCATCGAACGCGTAATCGCACAAGAGTACAAGTACCCGCCTCGACTTTCCAAGCAGATGTATCTAGAACAAGTAAGCATCGCTCGGCTTGCATTCGCAACACTGCCTTCTATCCCGGATCCCGAGACGCTGAAGCAACACGATGTGAACCACGCAAAGGTTGCGGAAATTATACAAAAGTATAGATTACAGAGAGTACTGCCCGATCAGTGGGATTATGGCACTGCGTTGGAGGGTAATTATTTTGCCGATAACCCTAGGGCAAGATAGAGTTGGCGCCCTCCGCGCTTACACTTCATCACAGTTGTCTTTTTAGATCATGAGTTACATTATTGAATCACTCACGTTTGTTTTTTTGTATCATACATAGTGCATACTAGTCGAACACTCTTGCGATCTTCGGCTATTCATCCGCCTGCGATAAATGCATATACCAATTGCCCTTGCCGCGTACGTTGAGGCTGGCTACAGCAGTCGCTGAAAAACAAATGTCCGTATTGTTGGCGCTTGTGAAATACAGCAATGTGCGCGATAAGCTGAAATATGTATGATTCATGTCCACGGCGCGCGGGGATTCATCAGACCTAGATCGATCGCATCCACAGCTGTACATGATCCACTCCAAGAATGATCAAAGGTCCCCGGACGTACGGTGTAAGTATCCTCAATTACAGAAAGCAGCTGTAGTTGTATTCCGTTAACGAGGAGAGTTACATGCAGTGGGTTGATGATAGAGTTCATGGAGACCATCCTGCGATTCTGCCCAAAATTAAACGCGCTTTGGACTCGGGGGACATTTTCGTCTGTTCCATATTTGTATGTACATATACACCGAGCATCTTGGGATTCTTTATCATACAATGATACAGGGTAACTTCGAAATTGCAGTGGTTATATCTCTTGGCCGCATCTCTGCTGATGGGATTGGTGATCTCCCTCCGCTTATCCGTATCGTTTGGGGTCAACCTGGCGAGGAGGAATAGGCGTCTTCCTAATATATCGACCCCGTCAAACGGTAGCCCCGGCACAACAGGGACCACGTACTTTTGAGAGACGATATTCTGGTTGTTAGAAGCGTTCTGCGTCTGACCACTGGAGGCTTTGATCTGGCGAGCGGTACTGAGAGATACAGCCCTTTCGTCAACAGGGCCGCGGGTACTGAACCTGGGCAATGTGTTACTTGACGCCGGTACACTGCATCAGAATGAAAAACCAGTACCCAGAAACCTGAGAGGGCTCTACTTCCACATCTTCTGGAGGAAATTCTTCTTCATCTGAATCTTCCTCGATCGATTCATCATGAAGTTCCGGAACGTTCTCATCAATTTTCCTGTATCGTCATGAGATATTGCACATCTATCATGATGATTAGTGCGAGTGCACTTGCCGATGGGCAGAGGGTGTTTCATGAGGGGTGTCTTCCACGCGATTGGCCATTTGTACGGTTCTGCAGTTATATCGTCGTGCAGCAGAGCAATGGAAAAAAACAGGTAGGCGAGGCGAAATGTAGTGGACAGGTCAAGAAGCGCCAGCTATCTGAGGAACGTGTAGATTGTGGCTAGAGCGCCTGGACAGAGCTAAAATTGCGTTAGTGCACTGGAGTCTGGCCACGAATATAAGCGCTTAACCCTGATCATGCAAGCGCCTTTTCCCATACCATGGCGCTTAATCGATGGAGCGTCTCATAGACAACTGCAAACGGACGGTGAGTGAGCTGTATTTGCTATTACGCACTGAGCATTTGACCTACTCAAAGGTGGTGGATGCTGAGTCTGGTTGAGATCCTCAGAAGTCTGGTCGCCGGGGATTGGTTGACTCGTGGACCATACAGGCGCTATTCGCAAGCAAAATGCCGAACAAAGAGTAGCGAGCCAGGGCCAACTGGCCAATGGCTCTTATCTATGGCCCCCACGTAAGTTATGGTGGCAGGAAATGACTACAAGTTTGAACTAGTCAGGGCATGCGTAATGGGGCACTCTATGGCGTCTCTGCCCTTTTGGCTGGCTGCATATGCATGGCACGCCGCATGCCAGCAGACGCGTTCCACTAATTGTATTAGCCTTCTGTGGCAGTCAAATGCCCCCGAAGACCATGGAGAACACTCAAGTTCCAAGCAGTTAGTCACGGGCACGTTCAACTTTCAAGGCAGAAGACTTACTGACTCGCCGAACAAGACATAACAAAGTGTCTCCGTATGTAATGTCACAACTCGAAAATTGGTTCGGAAGATATCGTTGGCAGTGATATTGTGAGCATTATAGCGCTGGTGTGACCATGGTGAGCCGATTTGTCCTACTGGAAGCGGTTGTATAATGGAAATAAAGCCATGTCACAGCCATACCCTGCCAGCTGCGGCCTGCAGCTTGGCGCGTGTAGCACCTGGCCGGGCCTTAACACACAAAAAACGATAGTCCAAGCCACCGTCCTTCAATTTGGTGAATTTCGGTCCACATCAGGAGAAGAAACTATATGGCACCTGATCAAGTCTGGTATTAGAACTGGCATTGAAGTACCGACGCTAAACTGTCGAGACCGCACTTACGTACCTGAGCTCAGCCTGCCAATACTTACATCACAACTCGAGTACTACGAGCTCGTCCAGAGACCTGCAACGACCTGGATACGCCACACCATTACCCTTTGATCACATCAGAACCCTCATAATTCGTGAACCCTCCACACTGCACAGGATCATGATGGAACTTACTTATTTCATGCATTGTGACAGGCCTATACTAGCTGTGCTTTCCTCATATAATTTAAACGCACGCCACTTGGATGCATTGAGTCTTGTCCTTTGCCACCCAACTATAACCATTGGCAGTACTGTAATACTTTACCTTCAACGCCCCACAGCGACATGGTATCTGCACTTCGCTTAGCCAAGGAGCTCAGGCCGGTAACTTCGACATCCACCAGACGATATGGGATTTCATCCTGGTAGGTTTTTACAAACCAGACTGTATAGTATTTGTTAATGAGTCATTGTCCATCGAGGGTAAGCCCATACCATACTACAATTGCACCTGGCTTGCGACCTCGTACCAGGTGAACTCACCTACCGATCGTCCTGCGGACTCGAGCTAACACTGACTCACATTTCAGCACCAAGTCCAATTGGCTCTCTGTCACCCACCCAGAAGGCCAGCTATATTTTCACATGCAACGTGACCATTTCCTGGTCGTCACAGAGGAGAATGTGTTAAATACCGAAACGGACAATTTGGTGTCCGGCTGTCTGGCACTGATCGACAAGAGGATCCTCGAATGCGGCATTGTATTGCCACAGGCATGCGAGCTCTTCATCGAACTTCGATTTGACGAGCCACTACAAACGTCTACATGTGCCTATTATTTTGTGGATCATCATGACCGCTGCCTCTTCTGGCTCGAGCCCACGTCATCGGAGCTGCTCGACATGGGGATGTTGGTGTCTGACTCGCACTTGGGTGTGTGTTTAGTTTTCCTTTACAATAATGGTTATCTGAGTTTCAACAGATACTGCATTGGAAAGACTCTACTGGGTGCATGTGGAGTTTTTCCCGATGCACATCTGCGCACAGATGGCGCCACTCATTGTGGAGAATTTGATCAGCGTCATGTGTCACGGTATGATAGGTATGGTAGCCCTTCTTTGTGGAGAACTTGCGTATCTCAATTGCGTATGACGTCACCGTTCACGCATTTAGATCGTATGACATCGCGCACTTCAACATTCCCGTATACGGAAGAAAGATGTGGTCAGCTTCTGCAAGCACTATCCTTACGACGAGGTATGGAGCCGATTGTCGCAAAGGAGTTTATGACCTCACTGTCATGAAAGGCGAACCTTTGGACGGCCATACCCTATGTTTTGTCGGTAAGAAGCCTGACAGAAACATATTATATCAATCTGACACGTCGTCCTAAGCTCGCCTTTGGGGTGCAATCAGTCAGTTGAAAATATTGTGATTTTCTTCATAACACTGAACAATTGAAAGATAACCAACGATTCATGACGTACTATGGACAAGAAAATGCGCAATTAGATAGATTGCATTCACCGATGCCAGAAGACATAGTCGATCGCCCTGGGATGCGTGCACTAGCAAATCTGGCCTTGTGGGGAATCCCTAACCACTACTACTCAAAGCTTCATGATCTGTTCGTTCACGACCAGGTGTATGTCGATCACTGGCAGGCTTTCATGACTACATGCATTTCGGAATGGAGAGGGTTATTTTTGTGGGTACGTCATTCGTATGGTGGAGTATATTAATTTCAATACCTGAGCTGGCGTTCAGGAATTTTTGGTGCTGATGTCAGTATTAATCTCGAGAGTTTTGTGGTTATTGATTTTGATGATCATCTCAGTGCCAGCATTCTCATCTCAATGTTACCGCGTGCTTCATTCACATCTGCTGTGGCACCGATTCTTGCAGCATCCTCAAGCATCCTGTCGGGATCAATCCTACTCTTGAGACACCATGATTTCGAAGATGCAACCGCCTCGTTTGCCGTTCGTGGTTTCTTCTCTCTTCATTTGATACAATTTGATTCACCCTATTCTAGGCTCGCTTCCTTCGCACAGCAAAATCGTCTGACTGGGGCTTCTGCCTTATCTGTTGTATACAGCATGCCCAAAGCATTGTACTTATGGAGCCTGGGACTTATGGTCGCCCAGTTCGTATTCTGGGTTTCCCGCGTAGTTGGCGTACTTTGGGCGTCAGGTGGAGCTTGCTTCCTAACTCTAATGGGTTATAGCATCCTCTATTTCACATCCACGGATGATGATGATCCCAATCCCATGGCTGGCATACTGCGCAGCCATTGGCACGCCTTCCAGAGTGGTTCAGCGGAACCCGCGGGAATTCTGCCAGTATGAAACCAAACTTATGACTCATTCAGATATGCCTCCCTTTGCCTCCTTGCGCACCTAAATGTGATACATGAGGCGTGCGAGGGCAATATAGTCTCCCTTTGTCAGACCAAATAGAAGGAAGGACAGTCGTTCCTTCTATATTATAGTAGCAATAGGTCTAGAAAAAGTATGTAGGTCTGAGGTTTACTACCATAAATCATCAATGGGAGCTACTCTTAGTCTTTTGCATCTATCCCTCGCTGTACGTTTCGGCATGAGTTACACCTACATTTTTCATTACTAGTTTCTTTGGGGGGTTTGTGCCAGACTGTACACGTCTAAATGTCTAAATGTCTAAAACCTTAAGCCTGACCACCCACACATTCAAACCCGTGGGCTGTAAAGGACGTTAAAGGGCGGTTGATTTTACCATGTTTATAATACCCAACTTTCCCAAGTCCGTATCAAGCTGGTCGAGCATTCAAGGCAGCAAGAATATACTTGGAGTAGACTACAAGATAGCTAGCACATCCAAGAACCTACGCGCGAAAAAACGAGAAACAAAAGCAAGCAATAAATTATTTGAACCAAACCCTACACCTCATTTCGCAATATTAAACTAAAGCACGGCTCGCAAAACGGCTTGTTGTCACGCAAGAAGAACGATGGATCATCAAACGGCATCTTGCAGCCCTAGAAACGCGACACGTCATGAGCTCGGCATCAAAAATGACCAAAACAAAGAAAACCGCATACCTCGCATACGAAACACTCCCAACACCATTTCCCTCCCAAAGCCTCCACTGCGCGCATTCCATCCCTAATCGACTTCTTGCAGCGCTTGCATTTGGGCATACGCAGACGAACGTGACATGCCTCGCAGTACGGGTGGCCCTTGTACACCGTGAAACCGACATCATCGTCAAGATCGAACTCGCCATCACCCGTGACCGTCAGCCCGCCACTCCCAGAGGACGGTGGGAGGAACGGGTCACCACACTCGGCACAAAAGAAATGCTGCTTGTGATACGTTCGCTTTCCCAGCGCGTCGTCGTCAAGCGTGATGAACCGCTCGTCAATAATCGCCGTTTTGCAGTGATAGCAACGAGGCGCAAAATTCTGCGTGACCTTGCAGTTAAGATCGTTATATAACAAAGAGGTATTGGGAGAACGAACCTCGTGGTAATCAAGATGACAATACGGCTTTCCCTCGTGCTCGTAGCTAGACACATGCTCAAGGAGCTCATTGCACGCGGAGCAACAGAAACACCCTGGGTGCCAGCGCTGCCCCATCGCGCTGACGATGCGCCCAATAATAGGACCGCCGCAACCTCCACATGATAGCCCGTTCCCACGCATCCCCTTCAATACTCCCGAGATTTTCCCCCCACCCTGCACATTGAATCCATTATTTTGTCCACCCGCGCCTCTTAGTCCATTCTGGCCTGGAGGCGGCGGGAGAACACGTTTCGGTTCCGGGCATGGTGCTGACGTGCGCCGCGAGCTAGGCTGCCCTGAAGAGGATCTGGGAGTAGACCCAGGTATTTGTGGTGTAGATGGTGATGAAACAGATATTTGTGGCATGGACGGTGTGGATACAGAAATTTGTGGCGAAGAAGGCGAAGATCCTGACACCGCTATACGAGGTGGAGACGAGTCCGACACTGCGATACGCGGTGGCGTCGACCCAGTAACAGAAACACGCGGCGGCGTCGACGAAGCAACAGTTACCCTCGGCGGCGTCGACCCAGTAACAGCCACCCTCGGTGGGGTAGCACTTGAAACTGCCACTCTCGGTGGGGTAGCACTCGAAACAGCAATCCTTGGCGGTGACTCCTGCATCTTGCTCGACCGTACCGCGCCACCACCACCACCATCGTCCTCAAAGTCAACATGTCCGCCGGGGAGAGATACAGCCGGCGCGCCCATATCCGCGCGTCTTCCCTCACCATCCGCACGCCCTCCCGTACCTCTTGGCGCCGGTGTGCGATGCCACTTCGGCACGTCCTGCCCGCCCACAAAACCCATCTCCAGTACAGAAAACTGGTTCGAGGAACGCTTTGCAAAACGGATGGGCGAAGGGGAACGCTCGTCCCCATATTCCTCATTGCCACCATCGTCCCGAGGATCAGCCATGTTTGTGCATCCCCTGGAGATACTACGTCCCCCAACGCGCGCCCCAAAGTCTGAAGGGGAAGGCGAGCGGGACGCACTAGGCGAAGGCAGGCCTACACGCTCGCGGAGCGGCGAAGTCGGCGGCTCGTCGTCGAGGTCGTACGTTTTTAGGAACGCACGCTGTTTTTGGCGCTGACGCTCCATGAGGTGTGAATTTGACGCGAGAGTATGAGACGCGCTCGTGGGGAACGACGACGGGAACGAACTTGGCGGGAATGCATTCCGGGCGCTCGAGTTGCTAAGGTAGGCTAGTTTCGGTGGGGAGGATGAAGGGGGCAGCGTTGGCGATGCATACGCATTGGATGATTTTTGTGGCGAATTGGAGGGGGGATTTTGATTTTGTGGACCGAATGGGCCCTTTCCGCCGCTCGCTTTTCGTGGGGAGGAAAACACAGACGCGTCTCCCGACTCGGCGCGCGCGAACGGGGATTTAGGTGGGGGTGTCGGTAGGGGAGATCTTGATGGTGATGTAGGGCGTGAAAACCCAGACGAGGGGAGTACAGAATTCTTGAGTGGAGATGCGGGACGTGCGAAAGCGGATCGTGTAGGCGAGCTGTTTATGTCTGAGGAATTAAACCCTGGTGAAAAATGGGAGCTCCCAGCTGGTGATAACGGTGCGCGGGGAAGCGGCGGGATGTTCTGTGGCCACTGACTGCGCGTGGGTGAAGGCTCACGTACGGGGGATTGTTCGCGGGCAGGCGACATACTTCGCCACTCTTGCTCGCGCACCAAGCTTCGGCTCCTACCTGATACGGGGGCGGGGGCACAAGTATGCTTTTGGAGTCCCTCGATCACAGACTGGCCACGCTGCAACGGTGGGCGTTTGGGTATGTTATCGAGTCCCTGTTCTGTCGCAGATGGCACGTGCTGTAGCAGTGGGTGGCTCCCGAGATCGAAGCTCGGCGAAGACGAGCGTGAACTTTGCGCCGAGGGATACTTGCTCAGGTCGCCTTGCATATGCGAGGGTGACTTGGGAGAAGGGGATAGACCGAGCGCGGCCATGCGCAGCGTGAGCGATTGTGGCTCACTGCCCTGGAAATCGGTTGGTGACTGAGATGGGGGAGTCGGGAGAGTCGCCGAGCGGGCCGGGCGCGCCCGGGTCCATTGCCTTTCCAGAGTCTGCACTTGGGGTTGGGATGGTTGAGAGGGTTGAGAGGGATGACTGCGCCGGGGGAGGTCGCGAATGCCATGTTGCGGGGACGTGCTGTCTGGCTCTCCCGCACTACGTATGTCATGCCCCCTATGAGCCTCATTCTGCTCATTATGCCAACCGTGCTGGTGCCTATGGTCTTCCCTCGCATTACCATACCCTCTTTCTTCTTGATGTCTATCAAACATTTCCTCATCATCATCACCCGCCTCGCTTGGGTTGGAAAACTCGTCATCATTAGTTGCAGGCATCCGTGTATGCATCGAACGCGTCGTCGAAGACGAGAAATGGGAGGAATCGGTGAGCGTGGAGGAGGTAGATGGTGCATCACTCGTAGTACGTGTCATCTGTGAGACATAACTCGCTGGAACAATCACAACAATCAGGTACATGCGGTGGTCAACATGATTCGTTAGTACCTGGCACTGGTGGCGATCTTGGACTGACAAAGGTAGGCGGAGAACGGGATGTTATTACTGGTAGAGAGCGAGAGTTATCTGGTAGAGGTGGACCACGGGAACTCCCTTTGAGATGTGAAATTGATGAACGGTCGAAACTCTGAAAGGACAAGTAAATACCTGGTTCTGGAGGCCATCGCGAACTGCCTGGAACGGGCTGACTGTGCGAGAAACCTGGAATGGCTGGAGGGGAACGCGAGCTCCCTGAAAATATCATTTAAAGATGAATATCGCACGTATTTTAATTTTAATTAATATTACCTGGAACAGGTGGCGAGCGCGAACTACTCGGTTCGGGTGGACTACGTGAGCTGCCTATGACTAAAATACCCCGTGACTCTGGCTGTGATATTTTTAATAATTGGAAGACGGACCTGGAAGTGGAGGTACCGGTGGGGACCTGTTGCCAATGGACGGCAAGGGACGGCGGCCGGACGAGGTGTGGGTTTGGGCACGATGAATGGATGTCTGGGGACGTTCAATGACCGTTGAGGGATTGGGCTCCGGGCTTACTGAACGGGTAGAGGGATAGCCCGATGAAGGGAATGAAGTCGCGGGCGGGGGAAATCCGTTAGCAACACCAAGGGTGGATTGGGTAGCCGGGCCAGAAACTGTACTTCTGCGTTCCATGAATGGCCCCACACGAGAAGACAACTCTGAAGGTGAATTTGGTTGTGTTGCGGGCGCAGGGAGGTCGCGTTTCCAGTGAGGGGTGAATTTGGGTGGAGCGGCAGAGAGAGGAACAGCTAAGTGGAGTGTGAAAAAATGAGGTCACTTAAAAGACGAAAACAAACATACCTCGCGCATCTATTGGTGAAGCGGCAGGTGGATAGCTGGATGTTGGACCCGGGCCACTGAAAACTATGGAGTGGCGGATTCCGAAAGCTTGCAGATGGCGGTGCATTTGGGTAGCCAGATGATGGGGGGTAATTTGGGAAAGCAAAGGATTGTGCCGCGCTAGGTAAACCCGAAGAAGGAGCTGAACTAGAAAAGCTGGAAACTACCGCTTGCAGCAGAAAAAGAGGAGAAACTAGATGCGCTTGTTTGTGGGCTTACTGCACTGTTTAGATCTGGTTCGGTTGGATTGTTTTTGCAACTGAGGACGAAGGTCCAAGCTCGAATGTTTGGTTGATTTAGCACCCTGGATTAGGAAGAGGGCGTCTTGTATGATTATTAATGTTGGTGCTCTCGAGGGATGCAGTATGAGCGAGGATGGCAGGACGTGAAGGGGCAGGGGCCGGGATAGGTGCCGGACGTGACGGCGCCGGGGTCTGAGCGGCACGTGCAGGTGGTGGGAGAGATTCTGGGCGTGACTTTGGGGTCGGAAGGGGTCGTCGGATTGGCGCAGGGTTCGGGAAAGATGTAGGTGGTGGACGAGGCTGGTGGTGCTGGTGGGGGTATCTTAGTTGAGGTGGTATCTGAATCTGCGTCGGGATCGGGTATCCAGGTTGGGGTGATATAGATCTAAAACCTTGAGATTGTGGTGGATCCCGTGGTGCCGCTGTGTATGACATCCTCCAACCACTCAAGACGTTCAGTGGACCACCCTTACCGCGTGTCTTGCGAGGCTGTACATAAATCACTTAACCATCGCGTACATCATATGCACAAATACACACAAATACCCTCGGGACCGCTATAGCAGTGCTGCCACTTCATTCAAAAGGTTCTTCATGTGCCTCGTAGATGCAAGCTAGGACCAACCTGGCATAGAACAAGTTCTATGAATATCTCCTATAGAGCAGCTGACCAGCTGAGATATACTGGAACGATCTTCAAGAATGAAGCATGTCTTGTGTCTTTGAATACTTCTGCCGTAACCAGGCCTATTATACAAGAGTCCGACAACTTATACCATTCAAGCGCTTGGGACTTTTCCGCCCCTCGCACCAACCCAGTAATGCCCATTCGGCCACTCGAACTCCGCAATACTCTCCTTATACATCTCGATACTATACCCTTCCTTTGGATTACTCGGAACATTGTACCTCCCCCTTTCGTTCATGGTACACCGGTACGGAAAGTGCTCATGCAAAGTGGTCCGCGAATTCCAATACATTTCGTTCCATTGTCCCGGAAATGGCGACGTAGTCAATTACGCTTAACCAAGTTCCACCCAGTCAGGGACGCTACTTTCAGCGAAAGGGATCGACACTGACCTGAGATGAATAACATATTCACACAAACCAACACCACCTGCATGTGGACAAACAGGGATGCCAAACCTTCGAACACGGACATTCAGCATGGCGGCCGAATGAAAAAGTGAAGTCTCCTCGTGCTCACTTCGCAGCCATCAACAACACGCTCAGTACCTCACTGACACCTGCGAGTCTACAGGAGTCAATCTGACAAACGTCGATCGCATCCGCCTGGAACAACTGCTTGAACACCATACGGTTATGCGCATGTTCCCCGGTCGCAACTCCAATCCCGTACGGCTTGAGTGCACGCCTGATCGCAGCATGGCCGAGAGCATCGTCGGGTGCTGTAGGCTCCTCGATGAACCTGATAGCAACCAGGGTCAGTTATGATCACTAGAATGAGAATGAAAAGCGCAGACCAAGGCTTGATTTCCGCCAATCCAGCCACATACTCAATTGCCTGCGGGACATCCCAAACCTGGTTCGCGTCAATCATCAACACCGCACCCGTCGGACTCGCGTTCTTCCCAGCCAGCTCTGGGCTCGATGGATCCTTGAATCCAGACGGATAATTTGCGGGGTCGTCGATGATCGAACGGATCATCTTGCCTCTGCGCAAGTCATCCTTGAGGTCGGTTCCTACTTTCATCTTGAAGTGGTTGAACCCGTTTGCGAGAGCTTCTTTCGTGAGACGAGAAACCTTCTCATCTGAATATCCTGCAGAGACAATCAGCAAAGACAGCAGAATCAGCAACGTCCTCCTTACCAAGCCAGCCCGCTGATGTGATATATGCTGGGTACCTGCACGTGCCGCGTAAACCATGAATAATTCAGACGTACATTGATAAACCCTACCCAAGTTTAGTCACAAGGGCTTCCCTTTCACGCTTCCCAGCCTCTTTGGCCTTGAGCATCGCAAGTGCCTCTTCACGTGTCAGCACGTCTGTGATATAACGGAACGCAGTCGCGTTTACAAGTTCCTCCTGCGTAGATGTTCGCAGTGAACTTCAACACGACAAGTGCGAAATAAATGTCACTAACAGGCGTCATATCGACAATCAATTTCCAAAGCGGTTTGCCTCTGGCACGAGCAAACATGTCCCACAGGGCGTTATTCACCGCAGCAGTTGCAATGTGAATCACCCCCTTTTCTGGACCGATCCTTGAAAATAGGATCACAGTCAGACCATCAGATACCAAAGTGAAATACAATAATTGAGGGAGAAGCAACTATCGAGCGATACGTGAAAGCCTAGCGTCGATTCAGTAGATAACGTGAGCACTCACCATCGCAGCTGTGAGTCGGAGCACATCCAGTCCCAAGCTTTGCCCATATTCTCAAAAAAGCTCTCGGGCTCCCGTCCGATCAAGCGTCCAGCAATTTCCCGGATCGCATGGCACACCTATCGCGCAAGGTAGGCGATGATCAGCAACATATTTCCAATAGGGTAAGAGAAGCAATACAACGATAAATCGATCATCTAGTACAAGAACTTGTGGGGAAGATGTATGTACATATGAAAGAGCTGGTTTTTGTCCACTCACAATATCGGTACCACGACCAATTGTAAACGTCATTCCATGACCGACAAGCCCGCTGTCGGTGTATAGGGTAACATACGCTGAACTGTAATCGCAATCTGTATTCCTGAGACGCGTGCGATGTAGAAGAATCTCTGAAATGAAACACAGGGCATCGGCTCACATCGCATCAGTGCCATCACCCGTCAAGGATGTGGGAAATCGGATATCTATCAATTGAAGACAAAGAAGATGATCGGTGATAGCGCACGCACAGGGGGGCAAAAAAACTCACCATGCGTTTCAAAATGGGTAATTTTGGTAGTCATTGTATGTTGTCAACGTTGGTTTGAGCGAGAAAAACAACAACGGAGGATGCGCCACCGTAGTCTCACTCTACTTGTATTTATGGGGCCTTGTGTATGGTACTGAGATATTCCACCGGTACGAGTGTTGCGCGCAGATGACCAGGTGACGCATAGACATATGCAGGGAAACATCACAAGACAGCGATTAGAAAAATGGACAATCTATAATGGCGGCAATAGTCAGCGTTGACTGCTGGCGACCCGAACTGGCGTGTTACGCCCAAGGACTGCCTCTCGGCCCGTCGGTCCGCATGAAGCTCTTCCACCCTGACCTTCTCTTTAGTATTTACAGCACGCACTTTACAGTTCACGAATCACGGGGCGGATTGCGACTTGATATTCGTCGCACTAGCCGCCAAACGCTACATATCCGACTCGGATATGAAGCAGGACTGCCAGGGCAATACTCAAACCACGGTCACTACTGCGGTGAACGAGAGTCTCTCACTGGGTGCGTTGCTACTCAGGCTGGCCCCCTTCTTACTAAAACCATTTTGGTGTCTGTTGCAATGCGCCCTTTCGCGTCTCTACGCGGAGGCTTCCTTTACATAATGCTGGTGGGGCTGTCCTCCATCCTCAACATGGTTGACTTGAATCCTGATCAAGTGTATTTTCCGTGACAATCATTTGGCATTTGTCGGTTCCAATATGATGAGTAAAAATCGGCAGTCTACATAGCTACTTCTAGGGGATTGAATTTATTGACACCCAGGCTTCTCGGTGGCCGTCGATTATAATGATCATGACCACAACCGTCGTGACCGCTGTCAACAGCCCCATATTTGAACCGGGCGTCTTTTATTTTTGCTAATGTCTGTGAATGTATGTTTTCAAGACTCGATTGCGTCTGAGCACCTGGACTCAGTGAGTACACGCGAATGTGGTCTCCCCTAGACAGACCACAATAGAAGGAAGACAAGTGACCGTTCCTTCTATAATGTGAATGTAGTGGCTGGACAGGTGAACTCGAGATCGACTTGCGGCAGCCGTCGACACATCACCTCCTTTTGCGAACCATGTGTGTCACAGAACCATACCAGTTTACAATGCTAGCATGCAGTATTGTGCGATCGCATGAGAGGATAGGAACTACAGAGAACAAACATGACATAAAAAGAGCAACGTATGGGATAAGATCAGTGAAGGTTTTGTCGTTACAATGCGTGAATGGAAACTGATGGTAAGGTAGAGAAGCTGGCAGTTACCCGGAAACTCGTCCGTCATTTTATTCCAACTCTCCCCACTGCCCATCGAATCAGCTCTCGACACCGATATGACAA
The DNA here is from genome assembly GCA_016584345.1 of Suillus ampliporus. Classification (NCBI taxonomy): domain Eukaryota; kingdom Fungi; phylum Basidiomycota; class Agaricomycetes; order Boletales; family Suillaceae; genus Suillus; species Suillus ampliporus. Next base: position 90,799 of record JABCPV010000028.1, read on the forward strand.
ATACTCCCCTGCACCACGCAGCCTGAGCACTCAGTTTACGTCCTCGAGGGTGTCCTTCTTCTCCTCGGCGGCAGCCTGTTCACCCTCTACATCAAAGTTCTCGACGAGATCAGGCACGTCGTCATCATCCTCTTCAGCGGCACCAGCGTTAGGTGGCCTCTGCTGTCCCTGCTGAATGGCCTGGTATGATTCCGCAAGTTTACGGAGTGATGCCAGCGAATCAGGCCCGAGTTGGTTCAAGATGCCAGGGACGAGCTCAGTTAGCTCCTTGACGTGACCTGTTCCATAAATCGCAAACGTGTTGGCGGAGACCGCGGCATGTACTACACAAGGCAGGGAGAAAAACCCAAATTAACACAAATCTTATGACGGAGCGCCGAACGCGATCTTATTTACTCGCAAGCGACGTAGACATTCGTACGTACCTTTTGGGGCAGTGAAATGCAGCACGTTTCCGTCTTCCCTGAACATATTGACTTCCTCTACGCCAGGAATAGGCTGCACATTGAGTTTCTTGAGGGCACCTTGAAGTTTTTTGTCATCTTGTGCAGCAGAGGGCTTGGTCTTGCGAACGATTTTCCGGCGCATGGTCCCTTTACCACCTGCAACGCGTCATCATATCAGCCTTGAGTACATATATGTGAAGGAAAGAAGAGAGAATGGAAGCTACGAATGCCGCGGTTTGATGTAAAATACTCACCGATCCTGTTGGCTGCAGCCTGCGCCTGGAGTTTGGCCAATTTTGTTGGATCCATGATGTTTTGCGGCGAGGGGATCACGATACCCTTGGGTGATGCGAGGGTGAAAAGTTGCAGCTAAGGTTTGTAGCAAATATGTGTACACAAACGCCAGTACCGCGGTCCTGAAATTTACACCACAAACCTGGACGTGTTTGGGCATGGCGATCAATGCCAACTCTTTCACCCTGACACGCGTTTGGCCCTCCCACAGATAATCGATCAACCATAACTAACCCTTGGACTTAACATCAAGTCCGTCAGAAAGCTGTTAGAAGAAACAGATACCCAGAGATGACTATCACATTTCATATTCGTCCGGCCACCGTAGAAGATGTGGTGAGCATTGTTGATGATCTCGGCATGCATGGTTACAGAACTGATAAGATTTATGACTCAGGACTCCATCCTCAAGTTGGTTCAAGATCTTGTAGGTAATCGCCTCGCCTCAAAGATCTTCATGCACTGCAACTTCCCACCTATTTATCTAGGCGACGTATGAAAAGGAACCGGAGTCCGCAAGGGCTACCCCTGCTCTGGTGGGTCCTTCGAGACGTCGCAGAGTCATACTCACACGCCGCCGAAGTTTCGAGAAAACATCTTCGAAAAACAATATGCACACACCCTCCTCGCGTTTGATGGAACGCCCGAGGCACCCGGAATAGCATTGGGCATGGCACTATATTTCTTCAATTTCTCAACATGGACAGGCAAGCCTGGCCTTTACGTGCGTCCAAATTTGATTCACCCAACACACCGCGACGCTGCGCATTTATTAATACTTCACGTACAGCTTGAGGACTTGTTTGTATCCCCGAACGCAAGAAATAAGGGTGTTGGCAAAGCCCTTTTCGGGGAGCTGGGCAAGATAGCTCAGGAGAAGGTAACATCACACACTTCTTTCCGAGGACCTTGCTGATGCGGCCTCCGGCCACAAGGACTGCGCACGCCTTGATTGGTCCGTACTCAAGGTAAGCAACCCTTAGCCAATCATGACCATCGCTGTTTCGCCGGATTAATTTGTACTGGTATTTTTGTATCATCTGTCATCCAGTGGAACACTCCATCGATCGCATTTTATGAAAACACCTTGGAGGCCAAAGCAATGGAGGGATGGATGGGTATGCGGCTGGAGGAACAAGGAATCGAGAACCTGAAGAAGCTCGCCGTCAATGCGCCCTGAAACACTTGCACAGGGTCTTCTGTAGCCTGGCCAAGCAGTAACATAGGCACCATTGTGCAATGCAATATCAGGGTGGCTGCATGACGCACGAATTGACGAAAGACTATCCGACCCCGGGCACAGTTGATGTCCGATACAAGTGGTAAATGAGTCATAGAAGTCCGACGGCACAAGGCGCGCGAGCACAAGGCACACGAGGGGAAGGCCAAGAAATTGAGAGCACGACTTTGTGTGATGTAAGCTACACCCCGTCGTAACTAGCCCCACCGGCCTGACAAGATTAATGTGTGAGGCCGATGGATATCTTCCGCTCCATATTTTATTAGACCGCTCACCTTCCGCAGCCTCACCACAATCGGATCCTCCCTTAAGTCGTCCTTTTCCCGAGCGGCAACTTCAATTGAGTAGACACGCAACACCTGCTTGACATCGGCTGCATGGACGGAGATCTGCGAGACCATATAACAAAGAGTCGTGTCAGACTAAGTACTACATCATCAATGTCATCAATTCATCACTGCAATGCAGTGCAGGCGCAGGCTGTCGCCACCGCGTGTGTTTTTAAAAAAGAAAGATATTCCCTATACGCCGCAACACACGTAAAGAAACATACCAAGGACTGACCTTAGCCTTTCGCATCACTTTGCACCCAGGACCGATCCACACTACTAGAATGAATTTCTCCCGTTGAGATTCTTTATCATTGGAGAAGGCGACGCGAACGTATGCGTAAGATGCTTTGGAATCGCCGAGTGCATCGCGTAACTGGGAGAGACCACCCGTTCCGGTCTGTGCGACTATTAGCTTGTCAGAGCGGTCAGACTAGCGTGTGATCATCGTTTGACAAGGACCTAACGCATCGAGGTAATCAGACCCGTTTGGAAACATAAATCCTGACCTCATAGTCTAGCAAAAGCCAGTTAGTCTCGGATTTGTCGGAACGAACATCCTGGTAAGCTGTAAGGATCAGCACCACGCTGCTGGTTAACCCAATTTCACTAAGCGATGCGCTGTAATTTCGCAGACTAACCTTCATCGATTTTAGGATCGGAAAGGTCGGCCATCGGGTATAATCAGGCGCGATAAATCGAATACAATGCTTTGCAGAAGGAGGGGGAAGAGAACAAGTCAATATGATAAGCTGGGAACTGATGAGAGATAGTAATAGCTTCCTTCGTAGGAGATGTTTGAAAGTCGAAGCACTCACGAAACTGCTCGGCAATTGCCGTGAAAAGTCACGCACGAAATTTCTTGCCACAACCTTGGAAGTTTGCACGTAAAACCTGTAACAATTGCACTCAGGCGCAATCGAGCTCACTATGCAGGCCGTCCAGTTTACAACGAGGTTCAATTATTCTCAGTTGACGTCACTACTTCGTACACCTTCACAGTGCCACTCGCAGTCTTTGCTTCACAAAATATCGGTCTACAGATACTACTCCACTACCAATGAGCTAAAGAAAAGGGACTGGAGACTGGCTGGACACCCTACGCCTCTGTCATTAGCGGAAGATGAAGGGGGCGAAAGCCTGGACTTGAGCGAAGATGAACTACCCCCGAGGCGACGCAAACGCGCGCCGGTGGAGGACACACCAGAGGAGTGGAAGCGCCACCGTCTTGCCATCAAAGAGGCTTTTCCTCAGGGGTGGGCTCCTCCACGTAAATTATCTCGCGAAGCCATGGACGGTCTCCGTGCCATGCATATCTATGACAAGCGTACGTTTTCGACGCCGATCCTTGCAGAGAAGTTCAAGATTAGCCCTGAGGCTGTCCGCCGAATCTTGCGGAGCAAGTGGGAGCCGTCGAGAGAGCAACGAATGAGATTTTCAGAACGGGAGCGACGGTCGAGAGAGGAACGGAAGATGCAGAGTAGGCTTGAAGAGAAGAAGCAGAACATGGAGCTGTTTTCCGAGGCTGCGAAGCAAGAGAAACCTAATCGGAGAGAAGAGCAGCCAAAGGGGATTAATTCGAAGGACAGGTTATACTTTGGTTGACACGATCACTTGGATCGACGGATTGCCATTGCTCATGTGCACGCCTTGTTTCACGCCTGCATGTTTATCACAATCGATCGGAGGACCATGCCACCGGTCCGATGTATAGAGTTTTTATAAACAGAATGAGGCATCGTAGCGCTACATGGAAATTGTCATACAGGCATATTACTTCTATCTAACCTAGATTAAGTCACATACGTAGATATCTAGCAAACGAGAGGCCGGGGAAGGGAGCGACGACGAGTAACGAAGTACGTTATGGGCATGGTATCGGAACCGGTACAGTTTTGAAATGAAGTATAAGGTAAAATAAATGACGTGTCTAATGGGTTTGTGACGAGAATCTGTGGGTAATGAAGTTCGAAAAAGGCTGAACACGATCCAAAGTTTGTTGACGGGGTAAGAAGCATTGTCCAATTAAGTCAAGTCCAGCTTGCGTCACAGTGAAAGTACGGATTTCTCGTGTTTAAGGTAACACGAGCCCTGTTCCGGTCGGCAGAGTAGGATGTCGTTCCAGTTAGGTTGAGGGGGTGCATCAAGTTGCTCGCCTTTCTTGTTGACAAGGGAGTACCGGAAGCCTAGTAGCATCATGGAGGTGACAAGCTTGAGCTCAAGTCGGGCTAAGCGCTGGCCAAGACAGTGCGTCTTGCCTATTGCCGCAAAATTAGGTTTGCCAACAGGCGCATAAAGAACAATGTGACTTACCTCCTCCCCATCCCACGTAACCGAACGGAGCCGTCGCCTCTTCGCGGGTAGGATCGAACCTCCACGGATCAGGGTAGAGTTCCGGATTCAGATGAACGTCCGAGAAAGGATATACTACATATGCCCCTGATGGGATAGTCTTTCCGTCAATCGTCACGTCAGGTCCAAGGTTTCGGCGCATGGCCGTATGAGGTTGCGCAATCCTGAGAGTCTCGCGAATGAGAGAATCAAGAACGGGTGTCTCGGATTCCCAAGCCTCAAGTGGAATGGACGAAAGTTGTTGGGACAAAGAGTGGGAAACGTTCGCGGAAGCGTGATTGGCCAGTAGTTGTTCCACTTCGACGATTACTTCATCCTTCGACTCATGATCGCCCAGGTAGGTGATGAGCCACGAAGCTGTTGTCCCAGTCGCCCTCGCGCCAGCGACCAGCAAACCCAAAATGAACTGTTGAAACGTCAGAGGTCGGAACGCCAAACTAAACGGAAACACTTACCCCAACAATAACAAGCCTTTCGTCCTGTTCGTCGAGGAGCATCTGCAGAGTGTCAGGTTTTGATGTTCCACTACGCTCCCGTTCATCGATGGCTCGGACGATAATGTCGTAGATCTTTTTGGTGGCCCACAGCTTCTTAAGCATGCTAGGCCCGGGTAGCCATGGGAGTAAAACAGTCGCGGGCGTTGTTCCACTGTCCAAGGTGTCATAGAGTTCCTTGAGATGCGCAACTTTGGCAGGATCATTTGCTAACTCCTCACAGGAGAGCGATCGTACGGTAGTTTGGAATAACAGCTGTAGTGTACATAGTCAGGGGTCGAATGAGCCTAACAGATCCAAAAACCAACTTCATAAATTTTTTCGAATGGATCAAATGTTCCTGATGATTCCCACGTTTCCATCACCCTTCGGCAATCCTCCAATATGGGGGCAATGACTAGTGATGATTATAAAATGAGGGATAGAAATAAATGAATAGATTGATACGACGTACGACGACTAAGGTGCTCATTTCGCTGGACAGAGGAGAGACGCTTATGAATTTGTGCAATGCGCTTGGTCTGAAGATCGGATGTCACCCCTTTGACGACGGGGATCTAGATAGTGTGAGGATTAGCATACATGTTATCGATAGCGAGAGGTACTGACAGCTCCGGAAAGCATTTTAAAGCCTTCAGTGAGGTCGAAGTGCTTGTTGGCGAAGAATGATTTCCGGGCTGACTCTCCGGAAACAACAATGACAGTCTCCTGCGGTCATTATAGTGAGCGTCGCTGGAGAAGATTCGCTACCATAACTTACTCGGAGCATGTTGAACTGGAAGAGAGTTTGACCAGTTTTGCGGAAACCATCATTCAGAAACTCGAAGCGTCGGCGGAAGAATGGGGCAATGGCAAGGAGATGAGAGCCGGGGAGAAACACTGGCGCGCCGTCCACGGCACCATCTTTTTGAGAACCGAAACCGAAGACAAGAAGGATAAAAAGAACAAGGAAAGCGAGGGCCACCTGGGCTTTCAGGCTTGAAAGAAGAAAGGCGTCGGCAGCAGATTGTAGGCCGACCGTGTACATGATACAAGGTGTCAGACGCGGAAGATAATACTTTAGGACGACAGCGAAAACAAGCGTGATGGCGCGACTTTATATGCCACCGCAAGTCCCTGGATCATCTCCCGTGCATGCAAGACGCCAACATGCTGCTTCGCCATGTATGCACATGAGTGCCTTTCGGTGATCTTGATCGACAGCGAGATCTTGGAATAGCATTAATGGTGAGAATTGAATGGCTTCGGTTCCGCACTCAAGGATGCGGTGAATACGTAATCGTCTCGTGGCCGAACCTGGCTACGTGTGTACGTCCGTCCTGTCTGTCGGCGACGATGGTGACGCTCTGCAGTGTAGCCTAACGTACTTTGTGTTGTACGTCCAGCCCCATTATAGTGTATTTCCTTAACCTTCATTGGCCGTTAGAGATATTGCACCCGGCCCTGCATCGCAGCCCTCTTCAATACCTAAAAAATAAAGCTCGGCCAACTGCCTCGAGGTCTCGGTGTGGCAAAAATCTTTGCATATAGTCGTCATCATCCGTCGGACGCCGGTGGACTAGAGCCTCGATCCCCATTCACAACGAAATCCATCTGACGTCTAACCCACTTTGTAAAAACGCATCCCGAGGACTCCCGCATCCAGCACGCGGTCACCGAAGGCATACAATCAAGACCATTCAACTTGTCAATTGAATATCGATGACCAAACTTCCATTAGGCTTACGGATACGCCCTGCAACGTGGACTTTGTCTCCGCGCTAATGGCTCCGCCGGAAGCGTGAGCTTGCTGTGCTGCAAAGACCCGCCACTGGGCATGTTCCGACAATATCTTCCCAGGCTGTCCAACCACAGTGCAACGCCCTACGATATAGACGTAACACCAGCATGTCACAATTTGCATCCGTCCGAGCCAGAATGCCAGTGATCGAAGGCAGTCAATACACACATCCAGTGGGCCAGAGCTGCCAGGACAACGCAGAAGTGAAATATCTGATGCGATGCGAAGAGCAAGTCGAATTTCCCAGGAGCCAGGCGCTCCGGTATACGATTAGCGCTGCGCGGGGATGAAACGTCAGGCATATGTGTGGAGGGCGGGAAATGAGGCCCTACGCACTAAATCAACGCGCCCATGATGTACAGTCCGCCTGATGCGAGTAGCCATCCGAAACCCATCTCGGAAAATAGCTTAGATGCGCCATGTGATACCAATAAATGAGCCACCGGTATCACAGCAGACAATCCGAGACCAATGAAAACCCCAGTCCGTGCACCTCGATGTGTTGGCTTTGCATATTCAGGGTTGAGAACGATATACGCTGCCCCTTAAAACGTGTATTGGTAAATGACGTGCGACATTCAAATGGACCGAGATCAATGGATAACACCGACCTGCGCCCACTAGAACGATGGAACATAGATAACAGGCTTGCAAGGCTGGGTCGCAGTAAAATCCGTAGTAGAGGCATGGTACAAAAGATCCGACGGTGAGGACTACGGAAAGATTGATCGAAATGGGATATAGGTTGCCATGCCTTCACTTACTGACGATCCCCGAATAATCCAATGCATGGCACTGGGTCGACACCTGTAATCAATTTCGTGTTCAACGGAAGGTCAGATGCAGTCACAGGGTTGAGCAGGGCTGACCTGCGCCGAATGGCAAGTGGCAGTATGGAACATGGCACTCGCAGTGAGGCAGAACACTGCAGAGAGTAGAAATATAGTGAAGACGGAAGTATCCAGCCAAGTGGTATTGCTATACGCCAAGATATATTGCTCGTGGAATGTCACCAGAATCCCCAGGAAAAGCACAGCGCCAGCCAAGTGGCTGAGGACGTTCACTGCAAATGGCAATGAATCGTGCCTATTACAGGAGAGAGAGAGAAACTTACCGGTTTCGTTATGGGGATCTGTTCAGACCAATATCGATCAATGACATAAAACATTAGGCGACTCGAATGCCCTTACATCTGTAGATGGACACAATGCAGCCTGACCAGCAGTCCTGCACTCTAAAGGTAGCACAGCAATCAGTCGCTTGCAGCAAGGAGACTTGTACCTCCGATGCCCAGTCTTACCGTCTGTAGCCCGTTAAAATGTACTCGTTATCCCTCTGCCATTCTGGTATTTCGTGCCACGAAAGTGTCATCCGTTGCTTGTCAATGTCAGTTTGCAAAAGTGGGTGTCCAGCTCCATTCTGGTCGCTGAGGTCGCGCTTGCGTGCCTTGAGCTCGGACATCTGGTATAACAAGAACTCCAAATTTCGAGATTGAGAGCACAGTTGGTGTAGGCTTTCCGTTGGTATAGAGGGTGCCTGCAGCACGTCAGAACGAATTGCAAGACACAATGACAGGCACACACAGTGTGAAATCAACGTTAACCCTAATCAACCCCGATCTACATACGCTCCCCAGTCACAAAATTCACCTGACGCACGTGGAGCACAATTGCAAAGATTCAGAACGCTTCAAGCGATATCCGTGTGGAATAATCAGTTTTCACCGTGTGCTCCAGCACCCGAGACTCGCAAGTCTGCAGAATTTGCTTATAAACTATTGGCAATGCATAGAAAACCAAGGATGTAAGTACAGTGTAGTACATAGCATAATTAATAGACATCACTGTTACGTCGAATTTGGCGACCCTCAGTTATCCTTAGTTATCTCCTTTTCTTGGAAGGCTCAGCAATGGCGATGGCCGCTTTACTGCTCAGCTTCTGGGACTCTTGAACCTTCCTCCTCAAGTTCGGGCCGCGTACCAAACATACCGTATGTATGTGGCAATAATCCATTCGAATACAGCTAGATGAATTTGTCGTCCTTCGTCGTCACCCCAGCACCTCGTAAGGTCGCAGAAACTACCTGTTTGTCGCTACTATCTAACATAAGTCGTGGCTGCCGCCGAAGATATTTGAACGTCGCTCAGCCGTGGGCGATTGTCGACGTCAACCAGCAAGAAGGGAAACGACCAGTCAACTGCCACTCACCTAAAAGCGCTTACTCACGAATTCCGGCTGGGTCGGGAAAAAAAGTCCATGAGAGATACGTCGGGTCGGAAATACATTGCGTGCCTTGTTAATGTTATTACAAAATGATGAAAAAAGGCGTAGGTCCATTGCACAGTGAGAAGCGAAGTAAACTGCGGAGGCGACAAGTCCGGTATTCCCTACCTCGAAGTAGCTAGGAGATGAATACTTTCTTGAGTGCGCTGAACTCGCACTCCTCCGTACTCTGTGGGCAAGTGACCATGCCATTGTGCTTGGCTGCCATATCTTCCAGCGCCTGACGGTAAATGTGAGTATCAGTTGTCCACATGCAGACGTTGGTGATAGGTTAATTTTTGAGAGTGAAAGACATACCTCTCTCGAGTAAACTTGACCATTGGGAAACGCCATGGGCATATTATCCTCGTCCATGATGTTGCCGCTAATTCGACAGACAATAGTGGAGTTGGCGTGGTGGCTGAACGGAACTTCTTTAGCCAGAGTATTTATGCTGGGGTCGCACACCGGGCAGTCGACATTGTGGGATGACTTGTCATTGCAGGAAGGCAGCTTCAGTGAAGCAAGACCAGAATAGAGAGCAAGATTGAGAAGAGGTTCAGTGGGCAAAGAGTTCAGATTGTAAATGGCAAGTCGAAAGGCTTGAATAAGATTAAGCCATCGGGAATCGTCATACAGTCTCTGCAATGTCTAATCAGATGCAGACGCAGGCGGGGCAATGTGATCTTACGCGGTACGGACCACACGTCGTGGAAGGTCTTATCGCAAGTAGCGTGGCAGCCTGCATAATCTGGGAGAGATGTGTTTCTTGCCATGACACAAGATGCTTTTTCGAGTAAGCCATGGCCTCCTGCTTCTTCTGAGCACGCGTCAACTCGATGTACTCTTGTAAGCGAAGTTCAAATTCAAGTGTGCTCTGCAGAAGAATGAAAATGTCATCATAGAGATCGAATCCTCGCAGCATTCAATCTCACCTTAATTTTCCGCAACGCCGTCTTGTTCTCGCTACACCATGCCAGTGCTTCAGTGCAACTGTGCTGGGAAAGTGCGAATTCAATTCTTCGGATGTCCGTAAACAGATCAATGTCTACAAGGGTCTATTTTAAGCGGTAGATGCCATGAGTTGATATGAATGAACACCTTGCGGAACTACAAACCTCTATGTTCCTGTCCTGTGCTAGCTTTCGTGCCGTATTTTCCCGTCCAGACCGAAGGGCCCAGTCAACCAGCCATCTGTCAAGCCGCGTGTCCGCCCACCGCGAAAAATCGAGGCTATTGGTGGTTTGCAGGGTCTCTACCGCCATGATATGCTGCAGCCTCTCCCGAGTGACATCAAGGGTAGGTTTTCCAGCGGTATCTTGCAGTTCAGAAAGCTGCGGGTAAGGCCCGCTGAGGTGAAATGAGATCTGTTCCAGCAAATAATTCCGCGTACCTTGCGCTTGAGGTTCTCCACCCGACCTATCATCCCATCTACACTCTTGGCAGCTTCCTCGAGGTTGACCTCGCGGCTCTTGGATCGTTTTAGTAAGTCATTCGAGGCAGTCTGGACATTTCCGAGCTCGCGCTCTATGTTCCGTTGTGTCGCACGAAATACCTTCCGATAATTTTCATAAGGGACCTAGCGAAGTGTGATTGTAGTGAGGTCATTGAGAGCTAGCAGGCGTCGCTGCATACCCGTGCAAAAGGTTGCTCGAATAGCAACACCCCTTCGGAATTGAGTTTTGTTGAGCTCATATCAGTAGTGTAAGACCTTGTCTTCGAGGCCTTAGCTTGTCGGGGCTGGTGTTGGTGGACACTGGAAATGGCTCTATCGAAATCTGAATCGATTACTCCCACGTGACCTGAAACGCTTGGACTCCGCCCACGTGGTGATATCACAAAGGGTCAAAGCTAGTATACCAACTACTTGCAAGTTGGTACTTAGGGAATGACCGGAATGACACGGTGTATGATCAGAAGAGAGCAACTGAAGCTCGAAGCCTTAAATTCTGGCGATGGAATTACTCAGAGGGGAATGGAGGCCGGTCCTAATAGAGGTGGCTATTCAAGTTACTATGGACAATGTTTTAAGCGGTGATCATGGCAATTGAGCGGCCAGGGCTTTTGCTGCACCTACGCAAACTCACTTTCTTGGGCACCGCCACATTCCGGGCAACGAAACAGCTGGCGAACGCTGTAAGAGCAGCACACGGAGAACAACGGCGCCCCAGCACTTATTACCCAAATTGCTACCCGAGCCCCTGTCATCATCACGTAGCATCAGTGGAGCAGCAGCTGCAAAATAGCAATTCTACCTTCGTATTCAGAGAGGGGGACCAAGGGGATGCCGTCGAGCCTCCTGCGACGGGAAATATTTGTCATGCACTGATGCACACATCTCCGCACTACCAAAGGGGACACTGCAATCGATTTTTTGAGCATAAGGTCGCGTCAATCACCGCCACTCAGTGACTGCAGTGGTCGCCTCCCTTTATTTTGAATTGCCTTTAGTTTTGAGCTAATGCTTCGCATGTTTGTGATCTGTATATTATATCCTACGGACAGCTACCATACACTGCGGATAGGATTATACGGCATGTATTTCTAGCGTAGGCAAGAGCCTAGCGGATAATAAACAAATTATCAAACAAAAGGCGTAATCATCAACCTCGGCGCCTTCCATCATCCTGTGAGCCCCGTCTCCATGCCATAAAATCTCGGATCAAAGCCACCACAAGAGGCACAGATATAGATGCGAATAGTGGCGTGTATACCGCATATTTGTGCTCAGCAGGAAAATACAGCAATGCCAGCATCCCGGGATTGAAAAAAGCGCGTGATGCCACAGATAATGCCTTACTGGACCATCGCAGAGCAAGCGCCGGCGAGGCCGCGGCGGTGCGATAGGCCTGCATTGTTGAGCACATTCTTCATTAATATGACGTTAGATGTAGAACGCACCTCATGGAGCGATGCAAGGGCATCCAGGACATCATCTCGTACCACTTGCCCAACAGGCATGTTATTGATCTGATCCACGAGCTTCACAATGCTGTACAATGTGTCCTGACTGCCTTGCACGTTCTGCAATGCACGACGCCGGAGCAGAGCATCTAACTGCCAGTCAGATAGAATTGTGCTTTCACCCACGCTTAAGCCGATAGGAACGGGTGGCACGCCTAAAAGAGCAGCGAGCTGGGTGGCAAAGTTGCGGAAAACTGGTTTTAGATCGTTATATGAAAGATGCAATGATGAGGGATTGTGTTCATCGTTGAGGATGAAAATGCTTCCCCATTGGGGTAAAAGGAATGAGCTCTGACTTGTCGGACGGCCTATGGATAAGTTAGAAATGACTACGAGTGGGGTGAGTATACGCAACATTAACCTTCACCGTCAATAATCTTCAAGGGTGAGTGGGTCTCGGCAGGAACGAATAGAACAAAGTGGAGAACAGGATCATTTGAGACGCTGGATGCTACGATTGCTGGTCAGGTGTTAAACCGTTAAGCACGACGCAGCACTGACAGAGTGTCCATTCGGCAGAGTTGATAAATACTGTCAAGTCCTCCTGAGTAAGACCTGACACTTCAGTGTCACCAAGGGCGAGGCGTTTTGGCTCAAAGGCTAATGGTGCATGATACTGTACTTGACTTTCGATTGTAAAATTGTGCAAAGCAGAAAGTCGGGACACGAGCGGAAATATGAATTCTGATAAAGAGTCTTTAGAGTTAGTCTCGAGATACAGGGGCCATGTAGATTACCCGCGAGCGCAGCTTGTACATCCCATGTCTCGACAAATCGATTGGGGGTTGCATCTTCGTTCAGTAACGTAAAAGCGAGACGATAGTGATCCGAGTATTGAACGACGCGCTGCGAATGTGAAGCGGTCGACTCTGGGGGAGCGATGAGGCCGGACAATATAGAGCTTAATCTTGTTGCTAGCGTGAGAGCACTCGAATGCGTTTCAAAATGCCGCACTCCCCTTGACTCACCTGACTGTGCGTCGATCTTGCCTACCCTCAAGTGCCTTGAATGGGCAATTGAGGTCTGTTCACCAAGAGAAACGGTATATGGGCTAGATGCTTTACTGGTGACTACAGCAACACGTCAAATTTCCCTGTCCAGATACAATTTTTCGCGAGGGCACACACCTTCATCATTGCTGTCTTGTAGACGTAGGTCGACACCTCTCCACCTTTCAGGTTCATTTGTCACAGAATCACGAAGTAATGTATGAACTTGAGAGATTAGGTTGGGGTTTTGATGGCTAATGGACGCATCAAGATGAACAGCGATAGGGAAGACGATGTTATTCTGGACTTGGGATCGTATTTGGCTGGTTGGAAGCGCGAGTCTCTCAATACTCGTCAAGTGCCACCAGAATGGGAAGGCGAGAATAATGACGGTCCAATATGAGGCCAGGACTGCTCTGCGGATCCAGTCTCTTTCGAAGCTAAGTTTTCGGGGATCCTTAAAGCCAGAGCTTGCGAATGCAGCAGAGTTCATCACAGTAGAGTCTCAGTAGTAGTCACCCGGTAATACTTGCAATATGAAAAGCAACAAGTATCGACCCGCAAATGGGGGGTCGGAGTTTCAATCCCTTCTCTCTAGAGATCACTCATCTACCTCAAGCGTTTACTTCGACTGAGCGTCTTTGCTCGTAGCCGCATCAAAGTTCAACATTTATGTTCGATAACTGACCTTGACTTGCTTTCAAATAGTTCTATAAAGTTTCACAATAGCACGACGCGCTAGGCTCATTTTCAAACCAACTACTCTTCCTTCCTACCTGTGACAAGTGCTGCAGCATATTGGAGGACGCAATCCTCTCAAGCATGACTTCTGCAAGCTACGAAACGTCTACCTTTGCTAATCCTCCGTCCGCACATGACATACGGCGCTCTCTAGGCGGCAGTTTCTCCTCTGTATACGACGTAAGTTCTCGTGAGAGTCGTACTTTCTCGGGTTGTTCAAATACCCTATTTCTCAGTCACCTTATTCTACTGCACGTCGAAGATCCCCGTCTCCTGGTCCATCTTCGAGGAGATATGCCCCATACGATAGTTATATTCCCCGTGGGGGACTTAGCTATCGTAGTGATGATCACCCGAACATTTACAGGTCTGGTACATGGAGACCAGAACGCTATAATAGCCGTAGTCCATCCCCAGATCGTTATGACCGGTCCCGTCCTGCGGATCCACGCTTCTGGGATTCCGGTTCCCGCTGGCAGTCGTCTTGGCAAGATCGAAGATCATCTCCGAGCCCACCACCACTACGAGAGAAACTTCGCAGAGATACCATGGCAGAGCGAATGTTCGAGCCATCAGACTCATGGAAGCAATCACACGTTGACCGACCCGGCCGATACGAACCGTTTGTCCATCTTCGTCCCACGTGGTATTTTCTCTCATCATCGTATGTAGGTTGGAACCCCCAAGTCCAAGGTTTGCAGAATATCGTGCCCGTCCTGCACGAGATTATTCTCCCCAGAGGTCACCAGCATATCCTCCTGTTCATGGTGATACTTATCGTCCTTACTCTGGTGGTCAAAGCTACCGAGAACCACTATCCGCTCGGTCAGATTCGTACAGGCCACAATACGACGATAGTGCTCGGCGGTCGCCGCGTTCGAGTGATCAATCAAACACAGATGCTTACTATCCGCGTCGACCATCTAGTCATTATGACCACGATGACACACGGTCTTCAACCTCAATAGCTAGCACACCGCCTCGCCATGCCGTTAATTCTCCTCCCCCAGACCCTCGTCTCGCCGATCACGATTCCCGCAGACGCTCACCATCTCCTAGACGTGCATCACCCACCCACTCCGTAGCACGATCTAGAGTATCCTCGATATCCTCCGAACCCCCGCTTAAGAGACTAAAGTCGAGATCTTCATCCCGATCATCTGCTTCATCTCGCCCTGGTAAATCTGCTATCTCCGCGCATAATCGTCTTAAGGACTTCGTGTCACCGAGATCAAATCGAGAGAACACAATTCAACAAGCATCCACGGATGTGTTGTCGCGAGATCCTGATCGACTGGGTTCTGTACCGAATTCCTACACTGCACCAAACTTGTTTCTCGGAAAGGGTTCTATGCACCCTGAGCCTCTACCCCACGAGGTGCCACACGTGGATGCCAAACCGGCCCATCCTGTGATGAATGGTGAGCTCAATGGTCCGCCTTTGGCGTTGAACTTCCCGCGTTCTCCACCAAGTCTACTGTCAGGAGAAGGTACGACCATACATTTTACTTGTCGATAAGCCTGAAGGCGTATATCAATTTTAGATATCGAGATGTCTCCTCCTGGGCTTATATCTTCTCACGCTCTCCCTAGTGATGTGGAATTTGCCTTCTTGGGAGATTCAGCTCGAACAGTGACTGAAACGCAAACCTCCCCCCTTTTCGATGAAGTGCATGCCCAGCCCATCAATCCGGCTGTGCCCAGTCCTGCTTTGAAATCTGTGGGGGTGGTCGTTGATGATTCACCGACGTCCATGACCGTGGCTCCTTCACCAGAATCAAGAACGCAGGAGAAAGATATTGATTCCGACTCTCCGCGAACATTAATAGGAGACACTCCCTTGCCCAAGTCCCCTCCACAAGTCATTGCCACGGAATCGGTCGGCAGTTCATCCCATGTTGAAGCAGGAGAGCAACCGTTGACTCCTGCACTTGACGTAGAACAGCCCGCTACGTGGTTCTATGGTCGTTCATCTTTTGCAGAGTCAAGCACAAAAGCCCTCCGTTTTGTAGTCCTAACGAGGCTTCAATGTGATCGTCAGACACGCAATGAGCGTGTCATTCCTGTTCTTAGGGCCAATCGGGCGATTCGCGAGCCTTCTCTCCCTTCACCCACTGACGCGCAAGACAAGCTGTTTCAGGAATTTGCAACTGATCAGCGTCACCAAGGCAGACTGGATTTACATTCTCAGCCCATCAGAACGTCCTTATCGGCACACTTCCAGGGGCGAGAAACCGTACTTCAGGAAAAACAGCGGAAGCTGAGAGAAGAATATCTTGAACTACATCAGCAATGGATAGCGCAATGCGCCCGGCTCGACAACGTGTCAAAAGGCGGTTTGGCTGAGGAATCTATGCTACCTTCAGCGGGCGGCAGGTCAACCAGACGATCAGCTGCCGTTTTGGGCGATGCTGTCCGCTCTGATCTTGAGATGGAGCAGATCATTGCGAATCTTGGGATGGAGGAGCTGACGGATCCAAGTTACTTGGCGATCAAGAACGTCGCAAAGATACCAGATATGGTTTCTGTCACCCATAGCTGTGGACCATACTATTATGACGATATGAACAATCTCGTGGACGAACCTGCAGAATTCTACGGTTCATCTTCGGCTCTTGACCTATGGACGGAAGAGGAACGGCTTGTCTTCAAGGAGAAATATGCGGCCCATCCGAAGCAATTCGGGCTTATTTCTCAATATCTGCCCAACAAGACTGCCGCTCAGTGCGTCACGTATTACTACCTGCACAAGCCGCACGTCGACTTCCGCAAGGCTATCGCACAGTACGGTGCAGGTCGACGCCGGAGGAATGGCAGGGGGGCGAACAAGCAGAAAGGCAACGCGCTGCTTGCAGATATTCGCCGCCATGACGATGAGGTATTGGCTGCCCACCCCAGCTCTTCGGCTGTCCCCAGCAAGCGCAGAAGGGCAGCTATCCTGCGAGCCAATGGTGAACCCAGGAGAAATCATTCGCGCAGGGGCACGGTCCAGCCTGACCAAACCCCGACTTCTTCCGGGACAACCCCAGATCCCGAAGTGGAGGAGCAGAAGCGCCGGCGGCGCTCCACTGTTGCGCGTTCCTCGGGTCTTGCTCAAGAGGGGGCTGAGCCTGCTGTATGTCTATCACCCTGCTATCTGTGCTTTTGTTGACATATATGTTTTGATGCGATCAGGAGCCAGACGCTGAGCCTCACCCTCCAAAGCCAAGTAGAAGACCCCGGAAGCCAAGAGCACGCGCACCCCCCACCCCGTCAGAGGAAGCCACCCCCGCACCAGAACTCCCCGACTTTTGCAAGTCGTCGTCGATACCCATACCTTGGTCCAAAGAGGACAAAAGTTAGACACCTCACATACAGCCTCTGAAATCGGCTTGCTGATCTCAGTCCAGGTTTGTTTCTTGGGCTTCTATCTCAGCATGGTGATAATGTACCCCGGATCGCTGCCTCCATGCCTCACAAGGTCCGTGGTGATCTGGTAGCAGGCTGTGGCGCGGCTTAGCTTGTCTGTCGTAGACTGCAGTGCAAGTCAGTAGTTATTATAGGAGTCACATGGATGAGATGGCATCTGTTTCTGGCGGGGCTTCGACGCTGTTCGACTATCTGATTCAGTAGTTGTACTGCCCCCATTTCAGGTGTTATTTCTGATTCGTATATCCGTAGCTTGTATCTCACCCACGTACGGTAATTGTAGTAGATCGCTAATTGTAAACTCAAGCAAACGGGTATTTAGTATATGGAAGGTGCAAGCGTCATCGGCGGCCCTCTACCATGATGATGTGGTATCCGAAATTCGTCTTGACCAAAGAGGACAAAATGGGCTTATCGACGGTCGACGGGGTAAGGGCAAATGCGGCGTCTTGGAATGCACCCTTTTGACGGAGATTGGTTTTGCGCATTGATCGGTCTAGGACTGAAATGACTTACGACCATAGACCCCCGCACCATCCAGCCAAGACTGCCACCAGCTGGGACGACAACGTGACATTCCATCATTATATCTTGTGAGCAAACTCACATTTGGCTTTGTCCTCTGAGTATTCCTGTGCTACCTTGTCGAAGCGCTGGCCTTCCTGTAATCGTTCATCAGCACATGCACCTTCAGATAAGGATATACAAGGCAACCTGGATCTTCTGCAGTGCCTCAGTCGCCTTGGAGTGTTTCTCGCATAGAATATGGCGAACGTTGACTGCAGTTGCGGCCTTCAAACCACCCTTTCCCTGGACATGACTGGAGGTGCGGTTTTTATGGGAAGGGACTGTTGTAGCTTACTTTGCCCTCAGATTGGTCGCTTTTTTCGGCGTTCTTGGTGTTTCCACCTTTCTTGTCTGCTGCTGACCCCGACTGTTTTTTGCCCATGTTGTGGAAGCGGTGAAGGGTGTACGCGCTCGCTCAAAAAGGAAACTACTGAATTGACCTGTCGATGAGCCCACTCCAGGACTCACACCCCTCATGTACCTAGTACCGAAGCCCGTCCCCAAACTCCGAGCAAGGTTCCAAGCTACAGCCAATTGCCACTAGAGCTCGTTACTCTGTGCTGCCTGCCACACCAAAGTCGACGAATCAACTGGCAAATGCACCATGCGACAACATTGAAGTACAGGCTTAAGCCTATATCTCGCTGCTTTAAATGCCCATTTTTCCTCCAACTCGCATATTCTTCGTCGTGACACTGCATTATCTGCTGCACACGTCACTAGGCTCTACCTTCGAGCTGTCCACTACCGCAGACTGTCGCTTTTGTTTCCACGACCCGCTCCATCATCATCTCCTATGGCATTGGTATCTTATGTCCCAGCTCGGCTCCTTCGCCTTCGCGGACTTATTTGTTTTCAGTATCGTACGCACTACCAATACTTCTATCTATTACATTGCAGTGTGCTACATGACTGGTATGAGTGATAGTACAAAAGTCGCAAGGCTGGGTCAGTATGACAAGGCATCCGAGGCTCGCATGTCTGCTGCTTACCAGCAGCGTCACTTTCGCTGATGTGACTGGCTACGACATTAAGCTCACTTCTTTACTACGGCCTCTTCCGCTGCCGTTGGTCCCATCTTGTGCTCTCAGCGCTAAATGGAATCAGGACCGTGTATCGTGCCGAGCAGCGATCGACGACATGGAAATACACGTGCTGCATGTTCTGCAGCATCGTCATCCTCACCTCTCACCTGAAATTTCATCCACATTCCCCATATCCATACACCCGTCTTGTCATACCACTCATTCCGCCCACCACTCACCCCATCCTTGATCCTCCGTGTCCCTTGTCATTTGCTTCATCATACCATCATGCCCGGTAGCTTGTATGGCCAATCTATTAGACTAGAAGGTGGGTCACTCCATATCACCGTGGTATTCATTTCGTGACGTTGATACTCTATCCGCAGTCATCAGCGGACAGAATATTAAAGTTCCTTCCGAGCGCATACCCGCAGGCATTTACGTGTCCATCAAATTTGGCTCGACTCGACTCTGGAAATCAGCCATTCGAGTTCTTTCATCTGATGAATCTGCAGCGTGGGTTGATACCGTGAACATGTAAAGGAATCCACGTAGACTTGCGGACACGATTCGATAACTAATGCTCGGTCTGTAGATCATCACATGTGTCGCCTCAATTATCGCTGGAGATTAGGGCATCTTTTGAGCTCGGTCGAATGCTAGGCAACGGAGAACTTATCGGAAAACTTGAGACGTCGTGGGATGAGCTGCTCCGTCATGGAAATGAGCCTTTCGGTGAGTACTGACCTACTTGTCGTTCATGTACATCCACCAATATGTTGCAGACCTGTCCTTCCCACCCATTTGCGGTGTCCACCCTTCCCTCATGCTGAAAGCCGCTGTCATACACCCTTGCGACAATCAGGATGGCGCACTGTTTGACGTGAGTGACGCCAGCTTTTGCGCTGTCTATTTTTGTTGACAGTTCACAAACTGTAGTCCGTCATTGCCTGCGAGATCGCCCCAGACACAGATGCGGGCCACACAAGATTTGCCGAATACATGACAAGAAAGAAGGTCTCTGACGTGATCGATGTTCTGGAGCATTTTCAGTTGGTTCTAGAGCGGTGTCCGGTCGGCCATTTTGACCGCGCAGCTGCGCTAACTAACCTCGCATCGCATGGGCCCGCCTTCGAGGTTACATTCGAAACCATCTTCAAGACATCAACTTGACTACCTCTCTATTCCGCGACGCCCTTTCATTGCGTCCGCAGGGCCATCTCGATCGTCCACCATCTCTTTATAATCTCGCTGAAGCGCTGACCTGGCGCTACGACGAGACGAATACTGCTGCCGACATCCGCGAATCTGCTCAGGTCTACCATGAGCTGCTGCCTCTCTATCTCGAGGGCACACGTCTTCGGAGCATCGCGGCAGGGAAAAATGGCGTGGATTATGTCATTCGAAAATGCAACAAACTTCCAACGGATGCATCTGATGAAGGCATCTGCCTTCGACGAATCGTACTCGAGCTCTGTCCTCTGGGCCATCAACACCGTCCAAGAGCTCTCGACGAGCTCTCAGATGCACTCCGAGCATGCTTAAAACAAGATGAGAGCATACAGCTTCGTCGTGAAGCTCTTTCTCTGCTCCGAGGGACATCCTGACTATGGTGCTTACTTAAATGACTTGGCACTTTCCCTCCGCCGCCGCTTCAGTCACAAGACAAATCCCATGACCTTGATGAGGCGATCTCTCTGTACGAAGACGCGCTGCGCCTGAACCCTGTGAGGCACAAATTCCGTGATACATCATTGGACAACCTCGGGGGCGCTCTCTGCGAGCGTTTCAACCAACGCGGAGACATTGATGACATCAACAGAGCTATCGGCCTCCGTCGCGAGGCACTGACGTTGCACCCACCTGGGCATCAAGGTCGTGACACCACACTTAACAACCTTGCCCTCGCGCTGCGAAAGAGATATATGCCAGCAACGATCTTAACGAGGCCATATAGCTGTACCGTGAATCAATTCAGTTACAGAGCGATGTTCCATGGTGCCACAGATATCTTCACAATTTGCGCTCGGCGCTCTGCTCTCGATTCACGCAAACTCAGAAGACTGAAGATGTTGAGGGGGCCATTGGTCTCTGCCAAGAATCATTGACGGCTTTGCCTGCACTCCATCCAGATAGATGTGACAGCTATGTGTGGCTGCGAAGGGCCTATCTGGTTCGTTACCGTGTGCAACACAAGCCTGCTGATTTGTCGCTCGCAGTGGAGAACTTCAGACTGGCGTCAAGACACCCCACTCAAGGCTTCCCGGATCGCATTAAAGCAGCCTTACGCTGGGTTGACGAAGTTGAGATTTATCAACATGAATCTGCCCTCGAAGCTGGAGCTCCGTCGGAGCAGGCAGGTGAGAGCAATATCTTTTGCACTTGTCCCTGTACTTGCTTCACACGACGAATTGAAGAATACAACACATTACCAGCGCTCGGGCTTTACACCACTAGATACTGATGTACAGCACGATTTATAAACAAAAGACCGAGGTTGACTTATCACTCTCTTTGCTCACAGCCTTGTCACGGACCAAACCAAACCCACCGGGAAGCGTTCGTTCCCCCCTGGGGGACCAAATGACTCTGCTTCCTTCAATTCTGCCTCCACCTTGACCATCCCCTTCTCGAATACTTCACCATCCCACATGGAAATCCAGCTCTCTGGGTTGTGGGCGAACATATCGACCTCGATATTGTTGAATACTTGTTTCACGGGACCCTTCTCTGGGGCACCTATGTGCACTCCTAGAATGACGGAACCTGACTCAGCAGAGAGTAGGCCAGCGAGAGCACGGGCCATGTGCAGCTGTTTGTCCTCTTTAAACAAGTGGAAAAAAGAGGTCGCGTGAATTGCAGAAACACATCCGCGTAAAGGATTCAGCGAAATAAGGTTGTTGAGGTCAAGACTCGGAACCCCTGCTGTCTGCGCGGACACAGGCGGAGCCACGGCAAGCATTTCCGGGTCGAAGGCGTCGCCACCCACAAAGTGAGCTGGAAAGGTCTCTGGAGACGACTTGAAGAGTTCATGCCCGAGATTCCATAATTCTGTGATAATTGTAAGCGCTTCGTTAGTCATATATTGGGCCGTATGCTATGCTCACCTGGAAGAAGGTCACTTCCGATAGCTTGGGCTGCTGGAAAACCATCAACAACTATTTCCCTGATGGAATTACCAACTGTAGACCGTGGATCAGTAAATGTTGACACGACGAAGAGAGAGCACATACAGCAGCAGCCGATGTCAAGGAAAATTGGGTTCTCGCATTCACGTCCGATGCGCACAACTTGCTGATAAGCAGGTAGGCCCATAAGTATGCATCTAAAAACCTCGATGTTCGCGTATCAACTCAACTTAAACTTGCACACAGACATACCTGGTAAAACTGAAAAGATAGATGCACCCATAAGGAGCAACCTAACAATGAACAAGTCAATTTGCGATGGACAGAACGATGTGGTCAGGTAGCTACCTACCTTGTATGCTTTCGCTTGAACATCTAATATATGTTGCTTCAGAGCCACATCGTCTTCAATTCCAGTCAACTTCTTGTAAAATGCAGCGTCTTGGGGGCGCACATTATAATGACTTTCGTCGAGAGGGGGGAAAGAGCGCTGAACCTCAATTTTTGCAGGCTCCTTGTCCGTTCGGCTCATCTCGTGCTTTTTGTCGACACTGGGATACATGTCTCTGAAGTTAAGTATCTGGAGGGTTATGAAGGTATGATTTTGATTCTTGGCAGTTGGTTACGACTTTTCTATTCGAACTCGTGCGGGGTGTCGATTTGGACCCAACATGACGCCACGGACAACGCAGCTGCAGGGTCAAGGCTCCCCCACACATTGGTAGCTCTCGGTAGTGGGTCTTAGACGTCTTGAGGTTTTGCATGCTATGCTGCGGCGGTGAAATCAATTGGTCTCACATAGTCCCTAGGCTAAACCTGCAGGGCCGGACATGGCAGGACTCCGATTTCAAGCCATCTCGTTGGTGAGGTAGATTAATCAGGGACACTGTCCAGCCAGCAACGATAAACAAAATCGACATTTGGTTCATCTGTGTTGCCAATGCCCTGTCGGATTTTTTTGTCGCTGTTAGCTGGTTACGATATGCTTCACTTGTTGCAGCAGCTGCGAATTTCATCGCGGATGATTTTGGCATCTCGATTGTTTATACTGATAGTTTGCTAGCAGCTAGCCCAATATCTTGTCTGAAGCCGCCATCGCGTATTCACAAGGTGGTAATTTATCTACTCAAGATCCGATGTCAAGATCCGATAGAAATTCTGATACGCATGACGGAATGTTGGTGCTACAGCCTTGCTACAGCCCCAAGTTGAGTGCGGTACATAATCAAGAAGGAACGAGTCTTCCTTCTACGTGATAGGGGTTTCGGACTAAGTTCGGTACAAAAAGGGGAAGTCACACTATACTAGTGGACATTAACCCCCTCCACCCCCTTCAAGACAGACCCTGGGCAAGTCCGTCATTACATAAACCAACGCCGAACGACATAATTAAATATTCAAAAAAAGATAGTACTCTCGCCCAGCAATATTTTTTAGCAAGTCGGATTATCTGATGCTTGGTCGGAACATCTATATCAGAGGCTAGTCTACCAGTGGCGAGGAAGAAAGCTCAGAGTCCGGTCACAGACCAGAAAAAAATCGGGTAGCTTTGATCATCTTCCGCACGAAGGCGCGTCTCCCTCAACTCTGCCTCCACCTTGACCGTCCCCTTCTTGAATACCTCGCCATCCCACATGACATTCCAGCTCTCGGTGCTGTGGGCGAACATGTCGACCTCAGGGCCTTTAAATACTTTATTTACGACACCCTTCTCTTGGACACTCATGTGCGCCCCGAGAATGACGGAGCCTGGCTCAGCGGAGAGCAGGCCAGCGACAGCATTGTGGTCCGTGGAGGGGGGAAATGGTGTGGATTATGTCGTTCAAGGATGCAACAGTCTACTGTCTTCCAACAGATGCATCTGATGAAGGCATCCGCCTTCGACGAATCGTATTCGAGCTCTGTCCCCTGGGACATCAAAACTGTCCAAGAGCCCTCGACGATCTCTCTGAGGCACTTCGAGCATGCTTTACACAACGAGGCAGCATAGAGAATATAGACGAGAGCATACAACTTCATCGTGAAGGTCTCTCTCTGTGCCCCGAGGGACAATCGTGATATCTACATGAATAACTTGGCTTTTTCACTCCATGGCCGCTTCGGTCACCAAGGCATATGAGACCATCTCTCTGTTCGAAGAAGCGCTATGCCTGTGCACTGTGGCGCACGATTGTCGTGATACATCATTGGACAACCTTGGGGGCACCCTCCGCAAGCGTTTCAAGCAACGGGGCGATATTAATTACATCGACAGAGCTATCAATAATAATCAACCTCCGTCACGAGGCACTGACGTTGCACCCACCTGGGTATTCAACGTGGTGATAAAACGCTTAACAACCTTGCCCTGATGCTCAAAATCAGATATGACAGATTGCATGCTAGTGATGATCTTGACGAGGTCATCGAGCTGTACTGTGAATCAGTTCGGTTAACGCAGCGTCATCATGCAGAGCGCCGAGGAGAGCCACCAAAAGCGACAATGGCGAGGTGGGTCACTTGGTATTGTTTTTGTTGTATCCTGACGCATGATACACTTCAGCCGATTTATGGCTTCGTGCTCACAGAGGTAGACAAGGTGACGAAACCAAGATCCCCGCCGAAGGGAAGTGAGTGTGGTCGGCCTAGGATGTCATTGGTCACATGCGTTTGCAATTGTCGAAGGCTGTAAGATTACTGTGATGCAGATTAGCTAGGCTGCGGCTGGGTTCTGCGAATATGTACTGCATACGTTGTTTTATGAATCATTGACAGTGGAAGTATGGCCCGAGTGATTGGAATTTGGAACTTGTCGACCTTCAGGCTCACTTGCTCGTGCCAGAGATGTCCACACCAATGCGACATGATCTGTAACATGGCGCCATGAATGGCGTTGTTCAACTTGTATCTTTATACCACATGACGGTGCACGTGGGAGCCAGGAGGAGTATATGTGTCACTTACTAGTAGCTACATAATAGTGCCCCAAACAATACTTACTTTTCAGACATGCCGCCTATCCCGACAGCGCTGGATGCTGAGGCTCTCTCTCTAATCGAGTCCATCCAACGGCACTATAATGACCTCTCAACTTTTCAGATTCCTCGGCTGAGAGCCTGTCCTGGACCTTTGGTGACGCATCAAGCATGGGCGGCAGAGGTAAGGGAGGACATCGAAGGCCTGGCAAGGCAGATCGAGGTTTGTCGCCTGAATTATGCTCGTACTCTCAGGTTTGACCCACATTCACGGCTCGTAGGAACTGGACGTCCTGGTTGATGACCAAAGGGCTGAACGAGCGAAGAGAGAGCTGAGGACAAAAGTGACCCTTTTCCGTGATTCACTAGCCAAGTATGTGCCGTTTGACCGTCTAGTGTTGTCTCCGGTCTCTGACAACCCTTTTCTATCTTTGTGTCAGTATACGGAAAGACTCTCGAGCAGCATTGTTGGCGTCGAAACATGCGATTGACGCACAAAGTCGGTCACAGCGAGAGGAATTGTTGCGGTCCCCTGCCATTCGAGAGAAAAGCACAAGTACCTCGGGCGAGAAAGTAACGTTCGTGCGCGGCATGAACTCGTACTCTCCGATGCGGCTAACCCGTATTCTACAGCGAAGACGCACTCATGAAAGCCAATCATGATGTCACAGAAGCTCTGCAACGAACAATCGGACTCATGCAGAAAGAACTCGAGCGCAGTGTCTTGTCAAGCCAGTTACTAGGCAAGTTCCTCCCACCACCATTTTTCTTCAATGCTTATCATCCATTCAATGCAGAATCATCCACCGCAACTCTCCAATCCGCATCCACGACACACGACACGCTCGATCTCATCCTTGGCACCTCCAAACAACTCATTACCGCACTCGAAAAGACCGACTGGCTCGACCGCATCCTTATAATTTCCGGCCTCGTGTTTTTCGGCCTCGTGGTTGTGTTCATACTGACACAACGCATCGTGCATCGCGGGCTACGCATCGCGTTTTTCTGGACGAGATTATTGCCTAGCTCCAGCTCGAATACGCTTGCAGTGGTGCAGAAGGCTGGGGAAGTTGTGGCGAGTGCATCGGCCAGCACTGCTGCTGCGTCAACTATGCTGGCATCGTTGATAGCTGGTCAGGATGGCGGAGCTGCTGAGTTGATAGAACCCATGGACGCATCTGAATCCCCTAGTTTCACAATACCGACTATGGAATCACGGACTACTGGACAGCATACCGGCTCAGGAGACGTACATGTCGAACTATGATAATTTGAAAGAAGGAAGACAGTCGTTCCTTCTTTGTCAATCTCAATTCACAGTGAACTTAAGGACAATTGTAGACCGACTATTCACATGATTGTAAATAACATAATTATGTACTGGGACAAAGGGTATTCAGGATGGATGAATCCGACAGTAATTGACGTATTTGAATGGAGAATCAGATGACAGCGTGAATATTGATCGTATAATAGAGTGAGACACGGAAAAGAAGTTGAATGAATATCGATACCACATGTTGACATTACACCAGGCAAGAAAAGCGCACAAAAAAAGGAAAGTTCACACTCCGGATCATCTCAGAACTTTGCGAGATCGACAGGGGGACCCGTCACATCCACTTTCCCGTGCTCATCCATCGTCGCGTTCTGAGTGGTGGCCTGAACGTTCGACTCCTTGTTCGTCTGGACCTCCTCACGGCCCAAACCGAGCGAATCATCAGGGATCCACACGATGCGTTGTGGGCGGGATGCAGCCGGTTGCGCAAACCCATAATCCTCCGTACCGTCTGGATTACGCGCAAAGAACACTTCGTCATAGCCATTCTGCGGCGCGTGCTCGGCGTCGCCCGACTCGGTCGAGGACGAGGCGCGTGGCTTGTCAGTTGGCGAAGGCTCCTCGTCGACTGCCTCCTTGCGCTTAGAGCCTGACCCGCCACCGACGTCCTGTAGCTCCAGAGAAGGCTCCGGATGCCTGTATGTTTTGTGTGCGAGACTGAGTGGGAGGGCCTTGGTGAGCGGACCAAAGGAACTGTTCATGATGGCGTGGTAGCCGGCGGTGAGGACGATTAACACGATCATCAGCACACCCTCTACGATCGCGCTCGGCTTGCCGTTCTCACCCCGCGCGAGGAAGAACAAGGCGCAGAGACAGATCTGCTGGAACATACATCCCAACGAACACATGTTGAATCGCCTTTGGGAAGAACAAGCCTCCTGTATCAGCCGAGGGCGGCTGCGTGTACCGGTAGAGGAAGAGGTACTTGTAGAGGAGATAGAAAAGGAAGAATGTAAAGCATGAAAGGCCATTGATGACGGGCGAGATAATGGAGTAAGCAAACGCTGAGATAAAGCGTTAATACGTTTGATGTGAACTGCCACGGATAGACGTACTGATGACGACGAGCAGCGTAATGGACGGGAACAACGTGCCCCAAGCGACGGTCGACGATGCATACTTGATGTTATAAACAGAGCGAGGTGTGCTGCCAAGGATATATAGCTTGACGTAGTACAGGATGAGCGCAACAATATTCAAAAATCCTCCAGCTACACCAGATAAACCCTGAAGAATGATGTATCTGAATGACCTTCATTAGCAACCGTCCCGGCGAGCTTGCAAGAATTACTCACGTGAGGAAGAAAGTCGAGGCTTGAGGCAAATATTGAGCCAGGAGACTTGGGATCGAACTGGGGTTGGAGAGGAGAGATGGGAGAGCTGCGATAATGCCCGAACTCAAAGTGACAATCAAGAATGAGTGCTAGGTACCGTAAGCAACCCCGCCTGCCGTTCATGAGCAATGAGATACTCACGATTACTTGGAAAATAAAGAACCGCGTCATCAAGCTCAGCTCAAGACCTGTACGTGTCGGGATACCCTCGAAGCGCCCAAGGAGACGGAGGACAATCGGCAAGAGCATCATGAGGACGGCGAGTAACACGGGGGGCAGAATACCCTGTATGATTCCGACGACAACGCTTGGCAGCGAGCATAACCACGATAGCCAAGATTCGCGGACGCAAAGGCCTTGGATGTTAGAGATGATACCGACAAAGGCAACCGGAATAGACCAGAAGATGATCAGAGCTGCGGTGGCAGCGTAGCTAATCGCCATTCGAATGCGCTTTTCGTATGGGTTAAGTCCAAGGTTACCCCAGATCACATCTGGAGGGGAAACTTCGAGATACCGGTCGGCCATGCAGTATGGTTCATGGTGAGTTAAGGCATTAACTGCAAGGTGAGCAGCGATCTGTTGGTTGAAAGTGACGAATGCGGAACCGACAGGTGGGTAAGTCTGTTTGGCCCGGTCATTTTTGTCAACCTTTCCATCTCCATTGAGATCTTCTGGCTGTGAAATGCCTTCATCGGCGAGAGCTTGGCGGCCGTTAATCAACAGTCCTGTAGCAGTAGCAATCTCCTGCCTGCACCAATCAATCGTGTCAACCTTTTCGCCGATGAAGGGCAGTGAGAAAGGCATAAAGCCGGCTGGAAGACGGTGTGAAGGCCGCTGATCCTGAGGAACCAGACGTTCCGCCAAAGCCACATTACGCTCGGGGTCATCTGCAGGGGATGGATCGCCAGCGCCGTTAGCCTTCTTCAGTGCCTTTCGTCGAAGTTTAGATGCAGTTGAAAGCAGTGATGTCTCCGCGGACTCCAATTTTCCGCATGCAGCCAGGCGACGATCGTAGACAGACGGGAGCTCCTTTAGGTCCCTGAAAAGAACCAGAGTCAAACAAAGCTGTAGTACATATTGATAGAAGAAATAGAAGTGAAAACGACGGAGTCAATAGGTAAGCGTAATACTCTAAAGAAGTAAAATCAACAGGCACGAAAAACGACAAAAAACAGCAGCCGACGAAAAAAACACAGGTACTCACCGATTGAGCCACACCTTTTTCACACCACCCGGGAGGTGGGAATACAACTGGAGAAGTGCGGGCTCCGACAGATATCTAGCAGGAATACCGGTTACAAGAATCGTATTTGCTTGTACAGAACTGGAATGGGCGGGATTGATGAGGTGCATCTGACGGACTGTGACGAAGTGTCGCAATTCCCGCCTAATATTCCAGTAAATCCAAACTGATAGTGAAGACGGTCAAACTAGAGGTCTTGTATAAAGGGGTGGACTCACAAGTGAAGAGATATGCGAGGATAATGTGGGCGGCATATCTAGTTTGGTGGTCAGTAGAAACGTTTCCGAAAATGAAACGATCCAGTCCGGTTTTGTTGGGAATCGAATTGTTGACAGAGGTGACGGGCATCAGCACGATCCAGGAAATGAACCAGATAGGCAGAAGAACGCGAATCATCATCCGGAGGAATCGGACAAAAAGATATGCATCTGGTCCGTTGACTTGTTGAACATCACGATAGTCTGTCTTGAATAGGGCGATGGGCCAAGTGAAAATTCCAGCTTCGAGAGGCTTGACACGGTCCCTGGGTAAAGAGAACGTGAGCAGTCTGGGATGAGTTGATCTGAGATGAAGGCATACTTCTCAGTTGGAACTTGGGTGCGTGGCTCATAGATTCGTTTGAAGTGTGGACGTAGTACTGTGAACAGGGCGATCTCGATTCCAAAGACTGCCGCGTTGAAGACAAGTGCAGTGAGGAAGGTGGCTGTCGTAGCAGACGTCGCGGTCTGCTGGTCTACCCCCGACCTAGGAAAAGTCAACAACGTGTAATGAACATGTAGAAAAATAAAGCACATACATGGCAGAGAGCAAGAATGAAACAGGGAAACTCGAGAAAAGGAGCGACTAACAGCTTAAGAGGGTATAGTTTACTAGCAATCGGTTATCCTTATTTGCCGACTCCTGACCTCAATTCTGATTAGGTAATCGCAATGGCACGTGCACTTCATCTCCGATTATAGTTACTACGTGTTTCTAAAGTGACGTAAAGGGTAGCCTGCAGCTTCATTTCATTTCATAGTAACTGGGGCTCATACGTGCTACTCTTCGCGAATGTTTCTTTCTACCACATTACTGTAACAGTTAATACAACCCACAACTGCAGTGTGTTTGTTTGCAAAGGAAACTCTATCCCTCCATACTACAATGACTGTCATCTTCCGTAACAGATGCGTTCTAGCGTAGGCACAGCTGCCACAGCATGATGCGGCCCTGTAAGCTGCAAGTACGGTTTGCGACTTGCGGACATATGCGGTGCAGGACACGGGAATTGGTGTCAATTCCGTCTCCGAGAACGCTGCTTAATAGTACTGGGAGACCATATTTGAACCTTGCAAGTTGCATAAATGTCAATCGCCGGTTCTTATCTTCCTTCCCCATATATAGTCAGCCCAGTATTACCAGATGCTGACTCGATCAAAGAATTCAAAGTTTGGATGTGTATCCTTATCGCCCACCGTGTTGATAAACCTTGCATCGCAAGTCAAGTCAATATTAACCTGTCAGGATCACCACGAGTTGAAGGGTCTGTACTCGTACATAAATCCTCCCACTCCATGGACGACGGAAAATTTGCTCTGACCCTCCTGCAGAATCCGGTAAAGGTAAGTACTTGGCTGCTGTTAAGTCCGCGGTCGACCTTCGAGCTTCCGCGTCATAAGACAGATAAATAACATGACAACAATGGCGTTTTGGTACGCTCTGGCTCTTTGAGGCGAGCCTAATGTAGGCAGTATCACTCTGGTAAACTTCCCAAGGGTGGTCAGTGCCAGTGTTCATCGAGAAAGGAGTGTTTGAGAATGACTACTTCGTGTCACGTAGAAACGCCCGTCATGGTAATTCAGCGACAGAATTCGCGTAAATTCTGGAAACGGGTATACAAACATGGTTGGAATGATGCCCAGAAGCTCGGTAAATTCCCTTCTAACATAGTGCGCCTTGAACTCTGCGTTTTGAAGGTAGGAAGCTCACTTCATGGACGCCGCGAACTGATCCAATTCTCTTGCTATAAGGGAATTAGGACACGACTTCCTGAGTTGTCTTCAACCACCATAAGTTCGGAAGTAGCAAACGAAAGCCAAAATACTCACTCCATTCCTTTCTTGTCTCCGCGTTCCTTGCATTCCCTACCGGCTGCACGCCAGTCTTCACACAGCACATAAAGCTCCACGCGCTTTGGGCCATCGCATCGCATCACGTACGAAGCCGCCTCCTTGAGGTGACCAGCTTCGACAAGATGTCTTACGAATGCCTCGTAGCCAATAGGACTCCGTCTTGAACGAGCAAACGTGTCTAGTGCATCGAAATCTCGCATAGCTGTAAGTGCATGCAACTTCAAATACCAAAATCTAGAAAAGGTAGCATAAGCCAAAAGACCCCGAACGCAACACAGTTGACAGACCGTTTGTCTGGAACTTTGAACTCGCTCTTGACGCGGTCGGCTTTCTTGCTCATGCCATTCAAGACACACGTGCGGATCGTCTCTGAGACGCTTTGTCCGAAAAACTTGACTTTGCCATCCGCGTCTTTCTCGAATTGCTGCTGGAGCGCAAGCAGGCGAACGCTTTCGTTCATCATCTATAGAAGAAAGGTTGAGACTGAGCACAAACAATTTCGGGGAAAATAATCAACCTTACCTTGGCCTCAAACGGACGGTCTTTGTCCTCTGAAAAGAACTTCTCTGCCGCATTCACAGCTGTCATCACTGCATGAGGATCCTGGGCAAACTTGTAAACCACAGACAACTGATAAATTATCGTGCGTACGGTCATTTGGGCTGCCTCGCCGAGCGCCAGAGTTGCACTTTCCACTCTTCTATCATCGCTGTAGTAAAAGTCTCGTAACATTTCTCGGTTCTGCTCCCGCGCATAAACTTGGAGAAGCTTGCTTGCAGGCGCAAGCTGTTCTCCGCCATCCTCGATCAACTTGAAGAAAGAGCCTAAAGGAAGGCGCTTGTGAAGATGTAGCAATACATGATACACTTGATGGCTGCGTCAGGTTTCAAGATTTCCGATACAAGATGCTACTCACCGAGATCAGTGTCACCGCTATCAACCGCTTTTACTAGAGCTAGTCTGTCCTCTTTCATGGCAAGTAGTAATGGAACCTGATCCGAAGCCCTAGTTTCGTGGTCTAGTAGCTGGTTGAAGAATTTCTCAGAATAAAGGTACCAATGACAATGAGCATCTTTACCTTAGTGGCCAATCCTGTCCTCCCAACCTCCCATGCTCGCCGAGCGATATCTGCATAGCTCACCTCTCCGCCTCCGAGCTTCTCAAACTTGTCTACTATAAGTCTGCACACTTCATCATCCTCGCCGTCCACTGTCGAAGACTTGGAACGTGCGATCTTTACGCTCGCCCAATGTTTGAGAACAACGTCAGGTTTAAGAGAGAGGAAGGAAGATACACGAATAGCAAGAAGATGCAGGTTTCGGGATGTCAAACGGTTTATGAGGTGCGCCGGGGATACATATTGATACCTATAGGGGAATCAGCTTCCGATCACATTGATAGAGATCTTGAACTTACTCCGAATATGTCAGAGGAATTCCAATCTCGTAGAAGCGGACAGCATTGAGAACTTTCAATGCTTGACCCATAGCTATAAAATCGGTGGGATTGTAAAGGTCTAGAATCCCCATCCGAATTTTGCGGCCTATCATAGGTCTTCAATCAGACAATGAAATGTGGGTTTGAAGCTGTATACTTGCACTAAGCAACTTTCTTTGCCAATGAGGTTCCCATTCATGACCAGCAGCATCAATACACTCATTCACAGCCGCAGCAAGGTCCGATCGAATGCTTCGTATGTTCTCGTCTGCTTTGGGCGATCGTTGTAAGAAACTTTCCCAAGCAGCAAAGAGGATGGCAGATGATGACGTTGAGCCTGGACGGAATATAGATACCGAAGATGCTGTACGCAGTGTCAAGGTTCACTTGCGAGAAGTAGCACGAGAGCAAACTTACCAGGCACTTTCTGAATGAAGTCGCAAACGTCCTGCCCTACAATACGGGCACCATCGGCCTCTGTGACAACAAAGGTAGCACCAAAATACAGATAACTATTGATACTATCAGCCATTTTTATGTGTAGAGGAGAGAAAGCCACAAACCGCAGCGTTTCTCCCGCTAGGTTATCTCGTGATGGCAGAATAAGCGATGCGAGATCGTTCCAAGTAACCAAGACTGCGTCGTTGCCGCACCATTCTACTTGATTGACCGGTCCCTCAGCACCCACAGTTAATGTGTCGAGAACGACTAGTTCACGTTGGAAGTCCGATGAAACGACCCAGAGGAGTCCAGAGAAGGTTAACAACGCAAGAAATTTGCCATTAGGCGAAGGAGAGACGTGTACAAATGGTCCACGGGATATGCGTTGGTCCACACTTTCCAGGTTATCCACAGCAAGGATAGTGGCATCCACTGAGAGCAACACCTCAACATGTCTCGATATTGATTGATCTGGAGGGATAACGGCCCATGCATGAGGGGGTTCAGATAGCCCTACCGAAAATCAATACGTGTCAGACACGAAGCATGAATAGTGATGACATACCAGGGATTGCAAGCGCCAGTGGCCTCCCACCTTCCCAATCTTTCACCTCCAGGAGAGTTAATGAACCTGTCAAGGCGACTAGTCCATGCTCGTGTATTCTAGCATCGATTATACCCAACTCCGCCGCCTCGTTTCCCAATGAAAACTGCTGGTAGTCCCCTTGCAGGTCGTACAGACGATACACGCCCTCCTCGTTCAAAACCACGAGTCGCTCATCGAAAGTCCATCCGAACCGAACTATCCGGCCTTGATCCCACTGCCAAAAACTGTTAGCTGACGACTGAACTCTTGACCCAATGCAGAATATCCACACTGAATAGCAGCAAGCCCTCCCCGGCTGGTGAGTACAATTGGATTTGGGATTTGGTAAATGCAGGTCCTCCGCGACCCAGTGCAACCAGCTTTGACGTATCTCTCATAAGAGCTAGGCCACCTGTCATCTTGTGGATTCCGGTTAATTGAACAGGACACATACCTATCGGCCCACCATTCTTGCACCCAGCGATCAAGTGGTCAGCAAGGTTTGGGAGCTTTCCGGGTAGTGTGTAGAGCTGCTGGCGCCTGTAAAACACAATGCCGTTTGAGACTGCTTCCCATGTTGCCGAAGGGTGTTGTACGGTGTCCATCAGGATCCCCTGGTACTGAAATGAGGAACTTCGGCAGTCGAACCAGGGCCTGCAAATGATACTAGTGGCAGCAACGCTGAACTCAATCAAGGCGATACTAAACGTTTCAGACGTAGAATGTAAAATACGGATGCGAAGTCCTTGTCACTCCAGTACTAGTGCGTGACTACTCTTATGTAGTTGACTATGTACTCGAACAAATATTTGGATATTACTAGCTAGTAGTAAGCCCAATATTGTCTACAACACGTTTGTTAGCTCCAGCGTCGGAGTGCCGGTGCCCTTTGCTGAGCGCTGAGTTCGCGCGGATCGTCGATATTCGAATTTTATGCTCGTGCTGGTGAGTGGTATTGTTGGGCACATAGACTAAGGATCATGATGTTTTTGCCTCTCCCTGACAGGTGTACACGAAATACCAAATGCAATGGGGTGAATACTGTGCTGCATACTCGGCGGCAGCCAGGACAGTTATTTTGAGAGTTTCAGTATTGTAATTTGTAAGTGACATCCTGCCGCATTGCTCCATTTTGTCCCTTACCAGGTGCAGTCATGCACCCGCTTCAAGTTAACAATGCGGACCTGGTTGTCAATATCCTCGTTGGTATCGTTCCGCCGTGCCTACCACAAAACGTATTGAACCTTGGTCCGCTCAACAGGTATGTACAATCTTATTCCCATTGAGAGCTGTAATACAAGGTTTGACAGCTCTCAGCTCCGAGGTTCTACCGCCCAATCAGCCTTCACAAAGTAGCAGATGCCTACATCATACCCACATATTGATTTCCTCGAATATAGCAGTAGCACCAACTGCCAGTGCCCAATAAGACGAGAGCATTATAGGCTAATGTTTGACTAAGAATCAAATCGGTGAGAAGCATATGAATATCAGGAAGCCTTCCTCCGGAATACTAGCAGGGCGTAAACCTCCATCTAAGAGGAAACTTGCTGACTTCCGGCGAACGCGGATCCCCCCCTGCTTAAGCGCGAAGTGAGATCGATTGATTTGACTTGTTTTCCAAGACGATGCAATGGCTCGAAGATCATCAGCCTTCTCACCGCTTGAAAAATTATCGGCCTAATTGACATTTAGTTACGCTTCCAAAGGGTTGTGTCAACGTTGACGTGCGTGACAATCGTCTTGATGCGGCAAGCGTCTTAAACATAATATTTCGACATGTCTGGGCCTGTGACGTAGCTGACGAAGTTTCACCACGTAACCTCAGATGACAGAAACAAGCCGTCCGCCCACTCCAACCTTGCCAGGCACTTCTCCCCTTCTGGCTTGACCAAGATAACGAGAAAAGAAATGGCTGATCATTTCGGTCACTTCCGACGGGACCCGCTGGTAATGTCATGGGGCTTTGAAGAAGATCAGTAGCTAGAACAATTCGAATAGTAGGATAAAGACAACCCTGGACTAAACACCACACACATTGCGCACGGGACACAAGCGGTTAATTTGCATCTGTAGAAATTCTGATGAAGCCATAAGATCCATGAATCAAAGTTTGGCCGCAGTAAAAGAAAAAGTCCGAGTCATGTCAAGAAAGCAGCCAACATTGCTACCGACCAATCAGAATCAGCAGGCACATTCGGAGGCCCCGACTGACACGCTTCCGTATGAGAAGAACGGCTTTCGATCGGATGCACGTGATCCAATCGAGCGTCATCCCACCGAACCCTGAAGGCCTGGCATGAGCATTTTCTCCTTTCGAGAATGATGACATACCGCGCTATAGCATAGATACCCTAAAAGGTCACCGTCAGAAGTCAATTAGAGTGGCCACGAGGTGAAAGCTAAAGCTGAAAATTTCAAAGGCGACGAATGATATGACATTCTACCACATCTTTCCATTTTGGTGCCGAGTCCTCGATAATCCACTGATCAGACTCATCAGAGGGAAGCGACATTAACGGAAGGCGATGAGAGTAGGAAGCATGATATACGTTCGTTTAATTTTCCTAAAATAATGAATGGAGTTCAACACGTTGTCCCAGCTGGAGAAGTCACCCTCAACGAATACTTACTTACTCCCAAGGGGAATTTTGTCCCTCAAGAACTGTCTCGGCGGTATTCATACATTTTCTTCCGCTCCAACGTTCTGCATCGATTGGTCGTCGCCTGGGTTTCCCCGAGCCCAGATGTCGGAAAACTGACGGCGAACTTTGCAGGGAAATTTGATCAAGTATGATTTCAAGTGACACACTACTGTCAGTCTGCAGATGGGCCCGAATCGACTGCTATGAGGTACGTGGTACCCTTGAAACCTTGATATTGTTGAGAGGGGCCTCGATCGCATTAAACATACAAGACTCACCAGTTGAAGGCTTTGGAGATGAAACAGAGCTTTGAGAGACCAAAAAAATGGTTACTCCAGTGACGACACCGAAGACATAATTTACTATGGGGCAGATCGGAGCGGTGGATCGTTATACTTACATGGGCGTAGTATGCTATAAGATGTCGCGGGGTAGTACTGTAGCTGGCTGCCGATCTGTGACGGTCATGTATGGTGTCTTTGCAGCAATTCCTGTGCGCCAGCTAACAGACACAGACTTTAAGTATTCAAAGACTTGAGCAAAGAAGCACCCACCATTGTCATTGCCTGCAGTGTTCAGTACTCAGTCACTGGCATGTCGACTCCTAATAGTAAGGCACATTATTCAGTGTGCGACTGAACAACCGCCTGGGCGTGGGCTGGCGTGGGCCACGCGGCCATGGCTATTGTTTGATACGACACCACTCCAGAATTCAGCGACCCGCCCGCTACGCACTACAGACAAAACCGCACTGACGAAGCAATAAACGACGGAACTTGCAATCCTCTATAGATTATACGACGTACACCTGACTCAACGCCTGTTGAACGTTGAACATTCAATCGCAACGTACGCTGGCAGCCTAAGTCGCTTGTACCTCCACGCAATTTAGAGTTGAATATCGTACGGTACCACCTTGCAACGTTACGACTTTGTAAATGGCCAGATCCGATTCATTGAATGATTTGTTGGATCAAGCATTGGTGAGTTTGCTGCTTATCAGTTGCGATGGCGTGATCATTGCTCATACCACTCCCAGTCTCCCATCTCATCGGTATGGAAAATTCTATTTATCTTCGTCTGAGTTAGGATTTGATGCTCTGGTTCAGCTATCTGATTTGACACCAACATCATTCTCTCATCATGATTCCATCAGTCATGTTCCGTCCGACAAGGTCTCAACCATCCATGCTGTTGTGACGCAGCAAAAGTCGCAACTTGCAGCTCTCAACGACCACATCGACCTTCTGAACTACACATTGGACAAATTACAAGTAATACAGGCTAGACTAACGGAGAAACGAGCTCTTGTCCAAGAGTCGTTGGCATTCCACGAAGCGCTGGTATCTCCAGCACGCTGCCTGCTACCATCGGAGCTTCTTGGGGAAATATTTCTTCGGTGTCTCCCGCAGAAAAATTATGTCACGCCTTCATCGGACGACTGCCCACTGGTCCTGACAAGAGTTTGTCGTCAGTGGCGCGCAGTCGCCTTGTCCACTCCTCGATTATGGGCGTCCCTAAGCATATCCCTGCTTAAAGCAGAGATGTCTCATAGTGCCGCGTACAAGTGCTGGCTAGAGAAAGCCAGGAGTGTCCCGCTATCCATTCGTGTGGTGCACGACATGGACCTCTCAGATTGGAACGAGCCTCTTTCCATACAATGGCTCCGACCTTTCTTGAGCCAATGTTCTGACCTGTGGTGGCATGGACCTCCTGTGCAAGGTCTATTGGACAACTCTGTCCAGTCCCTGTCGCGCTTTCAGGTCACCTTCCACAAAGCAAATTTCCTGGTCTCCATACCCAGCCCAACTCCACAACTTCGTTCCGCCATCTTGCAATCCCTGACCTCCGATCTGCAGTCTTTGCGTTCCATTGAGCTGCCTTGGCACCAGCTTTTGGAACTGAAAATACAGTTCGCACTGGTCAGCAGTGCTGCTTTTCTGCAGGCCATCGACCTCTGCACGCAAGTGCAACGGGTCAACGTTTCCTGCATATGTGCGAATGTATCGCCGCAGACCGACTTACCGCCATCCCCTCTGGCAAGCACGGTGAACTACAGTATCCATCGACTTGAGATCAAGGTCATTCGTGCCGGCCTGGGTAGTCTTTTCGAAGCCTTAACCTTACCGGCGTTGGAGGAGCTGGTTATCTGCTTCTGCTTTCCGGAGAGAGATCCTTGGCCACACGAACAATTCGTGTCATTTGTTAGTCGCTCCAAATGCCCACTCAAATGGCTCACCATACACCGGAGCAAGGGTGCAGATTCACACCTCGCAGAATATCTCAAGATGTTGCCAGGTTTGAAGATGTCGGTGTGAGGTAATCATGGATTTCATCAGCTCTGTCAAGTGCGTGTACACCTCCTGTGACATCGAGTTTTACTTACTGCTTTCATACTTCGCTTCCCATCTAGGTTATACCATGTTCGAGATAATTCCAGCGTCCACTGTTCTTTGTATCACGATTCGAATGTACTTTATCAAACCTTCGAATGATTAATTCTTCGTTATATTTGAGCCTCGCCGCAAATGACGTTCGCTGCAGAACCGCGTGGCTTACGCATCATGCAATCGTGAGTCAATGAGTTAGCGTTGATGTAGCTTTGACGCAATCACGTCATGCATCAACAATAGATAAGCCTTGAGTCTGATGAACCAATTGCAAATTCCTGCCTGTTCCATGAGTTCGTGACGCAAGAGCTTCCAAACATCTTCGGACCGAGTATTTGTATATTCGCCCCACAATGCCCAGATTCGAATGTACTAACAAAAAAGCATATCTCTACTCTAGAGCCATCGTGCGAGGTTGAGGCTGGTTGGGTCAGGGGAATGTGACCGGCTACGCAAGTTTCTCCCGAGTTAAAGCTTCAATCGCCTTCACTGCGGGCCGCATTCCTGTCATATGTCATACCTTCAGGTTTCCAAATCGCCTGGTGCACGACTTAGTACTCAGGGGCCATCCACAGATGTGGTATTTTATAGTGGGATTTATTGCCCATCTCAAAATTCGCCTCTCCGGCGCACTTTAATGTGTCAAACGGATTCCGGAATACACAAAGACAGAGACATTGATACATTGCCAGAGTCAGTTTTTCTACCGAGCGGCGGCCGCATCGGTAGTGTCCTATTAAGAATCGACCAGGAGTGGAGGACTCACTCACTCGGGAGTGAGAAGTACTGACAACGCAAGAAATGAAAGCCCCTTATCACCATTGGTCCGAATCCATCGTCTTCCAATCGGACATTTTCTCGAATGGCGGGGGGCCACGCAATATCCTCACGCCGGTAAGACCGTACCATCTATCCACTTGCGTGCACTCGCTACATCATACCCTATCAAGACTTATGACTTATCGTGATATCATCTTAAATACGATTTCCGATAACGTTCACAGGCCAGGACTATTGCTGTGCGTCTCATGGCCGTGGATAGCGGTTTGAGGGACGCGTCTTTCGCGGAGCCTACCGCTGAATTTTGCGCCAGAAAGACTGTTAGCTACCTTTTCGAGTGATCGTCGTCTCTTGATATGGTTGGCTCCCCTACGAACCCGATCATATCGAGGCGCCAGGTGGGGAGAAATTATGTTATTGCAAGCTTGCTGCGATCGGTAGTGGCGCTATTTTTTGGCGGATAATCGGGGAGTAACCTGACCACGTGGGCCTTCTGCGGGCAGTGCTAGTGATGGCTTATAGAGCTCCTCGTCATCTGAACTCAAAATTTGCAACACACCACTGGCCCAGGGCCAAACCAGGGAATTTCGCTTCAGCTTGTATCCGTGTACCCCTATCTTAATGCACCCTTTCGATTGATGCTGCACCTCGTTACAAGTCCCCTTCGCTTTGATCGTGAGCCTTGGTCAGACATGTACACGTGTGTTAGGCGAGACTTACAGTATGAGCAACACAACGTGTTTCGAGGTGCCCCTGGTGACGGAGATACAT
Organism: Suillus ampliporus; assembly: GCA_016584345.1. Classification (NCBI taxonomy): domain Eukaryota; kingdom Fungi; phylum Basidiomycota; class Agaricomycetes; order Boletales; family Suillaceae; genus Suillus; species Suillus ampliporus. The sequence goes on from JABCPV010000028.1 coordinate 130,855, forward strand.
GTCTCCCATGCACTCCTGCAACCAGGAACGCACAAATTATGATTGTAACAGATTAATAGACGAGAACGACATTGTATTCGATCTGGAGGCTTGTAGGCGCGCCTTTGAGATCATAATGGATAGTAGGACAGACACGGAATCATGCACTATAGAAAGTGTTTTTTTTTTTACCAGAAGACCCAATGAAATATGCAAATATGCCGAAAAAAGGGGCGGAACGTGAGCAAACGAAGTGGAACCAGCCAAAGAAAATGTAGAGAATAGTATCGTAAAAATGCGTGTCATTCATGAAATGACCTTCCACATCCTCTTTGAAGGTTGCGTGCCCAAGGATGTCTCTCCTAGACCTGGGAGATATGTAACCTTCACTCGCGACGTTGAGGAAGGGTGGCATGACGCACTACTTGTACCGGGTTGGGCGTCTGTGAATACCAGATGACCAAGACCGGTAACGTGATGGAATCACGGCGCCAAGGCGTGTATTATGGCGGTGTTCACTAAAACCATGAACTGGTTACCGGCGCGCGATGTAGCGCCAGTAAAGACCGTTTGGTGGCTGGAAAAAGGTGAGATTTCTGCAAAGAGAAAACGACACAAGATTGTGAACAAACCTGGGTATAGTCGGTTGAGTCATCTAGAGGGGCAGACACATGAGGACTGCTCAGAAGACACAAAGGAGAGTGGCGACTTACGGGCTCTAATGCATTCCCATATATCCACGCCGCGACCTTTAGGATCCCAGATTCCGCACTGAGAGTACAGGCTCCAGTGCACATTTGTCTCCCAAATTCTTGTAGCATTGCCGATGTATGGTATTGTGCCGGGCATACTGCTGGCAGGGCGAGAATGATGAGACGTTTGAATGATGGCTAGTGAGGGAGGGGTAGAGGATGAGAGAGGACGACAGCTCTATTGAAAGAAGAGTCGTAGAGAGTTTTTTGAACGGTACCAGGGTAGGGGTCGGATCGTCAAATGGTTAGGGAGAGTCAAGACAACATTTATAGCTGACGGGAAGAAAGGCAAGATCGTGACGACCAAAGGAGTGACATCAACACACATATAAGGAAATTACGTTAATGTGACAAGCAGCGGTTAATAAAGACATTCGAACATATATTATGTACGAAATTCCTGACTTTCTATATTTGTACACAATCATCTTGCCATTGATAATCGCCGATCGCTTCCCAACAAAGCATATGTGATCCGCGCTAGTGGTATCCGACGTCATTCGGGCGTTCAAGTACAATATGGTTCGTCGGTACAACTTTTCATTGAAGGGCACTAGCACCGCCGTGGAAGCGCGAACGTGAGCTCGTAGAGTTCTTGCTGGATGTGGCTTCAAATTTAGTAAAATTCAGCAGGGCCGGAAAGAAACACACCAGTTATATAAGACGTGGCCATATGCATGAAGGCCGGGTACTCCATTTAAACGCATTCGACTGTAACGTATTCGAATTCTAGACCTGGCACAAACTTCACAAGCCTGCCAATTAATGTGATGACGCTGGGATTTGAAAGGGTTTGAATCACTCAAGGTGACGACATAGCTGTCGGAGCCATCATCACGGGTTGATGAAATTGTTCTATCTTTTGCTCCGTATACCAACCAATCTCACCTACTTCGGTGCATGACGCATCGATTCCACTGGAAGTCAGATCATATCGTAAGGGCTGCCCTTTGTTCATGATATTTCTCCTCTCAATGCATTGCGGAGATAAGGTAAATGAACTTCAGCACCTTTGATGGGCCATCGGTCGGCAATATTCCCTGGATAACCGGCGGTTTCGCAGTGTCCACGGAATCGAAAATCATGAACAAAGCGAGGAGCAGAACTTCGGTTGATAACGAGCAACCGGCACCGTCATTGGACAAGACGTGAGGTCATGTGAGTCACCGAGAGTCTTCGAGAACCTTTGTGAGAAAAGTGACGAAAGCCATGAAAGAAAATGACACAGTGTCACGATTCGGTGAACATTCCGAGTCGCGATCTGTTCTTGGTTGGGATCGGGAAATGGGGGACAAACCAACATATCTTTAATAAGCAGAAGGCTTGTTCCACAACCGAGCAAGCATTGAGAATAGTTTCGGCGAAATCTCAGCGAATCGGGTGTGTGCGCGCGAAAGTAGATCGCTGGGCGCCCACGATCATTCTTCGCTCGCATGGTTGCAATCAAGCCATATGTATGAGCTGTCACTCAGCGGGCACCGTGGCGGCGAAGTAGCAAGTTCCAAAGAGGCTTCTTGTGAACCTTGCCATGAAGGTTGTGGTCCGACTGATTGTATCTTTGCGGTAAGTGGGGTAGGAACACCTGCATGTATACCGTAGCAACCAGGAACAAGGTGCCAAGATGAGGGTGAGAAGGCAATACATAGCCCAAGAGCACAATCTTGTGACACGCTTAGGCTACCACCTATGTACCGAGGAGCGTGGGGTAAGTCTGTTCTTGTGGGTCTGATGGGCATGATGGGCCACAAGAGCGCCGTGCCGCATCAGTACCCCAGTTCCTGAGTGATAGCGCATTAATTCCATTCTAGGGTGTGAGTGGTAAATTCCTTTGGGAAGGGGTTGAAACGTTGACCGCTTGACTAGTGGCTGGAAATCGCCAAGAACCGCTTGCTCGCGATTGATTGCTCAAGCTTGTACTTGAGGGAAACAGCGTCGTTGACCCAACCATACTACACAATCGACCACGGAAAAAAATAATTGCTGTGTGCCCCATACATGCAACGAGATGCTATAGATAAGGATATTGAATGTCGATCGTCGGTCGATCGGGTATGAAATACTTGTTAGTCAGTAACTACGGTAGTAACGGTACCATGTACCCCGCATAAGATCGACCAAATGAGATCAAATGTTTTCCACTTGATTTGTTGATTTGCACCAGATTACCGTACTACAGGGAATTCGATCGGGCAACCACTCGAGTGAGGAAAAATATACAGACGTGTTATGGTTTCTTGTAGGGGTAACAGATGCTTGTCAAACAGCCCTCAGATCTAGCCGGAGCCTTGCCGTAGCTCCAAATATCGATGTCTGCTAGTATTGGAGACCTGCAGAGATATCAAACTCAACTTAGTTGCAATTGCAGTACTACTAGTACTAATTGAAGTATTTGGTTCAGGAGTCGTCACGCGTCACGCCGTAACGTTACGTACTCTTCAAGTGAATCTGTAACACGCTGACTCCGATTGCCTAGCTCTGAACGTGGCATCATATCAGTGGAATTTTGGGATGCTAAGTCGACGAATGGTGAGTACTTGAGTAGCTAGCAGCAGTCACTTGTGATTAACACCCTAAACTTTGTTTTCCTCGAAGGCTTTTGGCTGGGGTAGCCTCATTCTAGCTGCCGGTGGCAGTTTTCTCTATGTAAAGACGGCGCTGAAAGATCGCAGGAGGCGACAGCCTTCTTTCCCGGAACGTAGACCTTAAAAATGACACGGACTACCGCTCCTCGTGAGTTTGTTTCTTGCTGCCATGTTATGTTCTTGATTCTATTTCGCTTGAGGCGCGACGTGGGCGATTTCGTGCTCTCCACATGAATTTGAACTATGGGATGCTCGTTTTAGGCTGCATGTCATCTTGGAGCCGCGAGGAACCTTTGCGCGAGGCCGATGATGCAATGGCGTACTTCTGGCTGAAATCAAGTGCGCTTCCAAGCTTTACTGCTCCACACATCCGCTGGTTAATAAGGGATTTGCCGACACGCTATTGTTCCGAACAATTAATATTGATAGAACTTAGACTTGCAACAAACTTTTGTCTGGGCTCTGCTTAAATCTATCCAGCGTTTGCCCATTTCAACTTGGGATGCTTTTCACGATTCTGCAGTGTTATATGCAGATAGTGTGGAGTGTCGCCAGATATATCACAAAATCTGGCCACCATGCACAGTTCAAGGCTAGAACCACGTTCCTGGTCTTTCAAGTTATGACCGAAATTACGAGCCAAACCAGAGTCTACCTTTAGTTCTAACAATGACGGGGCCGCCAACAAATGACATCATCGGTGAAAAATCGTGTTCACTGCATTTCCTAGTCGGTCTTTGGGACTATTTTTCGCCAACTCACACCAACGTCATAGGGTGCGGCTTCCGTATCAACGGACTCAGTGGTATATCCACCTGTGTATCATAAATTTCTTTCACTTCACATGCTGACTTATTTCCAGGCGTCAGATTTCCCGTCAACAGGAGGCGGAGATATGACTCGTGTCTTCACCAGCGAGAACAACAGCCACCCTAAAATATTGTTTTGCCGCGTTCCCCGAGGAAAAATCTCGTTGAACAGCCCACGTTCAAGCGTTCGAAGGGCGACTCGGTCGGCCGTGGATGAGCTTACCAAGTGACCAGATTCAGCGCGAGGTACGAGAAGACACCTCGGGTCTCCTGGAGGGGGAAGATGGTGAATGGTTAAGTGGAGTACCTTGGCATGATAATACGATTGTGAATGGTGTTCCTTCTGATTCAAAATCCTTCACAGCACGCAGCTTTCTACTTGTGTTTTGGGTCTCCATTTTCAACTAGAAGATAATAAGCAGCAGCCGATGTCCACTCCAATCTTTCTGTTCAAGCTGGTCACTGCTTCCCTAGCAAATACTGTACCACGTGCTACACGACTATTTTATTCCTGAAATATTGATTCAGCCTTCGTATTTTGCGCAGACCAATATTTGTATTAATCCAATCACGTGATCTGAAGTTTTGCGAGCACACTTGTAAAGTTGTAACTTGAAGCTTTTGCTTCAAATCTGGCTGTCCTTCCCAGATCTCAGAGCCCATGAAGGCAAATTACAAGGTGAGACTTTGACCAGTCAGCAGCAACAGAGGTTCACCATTTACTTAGTTCTCCAACATCTGCGGGACAGTTTATCAACAAGGGAACATTCTTTTTACTCCCGATGGAAACACGCTGCTGAGTCCTGTCGGGAATCGAGTATCAGTGTTTGATTTGGTGAAGTAAGTGCATCGCGTAGCATATGAGAGATCCTGAAGGACGACGCTCTTCTTAAGCAATAAATCCCGAACACTACCTGTCGAGAATCGCAAAAATATTGCTGCAATTGCCCTCAGTCCAGATGGTAACGTTCTGGTGTCTATTGACGAAGGTTCGTTGGCACGCTTCAATTTATTGCGAATACTGACGATTTCGCGCAGATGGCAGAGCGTTACTCGTAAACTTCAAGAGAGGCGTGATTTTGCATCATTTCAACTTCCAAAAACCTGTCAAGGACATACAATTTTCACCTGATGGAAAGTGAGTTCTGCGTATCTACTGCGATTTATGCCTTCCATCTTATGACCATGCCATAGGTTCATCGCAGTAACCCACGATTCCCATGTACAAGTTTGGCGCACGCCAAATCACCTAGTCCGGGAGTTTGCACCCTTTGTACTTCACCGTACATACACGGGGCATCATGACGAGGTATCCAGTATTCGATGGTCACCGGATTCAACGTGAGCGCATCTATACATTGTAGTCAATCACTAAGCTCAGTATAACCAGCTGCTTTATAACGACATCGCGCGACATGACTGCCCGATTATTCACCCTCGATCCCTTGGAAGGCTTTCGACCAAAAACATTTGCTGGTCACAAGGACGCTGTCATTGGCGCATACTTCTCCGCCAATGGCAAATTCGTGAGTTATGCTAGTCTTTCATATTTCCCTTGACTTACATATGCCCAGATATATACGGTCAGCCGTGATGGTGCTGTCTTCACATGGACGGCCAAAGACGAGCCAGACGATACTGAGGCTCTTCAGCCTGTTTCTTCAGCCCTCGCAAGTTCAATTCCTCAGACAAGGTGGGGTGTGCATGACCGCCACTATTTCAATCTCCCAAACACGAGGGTCGTCTGTACTACCTTCCATCCGTCTTCAAACCTATTGGTCGTTGGTTTTTCTAGTGGGGTGTTTGGACTTTGGGAGCTTCCAGCCTTCACGAATATCCATACTCTGAGTATCTCGCAGGAGAAGATCTCATCTGTTGCAATATCTCCATCTGGAGAGTGGCTTGCCTTCGGCGCACGTAGGCTTGGACAGCTCCTTGTCTGGGAATGGCAATCAGAGTCCTACATCCTAAAACAACAGGGACACTATTTCGATATGAACACGCTGGTTTACGCTCCAGATGGGCAGACCATTGCCACGGGGGGTGATGATGGCAAGCTCAAGGTCTGGTCCGTACAAAACGGCTTCTGCTTCGTAACCTTCTCCGAGCACACGGCACCCATAACGGACATCACATTTGCGAAGTACGGCTCCGTTCTCTTCTCTGCGTCCCTTGATGGTACCGTTCGTGCATTCGACCTAGTTCGGTACCGCAACTTCCGGACTTTCACTTCCCCTTCCCCTGTTCAGTTTTCTTCCATAGCAGTCGATCCATCGGGAGAAGTTGTTGCCGCAGGCTCAACAGACACGTTCGAAGTCTTTATGTGGTCAGTTCAGACCGGGAAGCTCCTTGACATTCTCGCTGGTCATGAAGCACCCGTATCTGCGCTTGCCTTCTCGCCGACGGGTGCCAATCAGCTAGCGAGTGGTTCCTGGGATCGCACCATTCGCATTTGGAACATTTTTAGTAGATCGCGCGCTGTGGAGCCTCTTACCCTCTCCTCCGATGTTCTCTCAATCGCATTCCGTCCGGACGGTGTGGAGCTGGGGGCATCGACGCTTGATGGCCAGATCACATTCTTTGATGTGCGATCCGGCAAGCAGTCAAATGTCATTGATGGACGCAAGGATGTTTCTGGAGGACGGAAAGCCAATGATCGAGTAGCGGCTGTCAACAGCTCCTCTACGAAGGCGTTCACGAGCCTTGCATATACTGCAGATGGGTCGTGTTTACTTGCCGGTGGAAATAGCAAGTACGTTTGTCTATATGACGTACGTGAAGGAGAAGGAGTGCTCGTGAAGAAGTTTCAGATTTCAGAAAACCTCTCGCTGGATGGTACCCAGGAGTTTCTAGACAGTCGCAAGGTTAACGATGCGGGTATTAACATCGATCTTATTGATGACCGCGGAAATGCCAGCGACCTAGAAGATAGGATGGATACGTCTTTACCGGGAGCATCGAGAGGAGCGGGTGACATGTCTGTACGAAAGCACCGTCAAGAAGCACGCACGAAATGCGTGCGCTTCTCACCAACAGGACGTGCTTGGGCAGCCGCAAGCACCGAAGGCCTTTTGATCTACTCTCTTGACGATACTGTCATGTTCGACCCTTTCGACCTCACGTTAGATCTCACTCCGCAAGCTGTGCTCAATATCCTTGCGGAGGGCGAGTACCTGAAGGCGCTTGTTCTTGCATTCCGCTTGAACGAAAAGCCCATCATACAGCAAGTTTACGAGCGCATTCCCCCCAGTGATATACGCCTTGTTGCACGACAGATGCCTGATGTTTATATACCTGCACTTCTTCGGTTCACATCGGAGCATCTGGAGAAAAGCCCTCATCTCGAGTTCGACCTCATGTGGGTGCAGACTGTGATCACGGCACACGGTCGCTTCCTGAGAGATCGCAGCGGTGAACATGCACCTGTATTGCGAGCAGCCCAGAAGGCATTAGGTGACGTAGAGGGGTCTATATCAAGGCTGTACGTCTTTACATTCATGGGCGTTTGCATCTCATTGATTGTTGCCCAGATGTGACGAAAACACATCAACGCTGCAGTACCTCATTGACCAATCAGTGGTCAAACATGGACTAGAAGTTGACATGTCACCAAATGGGTCGGATAGTTGACCACCCTAGGAAAGGTGTGAACGTTCAAAAAAATGGCATCTTACTTTACTGACAGCAGTAGGTGTCGGATCGGAACATTATGTGTCAAATAAAAGTAGGATAGATGGATACTAATTAATACGAGACGCCAGGGGGAACCAGTAAAACATTCAGCATACTCAATGACATTCGACGCCCATGACATGTTGACTACTTCTTCGCAGAAACTTCTGCAATGAGAACACTGCTGTGAATACGATTTCCTGAAGCTTTAGTCATAACACTCACTATCAGCACTGTGCCTCCGGTCCACATTTCGGTAACCCCAATAATACGCAAGCCCTGTCCCCGAAAGGAGGGCTACGGTCATGATAAACTGCATGGATGATGAGCAGTCGCGGTCACAGTACGAACCAATCAGCGCACAAATCTGTTCCGTGGGGGCTGATTATGCCAGTATCGCTGGGACATATCTCCCTGCTGACGGAAAATAGAGGTTGGGTGCATCTTGGAATTGTTTCTCTGCTGAGATGGTGGTAGTGTGAAAGAGACCTCGTGTCTTTATAGGAGTACATGACTTGAGTATGATGTCACTTAGCTGGTGATATTTACGTCTCGGTCCTCGGTCATGGGTTTCCCTACTCACTTAGAGTCAACAGCTAATGCCACCAAATACATCGCTGATGAGAATTATACTCATTTTTCTTTGCGTTATAGGTATCGACGTATGCAGGAGCTTTTGTATAACCCCCCATCGCCTCCATCAGTGCACTGTGGAGTGTTGTTCTCCTGCCACGGAGCTGCGTTGGGATTGGTTGATGCTTCTGAGCGCACGTGGAACAGCTTGATCTGTGCGCTCGGGTGAAGTCTGGGTGCCTGCAGTGAATCCAGGTTGGCGAGGGGTCTGGCGAAGTGTAGCAGGGCTGCTTTTACTGTTCATCGACGCCCGGGATGCTGTGCTTGGTGTATTCCGCATGTAGGGAGAGCTCCGCCATAAATTTGTTCTTTTCGAGCTTGATGTTTTTGCATCCACATCCATAAGGCTCCACAGTCTGTCCCTACCAATACCATCCCGCCAATGAGTGTTTGGGTGCTTAGTATTAAAATAATAAAGCATGCGAGTGCCGAGCTCCACATGCTGCCACTATGTAGTAGTACAAACCGGTAGACTGGGGATCTGTTAAATATACGCAAGATGGGAGCTTCCCTCTGCTCAGGGGTTTCACCTTGAATATCAGTGTTCCAACATTCTAATTCTAATTAGCCTCGCAAGGGCGCAAACAGAGAGACTTTAGCCAACGCGCGAAGAGGTCACCGCCACGGGACCCACATACGCCACGGAATTCAGCAAGTTCTTGGATACGCTCGAGTCGCGGACACCAATGGTCTTGTCCTGACGCCTAGGTCCTCCGAATCTATCTTAACGTGAACATGCATCCGAGGGCAAGTTCTTTGATCAAGCACTGTAACCATACTAATATCCGACGTACGTTAATCCTAATCAAATCGCTGAATTCAACTTGAACCGATCCTCCTATAAGTCTACTTTCGAGGACTGTTAAATCTATGCGGAAGATGATTCCTTCTCTATCTCTATCCTGTCGTCCTTTGAGTTCGTATCTTCGTCGCTGCTCGTCATCCTTTCCTCATATCCAGATACATCAATCTCCTCAAATATATCGGACGCTCCCGGAACTGGGAATATCCTGTTTAATATGTAGTACACGATACTTGATGTACCAAATCCTGTGAAGAAGGACAAGTCAAATATCTCAGTGGCAGCTGCCGGTACTGGTGTTCCAGCTGTGGAATTATGAGTACTGCAAGCGAAAATACAAACCAAAGGGACATACTATCCCCAGCAAAGCCCACGACATTGATGATGATACCTGCCACATATGCTGCGTATGCTCTTTAAACTCGGGTAAGCAATGGAGAGCCACAACAGTCTCCCACAGACCTGGGATTGAAACCATAAGTGTACCAATACCAGCTCCCTTTACGGGTGACGTAGAGGTCAGCAACGTTATAACGACCCTTGCGCACCAACCAGTACTCGGTAGCCTAGGGGTATATCAAGTCAAAAGAAAATCAGACTCAGGACCAAGTCCACTCACCATAACTCCCGCAATTGCACTCAGGAAAACCGTGTACGCAGACATATAGGACGTGAAGCGGCTGCTGCTTGACACTAGGTTCCAGGGACACATGACAAGCCCGACAAGGGCTGATATATACCCGCCGCGTCTGATATTCTGTGATGAAAGTGAGTACTTCCTTAGACAAACGTACGGAGCGAATGATTTACGATGAAGCGTGGAAACAGCGCCGTCAGATCGCACCCCGCACTGACCGAGTTAGCGGAGATGTTTGTTCTGAAAATGAGGGAGGGTACAGAGCATGAGCTATGCCAGCGACTCGTATGTTTGTTTCATACCCTATCTGAGATAAATCAACATTAGGTCTTTTAGGAAGTCACCATGATGCCTACCTGAGCCACGATGAAAGAGACGGCGATGAACCAGACCTATAACGACCGTCTCATCAGTGTAAAATACCATCCGTTGTTCGAACTCACACCAAATCGAGTAGCAGCGGATGGGTTATCGTCTAAGAACTTGGCTAGCAAGTCCACAGGTGACCAGATTACTTCCCCATAGATCGTTTGCGACGATGAGCTGACAATCACACCAAGGAGACAGATGGAACCGTAAGAGAAGGGGATAGACCAGAGCTGGGAATAGATTGGTGCAGATGTAGTCTTCGCCCGTGACCCAAAATCTGGCGCGTTCCTGCAAACATGGTAAGACATAATATATGAAAGCACGGCGGGCATACGTTGTCAGTGTTATGAGGTTACTAATGCATACGCCAGCACCACTGATCATGGCCCAGGCCAGTTCAGAGCCATGGAGAGTTCCTGGCTGATTGATAATCGGTCCAACACCTTTTGCCTTGATAATGCACCAAATCATAAAGATGAGACAAGCAATGGGCGTGAGGATCGTCTTAAACGTGAAGAAGTGGCGACTGTTGCAGGTTCATCAGTAATCCTTCTGAATGAACTTCGCTAAACGTACATTGTGTGCACGGGAGGCCAAATGAAGGGCAAAGATATGATCCAAAAAATCAAGAAGCACATGAAATCCCTTGTGTTAGTGCCAGAGGACAACGGCATGGAATTGGCTTCGTTGTGTGAATATCAAATCACGAAGAACCCATCTCATCAAACTCACGAATATTATTGACACTCGGCCACATTGCGCGGAGCATCACCAAGACGCATGTACCGCCAATACTGGATTGCACTCCGTACCAGATACTGCAAATGAAATGAGCACAGCACAGCGCGAAGGTATCGTATGTACCTACCATGCCATTGTCGCTCTGTTGAATACACACCACAAACTTCCAAATATTCCGAAGCTGGCACGGTTGACGACGGGGAAGGTTATGTGGTGTACAGCGCCCGGTCGAGCCATCAGCACGACAAACGGCGTGACCACACCATAACCAATCCAGATGCTCAGCCAAGCTTGCCACCATGACATGCCGAGGACAACCATGCTAGAAGTGACCATCCATCTGCAGGTAACGAGTGAGGTCATGTTGTGAGCTGAACATTTATAGCAACCAACGTTGAAACATTAATCTATGAGTAGATCGTCTATAAGCATTCTGTATAATTTTGAAAATTCACTACCAACCGACGTGCTCCCCCAGCTGTCCGAGAAGAGTATCAGTCGTGCGGTCAATGTAAAAAAAATCCAGTCCTCACAAAGCAACATAACTAAACGCAGTCCACGTCCTTTCTTCAACCGGAACTGGCAGCAGGTCGTCGCTCTGAAGAACAACACAGTAAGCCTAATTTCCAAACACCTGATCGGAACTTGAACTCACTGAAACAAATTGCAAGCCACTAGAAGCACTCTCTTCGTGGGTATGGGGAACCTCGAGCGCTTTGGCAACTTTTCTTGCAAAATCCATCAGTCCTAACTGGTGCAGATTCTGGGCACAAGAGGTGCACGTATCAAGCCCACCGTATTTATGTAACACAATCCGCTTATCTTCGACGGATTATCAAACCGCTGGAGTGATCTCCTGTAGGGAGTAAAATGCATCCCTCCTCCGGCGATCGCTAATAAAAGCCTGATAACAAGGTCCTAGACCTGAACTCTCTCATCATGGCGTGCCTAGCGCCAGATGATAGATGAGCCACAGTTGTAGAGGAGGTAAAATAATGAGGCTCACTGTGTCACGCGCAACGTGTAAAGGCGGATAACCTCACGGCATCTCCCACAGATAACATACTTGTGATCATATCAATGTTGATGGAAGCAGTCGAGATTCTCGAAGTGATTTCACCCTTAGCAAGAAGATGTAACATGACATTAGCGAGGATTCCGAAAATACTGCAGCGGTTATCGCTAGTTGGCATGAGCCAAGGAAGCTGATAGGGTCAGCTGCTACTGACCATGGGACCCAAAAGTGAGGATAGGCAATCCTAGGCCTGTCGAGACCTCTGAATTTTCCTCAGGGCACGGTGTAATCTGCCCTAGACTGGCTGAATAAACATGACAGATACTACCCTTCGTGCCACGGCCCCAAGGCTGCATTAATTAAAGGCAGTCCATAGGCGAAGCTTGGAGACAACCCCGTCCCAATTCCATACTCCGGGAGATGCGCCTGTTATATGCTGGCAACAATGAGGTTTCGGATATCCCGTTCAGTAGCTTCCAATCGAGAACTTATCGTTTGGTAACGTCGCATACCAAAGCAATCTGCCATGACGTGTTGAGCACCCTGGAATCTGGCGGTAGGTCCATGTAGACCAATAAGAAGACGTGGGGAAGACGTCGAAGTTCCTTCTATAAAAGTGGTGTTGGCGCTCGAAAAGAGTGGCCGGGTCTGCTTAATGACCAAGATGCTATCAAAGAGGTCGACCTATAGCTTATGCCAGCGACCTCTGTATCATCACTGCGGTTCGACGTTGGTAGACGGTTACTTCATGTGAGCAGGTAATCGTCTACGGCAGATTATCGGCTATCTTCCCTCCACCAATCTGCTTTGGGAATTCGAAAGACCAATTTGCCAACGCCAAGTTTGGGAAGGAAATGTGTATTGTCACCGGTAGTACCAACAACGTCCAACACAGAACATGGTGTCAGACAAAGTCAGAACTACACCAAAACTACACAAACATCATTTCGAACCCCCCACACCAACACCAACACCCACACCAACAACCACCTCAAGACTACCACCCACACCATTCACCATCAGCAAAAAAATCGACTCCCGAGTGGAGCACGTACGTAGGGGTCAAGTCGAGAGACTATGAGTGTAGTGTAACCTAATATGATATATATAATCGAACACGCAGAAACAGACGCGAGAAAAAAGGACGGAGCGCAAGATGTGACCGATGCCAGAGCAGTGAGATTCATGGACACGGCGATGTCGAACAAAAGGGAAACACGACCCCTGGAATACGAGATGTCGAGATGACGGCTGACGATGATGGATGAGAATGATGTTCGAGCGGTGATGGCTTCCTCCCTCCCTCCTACACGCCACATGGAAGAATGAGCTCATCGTGCAGGAGTGCCGTTGCGGTGCGTTGCCTGGTTGGCATAGCCACCTCGCTGAGCTTGTTGCCCTTGCGACGGTGCGGGCGTTGCGCCGTTCTGGCGACCGTTGCTTGGAGCTTGCTGAGAAGGTGCTTGCTGTCGCTGCTGCTGAGATGGTTGTGGCTGAGACTGGGGCTTCTGGGGGGCAGGCTCCTCAACACCGCCGGGTGCGACATACAGGCCCTTGTCGATGGTCTGGGGAATTGGCTGGATCTCGGTACCTAGCTCCTGCTCAATGCGATATAGATTGAAACGGTCCTCATAGGTGACCAGATTGATAGCAAGACCCAAATGCCCGAACCGGCCGGAACGACCAATGCGGTGGAGGTACGTCTCCGAGTTCTTGGGAAAGTCAAAGTTGATTACGACGTTAACTGCCTGGATATCAATTCCTCGGGTCAACAGGTCCGAGCAGACGAGGTTCCGGCAGACCCCATTACGGAAGTCGTGGAACACGCGGTTGCGATGCGACTGGAGCATCTTTGCGTGCGAGTAGAAACAGGAATAGCCGAGATCGGTGACTTTCTTTGCAAGCAGCTCGACACGGTTGGTAGAGTTACAGAATATGATGGATTGGTTAATTTGCAACTGGAGACGGATGGTCAACAAGGAAAGGGGGGTTGATGTGCAGGAACTTACTTTAGAGAAGAGGGTGTTCAGGCAGTGGACCTTCTGCCGTTCCTCAACATAAGCGTAATACTGCGTGACGCCACGTAAGGTAAGCTCCTCCATAAGATTTATCTCGTAAGGAGTTTTCATGCGTTTGTCCTACACAAAAAGAAACACATCAAACACTGGTAGCAAGGGCAGTACTCGTGGCGAGCCTACCTTGAAGTCCTTCACCATCATAGGGAAGGTTGCGCTGAAAAGCATGACCTGACGATCCACGGGAAGGAAAGAGAGTAATTGCTCCATGACAGGAGTAAACTCGGGTGACAAAAGTTTGTCTGCCTCGTCCATGACGAACACGGGACACTCGCTAAGATCAGCGACGTTCTTGCCTGCTAGATCCAGGATACGTCCGGGTGTTCCAACGAGTACGTGGACCGTCTCTGATAAGCGCATAATATCATCTTTAAGGGTTGTGCCGCCTGTGGTGACCATGACCTGGATACCCATATGTTTTCCCAGTATTTTACAGACCTGGGACGTCTGGAGGGCAAGTTCACGAGTAGGGACAAGGAGTAGGGCTTGAATCTTGTTCTTGCCAATGTCAATCTGCTGTAGGGAAGGTATAACGAAAGCGGCAGTCTTTCCGGTACCGTTTTTAGCACGAGCAAGAATGTCACGTTTAGTGAGTGCGACGGGGATGGCTTCTTCTTGTATGGGTGAAGGTCTTTCGAAACCTGCTTCGAAAATGCCCATGAGGAGTTCACGACGGAGGAACATGTCCTCGAATTCAGTCCCTTTGGTGTTTGTGACATCTTCTGTTTGTGGGCGCAAGTCTTTTGGTGGTGGACGAAGACCCGCCCTCCAGGAAGCGTCATTGGGAGTTGCGGATGAGCTACAAAATCAAATTTGCATTAGAAAAGATAAGTTAAAAACAGAAAAGAAGATCTTACGAGGTGGAAGTGGAAGTGGATGGTCTGGCTGATTGAGACATGTATTCAAATTGATGTTAATGACCACGGAGAGTAGATGTTGGTTTGGTCGCTATTGGAGGATGTAAAAAGGTACTGAGGGCGAGTTTGATCAGCCACGCGTCTGCACTGAGACTGAGTATTTGTGTATCGGTAACTCCTTTGTTTCTTGGTCGCGCCAAAAATGATTCGACAGTTGGCTGGCGGCGACGAGGAGGTTGTGCTAAAGGCTTGAAGGATGTTTGAGTTGAGTTGCAAGTGGTCAAGTGTAAAACCGTTCGTTTCGTCTACAAGGCCCATTTCATTCAAGGTTTCCCGTTTTCTCACGACCCATTGGACCCGCTTTGCCTTCCTGCATTATGACCATGACATACGACTGCTAAATGCACTAATGAGCGTCTGTCCTGACCTTCTTGGCAATGGCGTGAAGTATTACACGCTCGTATCAGTCGGGATTTCTGACCACCAACAGATCCAAATTACGTTGGAATCACTATATACTCAACTCCCTCGATTGTGAGGGTTTTGAAGAAATGCGCATCATGATGGTTCGTCCTTGGACCGTTAGACTTTGCACCTGTGGTTGACCATCGTATATTGTTTGGTTTGTCTCTTCGTCTTTCACCCAAAGTCCCAGTAGCATCGACTACGGATGTAGACCGTGATGTACGGATAGGATGGTCTCCAGACAGTACCGAAGTTCAAGGCTCTCCTAGTTTCGATTGTCTCGTTCCGCGTGCGCGGGAACAGAACCTTCATAAATAGAACTACAGGCAGCTTGCGCTGATATCCAATAGCGCCCTCCTCATTCCCTTACACTCCTACAACACTCCGGACGACTGTAAAACCGCGCCCATGGGTGCCATTTAGATCTTATGAAGGGCACATCCGGGTCTCGCCCCTGCCCTCCAAGCCTCGGAACGATAAATTACTTGACACTTACAATATCAGCACGCATATTATACCTGCAGCCAATTCCAGAGTCACCCAGATACTCCAGGTCCCAAGCCACCTCCCTTTTCGAAGAGAACCGAAACAGATATCAAGACGCTCAACCGATATGCAGAAAGGGCAAGGACACCAATGTCAGAACAAAGCAGATCACCTTGTTTCTTGCGCATGCAGCTGGCTTTCCGAAGGAAGTGAGTTCCTTTCAGTGTTTATTGTCTGTATACTAGGGATCTGACTCTCTATTGTGATTAGATACGGGAGGTTACTCTATGTTGTCTACTAGCTGCCTGTGGTGTCGTGGATGAGATATGGTCTTGGGAGTCAGTGCAATATGGGGGCTCTGCTATTCCAAACAGACAGAATCTCAGTGGTAGTGGCTGCAAGAGGATGTATCTCATACCCGCTCGCTTGGAATTAGTTGACGGCAGTTGACTGGACTGACAATGCGAGAGAAATCGCAGACTTTCTCATCAATTACATGCCAGAAGAGGTAGAAATATCTGCGCTATCTATTCAACTTCATCGCCTTCATGCGTCCATTGGCAAATCACGGTAAAAGAATGATTTCTTGTTCGGACCATTTGCGTTTCAGAGATCTATTAAATCTCATGGTATTACACAGGGTTCTAGCCGCGTTGAGAATATTATTTTCCCCGATGGTTCTCGTCGATACGATAATCGATCCATTCCTCGGAGATGTGTGGAAGTTCAACCAGTTCTCAGTAGGAGCTACCCTGGTGAGGCGCGAACAATGTCACGGTGTTTAAATCTCGATCATTATCCTCACGTCGGGAGCATTGACTATGATTGCAGGGAGGATGCCTTGTGTACCTTCGAATATTCACCCACTTTCTCTGCTTGGCATCATGTGACGAGCTTCGGTTCTATGTCGATGATGGACTATACATGGAAGCGGATGTGTCAGATCGAAAATGCCTGCCATCCATGAGGCTTTCGCCTATTCCAGCCCACGAGCGAGCCGCGAATCCTAGAGGTCAATGGAAAAGCCCGACGAGACTAACGAGTTGCTGTGGATTATCCCCGGAAACTGCTCCATGATGCGTAAGAGAGTCAGGCAGGATAAATTTACTAACTAATAGGCACTACCATAGGAATAGGCCGATGACAGAGCGAGTCACGAAGGAGCGTGTTTGGCGACATCTAATACTATCATCAAGTCCGGTCATCTCGTCTGTATCCCATCCTGAATCATTTCCGTACCTAACATAATTATAGTTTAGATTCCTCAGCAGCATCGGGAAGAGCTCGGTACGTTCCTCAAAGGAACTGATTGATTGCTAGTATCTAACTATCCGCACAGCGCAAATTATGGCCGACTTCTTTTTGCACAGGAATATGGTGTGTTGTCAGGGCAGTCAAAGCCAAGTCAAAGCCCTGACATTTTGCCTGAGTCGCTCAAGATCTTTTTTTTAACACTAAACTGAGCGACTGGAGATCAGTCAACCAAGTTAAAAACGGATCTTACGCTTGTGGTGAACGAGGATATATGGCGGTCCTATTACTATTCGAGGGTATGCCGACTATTACTATGGTTCTCCTTGCCCGAATCCTTTATTAATAATTAAACCTAGCCTGCACATACGGCGACCGTGTTGGATAGCGGCAAGCGCACTGATACTTGAGGCTGTGGATCAATTCTTGGAGTTGGAAGCCTCGACTTTATACCCCATCTGAAAAGTCAAATTCGTGGAAGTATTCAATAACTGAGTGTGCTACATGATATCCTAAGCCTATCGAGCCTACCACGTATGTACCGAAAAGCATCAAGAAGCACCGGAATCGTGTGAATTGGCTAAGTCGCATCAAGCTCATGTCGGAAGTCTCGTGGCCGTCACGAGTCTCTAAAGTCGCTTCCCATCCTGCATATCGACGTGTGCCACAGACATGAGTCCCGCGCCAGCATCCAGAGATGACCTTACCAGCCGTGTCCTCCCTCAAATGGTACTTTCTGAGAAGTCCAATCCACTAACCAGATCCCATACCCCCGTGTCAAGTCACCTTACAGTCGCAGAAAAGGCGGCGGCGAGGTTTTCTGTCAAAGGACAATGCGATCGGTAGGTATAATCGCGTCAATGGGTGCCGATCTTCACATCGAGTAAATTTATTAGTCACCGGAGGGTGTGGCAACCTTGGGATCGAGGCAGCGCGTGCCCTCCTGGAGCATGGCGCGTCGGGCGTGTCGTTATTTGACATCAATCCAGCGCAAGCCCTGGATGTTGTTGATAAGCTGCGTTCTGATTTCCCATCGGCAAAGATCATCACAAAGAAGGTGGACGTCCGTGACCAGCAGGTTGTTCAAGCAGCGGTCGCTGAGATTGCTGACGAGCTCGGAAGCGTTGATATTCTCCTGTGCTTTGCAGGCGTGGTCTCTTGTAACCACGCCCTGGATGTTGCTCTTGATGAGTGGAAGCGTACCCTTGACATCAATACGACAGGAAGCTGGCTGTGTGCCCAAGCAGTAGCAAAGTAAATTCACCCTGATTAAGCCTCAAAACATACCTCCTGACAGTCCGAAAGGCAGATGGTCAAACAAGGGACAGGCGGTAGCATCGTCTTTACAGCATCCATCTCCGCGCACAGTGTCAATTTCCCGCAGCCACAAGTCTCGTACAACGTCTCCAAGGGCGCGCTCCTGCAGCTCAAGAACTCTCTCGCTGCCGAGTGGGCTCGGTATGGCATTCGTGTCAACAGTATCAGCCCAGGATATATGGATACAATATTGAATGAAGGTCCAAGACTTGAAGAAGCTAGGAATATATGGTCTTCGAGAAACCCCACTGGGACGCATGGGGGACCCGAGCGAGCTGACAGGTGTTGTGGTGCTTCTCTGCAGTCGTGCGGGGAGGTACATCAACGGGGCTGATATTATTGTGGATGGTATGTTCCCGCAATCTATGTTTGGATGTGAATACTTAACAAAAATCATCCAGGCGGTGGATCTGTTTTTTGATTGATATTTTGTGCGCTATGACAACGTTCAGACTAAAATTATGGAGCATATGGGTGGGGTATGGATCACAGACATACCGACCGCCTGTGTACGTAAGGGGAGAAGGAGCATGTTGCATGACGATGGATATCGAAGAGTGTGACATATAAAGATGTTTTGGGAACCGCTACCCTCGATTGACCCGGGAATCGGCGTTTCGAACTGGGAATAAAGATGATGTCCGCCAGTCTGGCACTGGAAACGCTTCCTGGATGGTGTTAAAGCATAGCTCTTGAAAGTTATAGTTAGGTCAGAGTCTTCTTTGATAATTCTAGGGTTATTGCCAAGACCGATAGCCGGTCTGCTAGGGTTCAACTGTCCTCTCAGTGCAGTGATCCGATTGATAGCGTACTTGCCGCTGAATCGTGGTGACGGGCTGCCCCACGGACGAGGAGCAAGTTATTAACTTGCCTTGAAACGGCAGAATCGAAGAAATTGGAAACTGCTTACAGTGACGTCGTCCCGACTTATCCGAAGGCTAACAGCAGATTGTGGAGTGAGAAGTTAGAATGTGCATCCAGATTCCAGACCAATAGAAGGTAGTGCACGGCGAACGCAGCTATATATGCCAGCAAGCTACGTGGCACTGTCTAAGTGTGATCGGTGAAGCTTGCTGTGAAAAGAGAAGATGAGTGGACACACACGGTACGGATCTACCTATCTTTATACAGGATACATGAGTAAGTATCGCTATTCATCTGTATATAAGAGGCGGCCTGCGCGAACAGACTGTGGCCCAGCGAGTCATGAAACGAAAAATTCAAGACTGAAAAGCCATACAATTAGCAATTTATTGATTCTTCCTAGTTAGCTTGTGATGCATTTGGCCAGGTTGTGCTCTCGAGACTCGGTGCAGCTATGCAAGTACCAGCATAAACCTGCAGGTTGAAACATCTAAGCTTATTAAGATCGACGGTGCGATGCCCGGACTAGGGATAGTTACTGACCAGAACGGTCCAGACCAAGTCCAGACTGCGGAAGATATAAGAAGTATGAAAAAGACGAGAAATGAAGGAACAGAAGTTACAGAAGGAGATGGAAAACAAGGACGTGCGACCTAACTAGGTTGAAAATCACCGCAAATCAGCGCTGCAGGACCAGCTGACTTACGACGAGGAACGACATTAACGACATCCATGAGAACATTCGGATATCCTGCATCAGACGTGGCAAAACATGAGTCAATCCTCTAAGACTTTGATTTTCTGCCGTCATCACGTTTTTACGGGTTTACCCCGTCGGGATTGGGCGCAAGCGCCAACGCTCGACCTCGAGATTTAAACTTTTGGTGTCCTTCTCTTCCTACCAACCACATATACCCCCCTAAAAGTGAGTGCCAGCAAAGATCTATTCGTGTACGCTGACAACCTTTTTTTTCCCTTAGCGGCACGGCACAGGTCGCCAGGCGTCGCCTCTGAGTCTCTGACGGTGATCTTGTCAAGTCAACATCCACACTCTTTTTTCATCAACACTCGTTACACTTATATCTCATCGGTTAGATATCAGACATGTTTACGCCTCCCCCTTCACCTCTCCCGTCCCCAAGGTTTCAAAGTTTTGAACCGCAAAAGCTGCAAATGACTAACGATACCCGTACACACGCTACCCCGGCTGCGTCTCCCATACGTTCATTCCAATCCAAGCAAAAATATAACATTGCTCTTCGCTGGACGATCATCTTGGTGCCAATAATCCTCATCGCAATCGCAGTGTCCACACGTTGTTTTGTTCATCCAATGGTGTTTGACTCCTTTTCGCCAACCTCATTGACTCACGGGTGGAAATCATGGACCGGAAGCATGGTCGACTGGTCACTGCACGAGAGACACAAACCTACCGAGAACCTCTTGCAGCCCGCAGTATCTGATACAAGACCATCACCTTTCATGAAGAGGAGTACACCTTCAGCCACCCCCTGCGCCCACCGTCCCAACAAATCCAACTCTGCCAACTCCATTTCCCCAGCCCTATGACACAACTTTGTCGTCAAATTTCTCAACCACATCCTGCTACAATTTCTTCTTAATATGACACAGACAGATGCTTTACGATCCTGCCGTCCTTTCTCACTCTTGCTCACTCATTCTCAAGCATTTATAAAGGTGTGTTTTTCCTAGATAGCGTCCCACACACTGTTCAATATGAGTACTTTGGTACTGTGGCCCAATCAGGTACAAGACGATATAAATGCCACGAACGCGGATATCTGGGGGACGTGCAACACTGACATATCTCAAAGTCAGTGTGACCTGAACATGGCGTGGTTTGCATCGTCACTACGTTCTTCGTGTGCTACCGACTTGAGCAATCAAAACCTCATGGCAGTCGGCGCATTGATAGGTACGACATTATAATAGCGATGCTGGGTGTGGGTCCTGACGACGAAATATAGGTCTGCAAGCATTTGACTTGATGCGGGAAGCAGCGTGTTCCGTGGATCCCGTGGCAAATGCATACTGTTATGTCGAAGCAGTGGCGAGCTCTGACCCTTCCAGCTATTATTTCTACCAGCTACCCCTGGGACAGCCACTGCCCAAAATCACCAACGGAGCTTGCAACTCTTGCACCAAGAGTCTTATGTCAATGTACTCGGCTGCTCTGACCAGCGCAAACGCCACCAGCTTGACAGGATTACAGGCTACTTACGGGGACGCGGCAAACCAACTGAACAGTGTGTGTGGATCGTCTTACGCGCAAACTACAACCGTGGCATCCTCGTCAGCGCCACCGAGCGTCAATTTGGCGAGCGTGGGAGGGGCTTGGGCTGTGCTGCTTGCCGTTGGTGTGTTATCGGCTTCAGTGTCGTGATCGGGAGAGTAGGATCCATCTGTTGCCTGGGACAACCTGTTGGGTTATCACGTTTTATCGATTTTTGGGTTATTTAGTTTTCTTTGTACTTACACATGGGCACTGGCACGCAGACTACCACTTGGACTTGTTTCCGTTCTTACTACATTCACAGCATCACCTACTCACCCCTATCCTATTATTGTGCTGATAGATGACGGTCGTTGTGCATTCACTGCCTTCACGTGTATACTGTTATCGTTATTCCATAATATGTGTGGACTCCAACTTCGTCACTCCCTTGCGTGCTTAGAACTCTTAGAGTTGGGCGCCAAGGCGGAGGTGATATCGGTAATCTGGTTTTTGACATCCACCTTCACGTTATCGATGCCTTCGATATGTTTTGAACTTCGCCTCGAGATCATTCGGCGGATATCAGCGGATGCCTTGTATCTTTCCCATCGCGAAGACAACGGACAGCTAGCAGTACTTTCCTAATGCGGTCACCCCAACCTCTGCATGTCATATTGAGATACTTGGCATGACACTTTCATCCCAAACCACCACGACGGCAAGCTGGTCTTACGTCCTTCCTTCAATAGTTTCTTAAGGTTGTTCTAAAACCGTGATACGACTGAGATCCTGCACAGCACCTTATCGTCACATGTGCACAGCCTCCTTTTCTACTTCCCGTTCATTCATTGTGACCAACTGCCATGTTTCACTCTCGTCTGCGGGTACGCGTTGGACCGTCCATGGACAAACTTGTCTGTATCACAGACAAAGTGAACAGCGGAAAGGCGCACACTATATCATCAGAACTGTTCGAAGGCAAGGTGGCCATTAACATCAAAGGTCTCACCAATCCCTCTGGCGAAGAGCTTTCCGCGGAGTACTTTGATCGAGAAGACAGGAAAGGGGTAACGTGGAGTATTCAGGTTCAGGGTGCGTCTGAACTCCTCGGCTATTGCTCGTCTTACCCTGATGTGACGGCTGTTGTGCGGTAAATATGTCAGGCCGGTTCCTACAAGCGAGTTCGGCGGATGATATTATGTTTGGAAATACGTTCGACAAACGTTTGAAGCTACCTTGGGGTTCTGGTGTGGCGCTCAAGTTCATGAAGTGAGTGTCCTATTGTGCTCGTTCAACTACTACTATCATATGTGGCATACGGCCGGAGCTTACAATAACTTTTAGATACATCGATCCTAGCTTGGAACATGACTTGATGTCGGAGACAAAGCCATGGGCCCTTTCACCGCTGATCGCAACGATGCCCCATTTCGTGCACGAACGATTAGACGACGTTCGAACTTCATCCTTGTTAGAGCATAAACGGTCGGAGTCCACCGGGCCCTCGTTTCCACCGTCGCAATCAATAGGGGAGGATACCTCACAGTTGCAGTTTGCCGTTGCATCATGGAATTCATCTAGCTCTACGTTTTTGACCCCATCTTCCTCTAACTCTCCATTTTTAACCCCATATTCGTCGTTATCGTCCGTTTCGCCATCTGCTGCTTCGTCTTCGTCTAATCTTTCGAAGATGCCTGGTTCGTTAGGCGCCTCGGTTAAGGGTTCACTTAAGTTGCCTCTTGAAAAAGCGCACTTGAAGAAGAGGAAATTCGGTCGCTCGCTGGATCTGCGGACTACAGGCGATCGTAGGTCATACTTTAGCAGTCCTCAGCATCGAAAAGAGATAGTGTTTGGACCTGAGGCATGTCATTAATCCTTTAAATTGCTGTATACTGACGACTACCGTAGGATTTAATCACGACGGATTTCTGCTATGGGTATCTACAATTCAACCCGACTCTTGCCTTAAGGATTCCAGGTGGTATGTCATTCGATCTCATGAAGTACTGGGATAGACATCCTGTGAGGTTTGTTTGCTGCAAACGGAGAAAGCCAGAAGACAAGGAACGCCGTGACGGGCAGCCGACTGGTGACATATTTTGGATTGTCTCGATCGAGACTGTAGACGAAAGCGATGTACATCAAAAAGATTCAGAGGACACTTAGATATTATATAGACGGATGCTCTCATTACTTTTTGTTTTATTGGACGAAATATTACTATCGTATGCAGCTAGGGGTAAATTTTCCTTAACGGGAGCGTTTACATCATGTGGCCGTGCCACTTTGCCTGCTACCACTGCAAGTCGGCAGCAGGCGACATAGCGTCGAACCATAGTATTGTCTATACACCAGGATAATGATTCAAATATGCCGCGCGGAAGACGGCGAATCATATCAGGTATGCCGCATCAAAGCGTTCGGTGTACCACATTTAAATCAAACAACAGGTCAATGCTAACTTACGAGACATTGAGAGGTCTGTTCATGCTCAGGCCCAGCGTTGTACCGCACTAACAGTTGCTTTCCAGGCGAGGAAGCCTCGAGACCTTTTTGCACCAGGAGACGGGAGTTGATCAGGACGCAATCTTGGCATACCTTTCGGATGGTACGCGCTTGCGTACCGACAATGTTCGTGAGCTAGTGGGTGCCCATGACCAGGCAAGCGGTTTTCTTACTGGAAGGGCGAAAATGATAACTCCTATGAACAGACCATCTATGTTTTCAACAAGTACTATCTGGATTTTGACCTAAATGATGTGCTTCACGAGCTGAGAGTTACCCCACTATTGCAACCTCCAATTGAAGGTGCGTGGCTAGAGCCATGATTGAAATTTTGACGGCAACAAAGTTTTACAGAGTCAATCTCTGCAACACCTCCATATCGTCCCTCACAGCTCGCCGCATCCTACTTGCGTACAGCGCATACCCACCTCGAACACATCGTCCATACGGTGGCCACCCTCCACCGCCAACATCAAGCAGCTCGAATTGCATGCAGCAGCCTCGAACTGAATGTTCTCGCTATAGCCGACGTTTTCGATGGCATCGCTATGACGTCCCGTAAGGACCTCGAGCGCCAGGCTGCGCTCCTTGCAGGTCTGGACGCGGATCTGGAAATCATAAGCCGCGTGAGAATACATGTTGAATTTATGTCGCCTGCTGTGAGAAACGCGATTGAGAACGGAGAGCGGCCGAGGACGCTGGGTGATTATGTATCGAATGTGAAGATGAAGCAGGTTGCCGATGCGTGCGCGAGGACACATGGTACGTAATTGGAAGAAGTTGGGATGACTTTCTTATGTTGTCGATATAGAGGACCTCCGGGCACAGTTCCAAGACGCTGAGAAGTCAGCGGCCAGGTTGACAAATGGAACTGATGCTGTACGCGCAACAGTCGTGAATATCCAGTTGGTGTTCTTTATTCTATGATAGTATGTCCATCTCATTCGTGTTCAGAATTCTAGAGGGTGCAGATGCCTCATGCCGCCGGGCGCAGGAGATTGTGGAAAAGGCGTCAGATATTGCAGCAGCTCTCGAGAGTCCTGCCACGGACCCAGATAGCCTTATTCGTGGTATGTCTGGTTCATGGATGCAATAACAAGATAATCATGTTTCAGAGCTAAAACATCTTGATGGCGTACTGCGAAACGAAGTACGGGACGTGACGGAAGCCAAGGTTTGTCTTCAAAGTCGATGACAATGCCCTTACTGACGAGTTACAGAACGCGTATACCGAGCAATGTATAGGTGTCCTTCGGCAAATCAGCGCCTTGAATATCGACATCGTACAGTTACCGACGACGCTTTCTAACCTGCAAGGTAAATTCAGGGCTAAGAACAGCTTCTCGCATATACAGAGGCTTCACAATATGCTGTATGCATATGGTGCCACTGTGGTCGAGATTGTACGACGCAAGGAGTTTGGTCAGTCAACGCAGTATTGCGTGACTCCATGTCTGATCTCTTCAATATAGCTCATTTTTTCTATCAGCGCGCACAAAGTATTTTGGAAGT
This sequence comes from Suillus ampliporus, assembly GCA_016584345.1. Classification (NCBI taxonomy): domain Eukaryota; kingdom Fungi; phylum Basidiomycota; class Agaricomycetes; order Boletales; family Suillaceae; genus Suillus; species Suillus ampliporus. Next base: position 156,414 of record JABCPV010000028.1, read on the forward strand.
AATGGCTAAGCTCTCGTGAGTGAAGTCTACCATAATTTTCGTGTATATTGCAGCTCCTGATGAGTCCGTAGTGCAAGCGAGCGGAAGCGTCGACAGATATACAGAGGGGAAGTGCATGGCCAACTGCCCTTCGATACAAAGGGAATGGATGATGCTGTACCCACTATCGACTTCTCTCCTTCTGGTAGCAAAGAGCCGTCGTACTCGTTGAACAGAGGAGACATTGATGGTATTGTTTTGTTTCCACTATCACACTGGCCAAACTCATAGTGGAATTCCAGTGCTGCTTCAAGTCCTGACTGATCTGGAGGCATGGGCGCGATCAAGTTCAGACCCTGTGGCGATGGGCTCAGTGCAGGAAATGAGAATGGCAGTGGATAAGCTCATAGCCAAGATGGACAATCTGGAGGCTGGATTTGACCGTATTGCTGAGCGTTCTTGTGAGTACAAGACATTGCCAAGTGTATCTCTAGCTAACTTCGTCCAAGTGCTCTCGGCGTCACGGTTATCCTCGTCGCGCAGAAGGCGTAAGTCGATCTTTGGATGGTTTTTTGGTATGGGCGCCCACACAATTCACAGTAGCAGAAGCGGACGAACACGCATTTCAGGAACTGGCGGAGCAACTGCGTGAAACGCAAGAAGCCCAGGCAAACCAGGAAAAGCTGATACAGCAACAGCGGACAGCATTGCAGGCTGAAATCCATCGACTCCATAGCGACCTTCAGGCTACTGAACTCACATCTCACTCCGAGAGGGAACGTGCGGATGTAGTTGAGCGCGAACTGCACCAAGCCAAAGCACAGATAGAAAGCGAGGCTGCAGCCCGACGTATACTGGAGCGCCGCAACTTGGAGTTGGCCCAAGACCTCGAAAAAGAGCGGCAAGAGCGTGTTCTAGCACTCGCCGATGCGACGGAACAGACACGTGCAGTCGAAGTGATGAGGCAGGAGTTATCACAGGTCCATTCGCAATCGGAGGAAGTGAAAGCACTGGAAGCTAGGAACGCGTCAAAAGTTGCTCAGCTGGTCGAGGAGCAAGCAACCACTCTGCGGAACTTGGAAGCAGCACGTGCTAGAGGGGAAGATCTGGAGACCCAGATCCAAACCGCTCGCTCTGAATGCGAGAAGGTGAACAGAGCACTAAAGAATACCAACATGGAGAAAGATAGATTACTTCGGTTGCAGGCTAACGAGCACGATCGCATCATGCGGGATCACATTGCTGAAGCTGATGGCGACAGGGCTGTTCTTGAGCACCAATTCTCGGAGCTCAGAGCACAGCTTGAAGATACTGAACGGCAACTGAAGGAGGCACGCTCACAAACCGAGTTGACCAACGCAGATGCCATGGGTTTGCGTGAGGAGCTTCAACGGGTCGAGCATGAACTTCGAGAGGCAAGGCACATAGAGAGGATTCTCCGAGACGACTTGACAGCCGGACGAGCCTCCCAATCTGACTACGAGCATCGATTGGAAAACAGTGGTCGTTTGGTTGCCCAAATGCTCGACGTTGCAATTGCTTTCCGAAACTCTCATTGCAAAGCGCTTTCTCTTGTTCACAATCTCACCAGTCACCTCGGTTCATCAAAGCAAGGACAGTCGCTAGCCGAATCTGCATTTACGCCCACCCAACGGCATGGGCATGGTGCTGGTGCACAAGCCGACGAGCCCTCTCCGATTGATCCATCAGATCTTCTGGGTGCCCTGGAGTCATTACGTGCCTTCGATCATGATCATTTCTTGGAAGCAGTAGCCAGAACAGGTTCCATTATCCGGAAATGGCAGAAGCAATGCAAGGAATATCGAGAGCGCGCGAAGGGCAAGATTTCTTTCCGCAATTTCGCCAAAGGGGATTTGGCACTGTTCCTTCCTACTCGGAATTCTATTTCAAAGCCTTGGGCGGCGTTTAACGGTATGTAGCTATGTTACTACGAAGGTGAAACTTCTCCCGACGTTGTTCTCAACATCTAGTTTCATTCCCACATTACTTCCTTTTGGCCACTGGCCACCTCGCCGAGCAGCTGAAAACGAGAGAATGGATAGTGGCGCGGATAACATCCATAACAGAACGCGTTGTCGATAGCAAGGTGTGTACGGCGTGATACATTCGACCGTTCTTGTACTCAAACCGCGACCAGGACCCGTCCAGCAATCCATATGGTTTAGGCGACGGTGTAAAGTACTACATGTTGGAAGTGGAGGACTGGACTCAGGCAGGTCAAATGAATAAGCGGAGGCCTGCTGCCAGAAAGGTCTCAGCGTTGTCGGATCCTGAAACGGACCGCAAGACAAGTTCAGATCCGCCCGAGCCTCCTCCTAGCAAACCACCAGCGCCTCCCCAATCTGAATTTGAGAGCGCTTTCAGTGCTACCCAGTCTCCCACATCATCGTCCTTCCCCATCAGATCAAGAGCAAACTCCACACCGGTTGCTGGTCCGTCTTCATTGTCTCGTCTGCTTGCTCAAGCCCCATCTGAGAGTCTGCTGGAAACAATTGCGCCGTCACGAGATGCTTCTCCCCCCACTACCCCACCGCCACCACCTCCTCCTTCACCGCCACCACCACAAGTTGATTTGAATGCACAAACGCCTGCGTCATTTACTCATGTTCCACTTGTACCATCTCCACTGCGCCCAGGTTCGCGTGCATCCCGTGGTTCCTCGTCCTCTAGGTTCTCCGCGGTGCGGCTTCCGCCACTAGCATCTGCATCTGCCTCGCCCGCTGCTGTGAAAGCAGTGGCTACTACCGCTTTGACGGAACATAGTTTATCCTCTGTATCTCCTCCACACGAATTTTCAGCCGGCGGAGGACCGCCATCCCCGCAAGGCTCACTATCCGAAGGGATGACCAGTATATTTCTCAACAGACGCCGAACTACTTCTCACCATGTCCCCCGGTCCTCTCCATTGGCGTCTAGTAATTTCTCAGGCGTACCATCTGCATCCGCTACTAGCACACTTGCCAGCTTGGCCAGCAATTTCGGAGTGCCTTTCGGGAGACGAAAGAAGGTCGATATGCCCGCCCCCATCATCGAGGGTGGGCATGCTCGCGATCAAGCCGGGGGGAGTGAGGTGTCAGCGAGAGAAATGCTGAGACGGTTTTAGGTCGCATCTCATAGATAGCTCTGGCCGAAATGTATGCGCAGAGTGGGGTTGTTGCACACGTTCTATCTACGATCAATGCACCCCATTCGCAATTTGGCGGAACATGGCTCGTGAATTATGTCCACTCAGGGAACGACCGACCGATATATACTAAGTTACTAATCTTGCTGCCGTCGAGTCTAAGAATCTCTATGCGAAAACAGATTCCTATCTTGTAAGCACTTAAAAGGAGTTCGACAGGTGTACTCAAGTAATACCGGAGTATTTCCGCCTTCTTGACTTGTGTTCTGAGGGTCACGTTGTTGTCCCTGAGGAACTTTCCACGTGCAGCAGTCGCGGAGTTTCTCAGGCTTGTGCCACTTTAATGCACGCGTTCACAGCGAAATCCCAATCAGTTACATGTGGCCTGCTGGGGCAGTAAGTACTAAGAGCTTTACTTCAGTTTGTGCAGTTTTGAACCAGTATATAGGCGGAGAAGAAAAATTGGACATCTTGGGGAACAGTCGGCTGAACTTGTCACTGCTCATCCCATGATACTTACGTTGCCGGTAGAACGACGCTACCCGATTGACGAAGCAACAGTGGGTAACACCCAAGCAAGAGATCCTTCCGCGCAGGCCCCCTTTCGCCCGCACTCCAAGATTTGCTTTTCACTCCGAACAAGGCATAGCTAGCTTTAGAATGTGCTAAAAACATCCGCAAGCTTATTTTTAGGGAAAGATGCGGGGTGAAGCCTTGATCCAGTCCATTAGGAAAGCAGTCTACCTGGATGCCACAGGAGCGCTGGGCGTCATCTTGTTCCGGCATATTGCTTCCTTCCCTTAATGCGCAGGTGTTAACTGTCAACTTGTCACTTCTCCGTTTTTCTTTCTTGATGGCCAGTTACACATCCACGGATCTGGAACCACAAAAAGAGGAATGGACAGCAGTGTACCGTCACCTGCCCGACTATATCCGGCCCGCCAGCGTGCATATAACCTACCCCCGTAGCTTCTCCGAATGATTGATTCCCTCTTTGACTATCTCACATTGGATAATCATGGTTGGTGTTACTGCTGTCAGCGGTCAAAACGCTTCATTCGGGCATCTCATTGATGAAAGAAGGAAGTGGTACAACAACAGGCGGTAAGTAAACATTGTCTGAATGCTCCTGGTTGTGCGTCAATGTAAATGCATGATAGACTCATCGCTCTCAACGCCTGGATTGTGCTCCTGTGCGTTTCTTTATTCTTCTTTTTCGCCCCTCTGCTGAGCGTCATTTTTTCAGTCTTATCACTTCCTCGACGAATGGGTACGACGGCAGTATGATGAATGGACTGCAGTCTCTTCCTCAATGGGAAAGCGCCTTTGGTTATCCCTCTGGCGGTAAACTCGGTCTTTTGAATGCCATTCAGGTGTGTTTTGCTTTTTCCCTGATGATTTTTGTTGATGTTTGACTATGCGCAGAATATTGGTGCCCTAGCAGGCTACCCATTTGCACCTTACATGTCTGACGGCATAGGACGCCGTAGGACTGTCTTTTTTGGTGCAACAATCATGTGTGTCGCTACTGCCATACAGACTGCTGCTCAGTCCGTTGGCATGTTTATTGGCGCTCGATTCCTTATCGGTTTTGGTCTTACCTTCGCCGGTCAGTACAGGCCGCCTGTATACAAGTAACGAATCAATTGACACGCTATGTATAGCTAACGCCGCACCAATGTTGGTCACCGAGATTTCGTATCCCACATACCGCGCTCCCCTGACCTCACTATACAACGCCCTTTGGTACTCTGGGTCTATTATGTAAGTCCGATCACGTGAATCCGCTTAACGGATCTTATACGCTGATGGACGGTATTATTAGTGCTGCCTGGACAACTTATGGCACTTTCAAGATTAACAGTACATGGGCATGGCGTCTACCCTCTCTCCTCCAGGGCATCCCGTCCATCCTGCAGTTCGCTCTTGTCCTATTTGGACCTGAGTCACCCCGTTGGTTGATCAGAAAGGGTCGTGAGGCTGAGGCTCTCAAGACCCTCGCCTATTACCATGCTGATGGCAATGAGTGAGTCGCATTATTTCGACCGCATTTCGTAACCTGAAGCACTTTCCGCAGGCAAGATCCTTTGGTTTTGTACGAGTTCGAGGAGATCAAGGCCGCCATTGAGTATGACAACACTGGTCGGTCTCGGTTTACTTGCTTGCTACAATGGGCATCTTTTCACATAAACTCTAGTTGCCTCAAATGTCGGTTGGAAGTCTCTTGTTGCTACTTCCGGCAACAGAAAGCGCATGCGCATTATTGTCGCTCTTGCATTCTTCTCTCAATGGTCTGGGAATGGTCTTGTTTCGTACTACCTCAACAAGGTCTTCATCCTGATCGGTATCACCAATCCAACCACTCAGTTACTGATCAATGGTATCTTGCAAATATGGAATTTGGCATGGGCTGTATCCGCTGCTTTCATGGTCAATAGACTTGGTCGTCGCTTCTTGTTCTTGCTTTCGGCATCTCTGATGACACTCTTCTACATGGCACAAGCTATCTGCTTCGCCGAGTACGCTGAGCATGGCCATACTTCTGCCGGTCACGCTGTTATCGCCTTTATCTTTCTCTTTTACGCAGCATACGACATAGCGTTCACCCCCCTCATTGTCTCCTACACCGTGGAAATTCTGCCTTACAACATCCGTGCAAAGGGCTTCAACGTCTTCAACTTCGTCATCTCTGTTACGCTCATTTTTAATCAATATGTAAACCCAATTGCACTGGCGGCCCTGTCATGGAAGTACTACGTAAGTTTTGGCTGCGACCTTGCTCTGAATTTATTTTTCTGAACGGGTCATATTCAGATCGTATACGTCTGCTGGCTCGCTGTCGAGTTCATCTTCCTGTGGTTCTTCCTCGTTGAGACTAAGAACCGAACTCTTGAAGAAACCGCCGCCATCTTCGATGGTGAGGATGTCTTGGAACAGATCGCCAACAAGGTGGAAGGTGCACATGAGGTGTACGAAGACGGTTCACCGGAGAAGAAATCTTTCGGCGCGGACAACGAGGTGTCCAGAGCTTGATTTTCTGAACCGGGATTTGATACTTTACGACCCTAGGCAAATTTAGCGCTGCCTTCTACGCATGTACGATATACATAACGAAGGATATCATTTTTGAACTCACTTTCAGTGGCCCTGGTTTGGGCGCTGTTTGACGCAAATATCAGTTCATGTCGCGTGATTGCCAGCATCAATGGACCTCGTGGTATCTCATGTCAGTGGCACCAGTCTTTGCATGTGCTGCGCAAAAACCGACTAAAAATACTATCCCCCGCAGTTGACGGACATCAAATCGTACAGATCGAATCTCGGCATAACATCGCCTAGGCCAATGAGATCGAAGCTCACTTGAAGGTCTTGGGAAGCCACTCGACGCCACGCATCACGGGGAATGCAAGGATGTATGTACAGAATTTCATAAGATACGACAGCATTTACTGTGACAAAAGGAAAACAAGGATAGAAAATAGTGAGTATCTAGCAGAACTTGGCGAAGGAGCATTAAGAGCACAAGACGGAATGAGCTATGTGCATAAAAACCTATAGCACACGAGGGCCAGAAGGAGCTCAACATGGAACAGGATACGGACAGGAAGGGGACTGCGGGCGGGTTAGTCCAATGAGTGAATAGATATGTAAGAATCGTAACATGGCGGGGTGTACTGGCAATGAATTTTCCCTCCACACGCAACCCAGAAAACGTCCGTACAACAATGCTGCTCGCGTGTTCTCAGCCATCTTCTTACCACTGGTGAATCAGAGCCCAATGACCGCCTTCACAGTATGCCTTGTCGCCAATGTACCGCACAATTACAACCAGCACACAACAATACAGAATGATAAGAGGGAATGTCGACGACCGGAGAACGAATGAAGGCACGGCTGGCCCTGCTCGACTCAGCCCATCTTGCTGTCCTTCTTCTTCTGCTTACGTGGCGGCGTTACTGGTCGACCCATGTTCATTCCTCCGTATGGATACTTGGCCTTCTTCTCAGCAGGCTTCAGGATCTGAAGATCAAGGTCAATCATGGTCAAAGAACATGCGGATTGGCTGATGTCGCACCTGGAATGAGCATAATAGGGTTTCATCCACACTCATCATCGCGCCAGCGTTGTCGAATTCTCCACAGTAATTAGGCGCCGAGAATAAAGTGACCAAATGCCGCTTCGCAAAAAATTCATAACCGTCCTCCACGACCTAATTCCGCAGCGTTAGCCATCGATACAACACTTAGGGTCCGTACAGACGTCATCCGCATACCTGATGAGCCCTGCAGATGAGGTCCATGTCGTGTTTCTGCAAAAATCGGGACACCACGTCGGGTCCAAATGTGAAGGATACTCCTCGGTCATTCTCCGACCACCCGGTGATATCCTTGTCGGGATCTGACCATAGTAGGTCACATAGCAAACCTTAGTCGGGGTAAGATACTCGAGCTCGAGCAAGATGCACAACAGGCCTACCTGTGTCAGGAACATCCGTAGGTCTCATCACTCTCCGTATTTGCTCCATGGACTGGAGATCGGGGCTGAGACCACCATGCATAGTGAAGATCTTCTCGTCGATGATAGCGGCTATAGGGAGACAATTAAAGCAATCCGTAAACGTCTTCCACAACTTGATATTGTAACGCCGTTTGCCTGTCGATACAATCAGAGCACCATCGTCAAGAGGTGCAACGCAACTCACATTCATCATAGAAACCATAGATTCGGTTTATACTTGCACACTCGTGGTTGCCCCGGAGGATGAAAAAGTTTTCGGGGTATTTGATCTTGTAGGCTAGGAGGAGACAGATAGTCTCAAGAGATTGCTTCCCCCGATCGACGTAGTCGCCGAGGAAAAGATAGTTTGCCTCTGGTGGGAACCCGCCGTATTCGAAAAGTCGGAGCAGGTCATAATATTGACCGTGGATGTCACCTAGCCGCAGGTGGATCAGAATGAGTCATCGAGATAAAGCTGCAAGAACTGAGCGATGCTCACCGCAAATCTTTATGGGGGCCTCTAATTCAAGCAATATTGGTTGATTTATGAATATCTCGCGTGCTTTTGTGCAGAGATATTTGATCTCGTATTCCTGTAGTTGGACGGGTTTGCCTGGGCGGTTGCCTCGCACTGAATGCAAAAGTTGGGTTAACGCCTGCTTTATACCATATTACGGGCGGCCGCTCCAAGAAATAGACGTAGGTTATAAGCGCTGCTGCGTGCGTGTGCACCCCCATCATTTTTTTTCCAAGGTTGCTTGCTGTAGTGCTCACGCAGCCCCATATCCCACGCATGCCAGTGATTGCGCACCACATTGCACCAGCCCACCTCAAACACCAACCCGCTATATTCCTTCCACCCGCCTGCGCCTCAAGGTCCGTATCTGCGCCCCAAGGAGCCTATGAGTCAGAGCACGAGCCACTCACCCTCCAACAAGCGGTCAATAACCGAGTCCAGATCGATCTCCGTCTGCGAATCTGCCATGACTGGTCTAACTGTATGTGCTCACTGCGTCGGGCCCGAGGTGAAGGATGATGGTATGAGAAGAAAAAACGGGCGAAATAACCGCGAGAATGGAGATCGTTTTCGGCGTTGCAAGGTTGGTTTTTGATGCGTTTTTTGAACGACTTGGAAGATTTGGAGACGTATAGTCGTTCAGCTGACGATGGCTGCCAGAACCGGGTAAAAGAAAGGAAAAACGAGAATATCGATGAGGGAAAAACACCAAGGATCCAGATAACAAGCAGCTGGATGAGCAGATCGGTGCGGTGTCAAGGCAAAAACCGAACTCGGCTCAAAACGGAAACAACCCGTGAGAACACTCTCTATCTCTATCCTTCACAGAGAAAAAATGAGGAAAACAAGGAAAAGAAAACAATGGGCATGATCGACTCTTGTTGTCTCTGGTCTAGACCATAGTATGGGATTGCAATGATATATACGACAAGGGTACCAACACAACTCGTCCAATGAGCGCCATAGTGCAGCATACCATATAGCAAAAGCGGAATACATAAGCAACACGCGAACAAGAAAAAATCATTCATCGCAAGTTACGGCACCACTGTAGAGGATGGTGTTCTTCCATTCGTGTTCTCATTTTCTGGTGGTGGTCGATTCCTTCTTCGTCGACGCCTGTGCACGCCATTGAGAAGTATGTAATACTGAACAAAGAAATAACATACCTCGGGAACATTGGCCCTTTGGGCATGACACGATGGTCGAGGTCGAGTGCGATGTTCGTGCCCGCATGGAGCCCCTGCGCGCACGGTCAATCACCGAACCGCCTCCTCGTAACGTATAACTTACCTCTATCCACTCCACGACTGAAGGTACGTCTGCTGCCTGCAAGAGGAACTGTTCCCCCTCCAACCGCACCCTTATCACGTTCTTCCGCTTCATGTAATCATTCCCAAGCCCGCTCTCTGCGTGTTGAAGGGTATATGCACGAATCAAATCGCCTTTCCCAGGCTTTTGTATCTCCCCGCTCCGCAATTGCATCCTCGATGACAGGAAGCTGAGACGCGACGCAGCTCGCGGTGTTTGAGGTGATGTCCTTTGTGGCGTGGTCTCCTGTGAGGTCGAACTAGACAGAGAATTACGACGACTGTTCGGCTCGCTCACTGGGAGCAGCTCCATGCCCCCGTTTGTCCCAGGTTGAGTGGGAGATGGCATACCCCTACCTCGCGATTGCGGCCCACTCGGTGTGCCACCGTTGCGCCACGAGGTCAAGAAGCCGGCACCGGACAAACGCCTGTTGGCTCGCGACGTCGAAGGTGTCGCGGATTGATTGGTGGCTCTCGATGATCGCGATTCACTCCGCGGCCTGTTTGGCGTAAGAGGGGGCGAATTTGACGAGGAGGGGACCGGTTGATCGACCCCGATTTTCGAAGTGGACACCAGGCCCTCGTCCGGCTTGCGCACTGGCGCGTGATATCCACTAGTTAGATCACCCACGCCGACACGTCTCTCCCACCATTCGCCAATGATGCCCGCTCCGCTTGCGCCAGGAGGACATTTGTACACGCGGAGGGTTGTCCCTTCAAGCTCGCAGAACACACGTCTCCATTTCCTGTCCTTCGCCTGAACACCGGGCGAAGTGAACTCTATCTTGCAGGGCATAATCGCGGTGAGATACAGCGAATTGCTGTATGGCGGTAAGCGCTCGCGACCTTCGTCCTCATGGTACTGGATCACAGGTGCACTCTTTGGCGGGCGCGGGTCAAAGGAAGGGTATGGAGGTGGGTCCGACGTGGAGGTGAAAGTAGGCATAGATGTGCGTCGCAGAAGCCTTCCCATCATCCGGTTCGTATTATCGCTCTCGACGGTTTCAACGGTGTTCCCTGATACAGAGGGTGCATTCGAATACACCGTGTCGCACGACTTTTTGCGTTTTATTCGCAAGTCCCTCCGGGACAGGTCAATCATGCTGTGTGATGGCGCGCGATAGAGACTGGGTGCGCGGCTGACATCCAGGGAAGGCTGTGCGCGATGATGCTCGAGTGAATGCATAGGCGTTATCCTCCGCCTAACATTGATAGACTCTGCGAGAGGTGCTTTCGGAGATAAGAGCTTATGTGTAGAGGCGTCCTGACTCGGAGTCGGGTCGACGAGCTTCCCGTATGTCTTGGACGAGAAGTAATCGACGTCATTATAGGGAGTTGGAGTAGATTCCCCTGCTGAAAATGGCGAGGCAAAGGGCCGAGACGAAGGACCAGCGACTGGGTGAGGAGTCAAATCAATGACTTGGTTCTGGAACTCTCGCAGTGGAGAACGAGATAGAGAACGGCCTGTGCCCAAACTCCGCCTTTCCTCCCCATCACCGTCCTCATCACTCTGGTGCTCCCAGTTGTCAAATTTCAACCCGTCATCTTCATCGTCATCGTTGTCATCGTCCCCGTCGTCATCATCATCATATTCGACAGCAGAGTCTGGCTCTGGATCCACCTCGGCCCGTCCGTGAACACTTAATGATGGCATATGCTGGAGACGCACGACTGGCCGCACAGCGGTCTCTGGAGTAGGAGCAGGTACGGGTAAAGTTGGAAGATTCAAGATTGGCATACGATGCCTTGAAATAATGGAAGGAGAAAGACGGAGACCGCGCTCAGTGGCAACGCGAAACGGTGGTGGTAGGGTTGTCGCCAGCTGCGTCCCGGGTGAGCGGTGGCCCTGAATGCTGGACGAGGGTGAGGTTTGCGCAGCAAGTGGAACTGAAAGAGCGGGTGCGACATGAGTTTGAGCGGATTCTGGTTCTACGAGTAAGTTGGGCGTGTCTATGTTCGTGATTGGTTCGTTAGAAGGAACGAGTCCCTCCATTTGTCGTGGCGTTTGTGATCTGTCCAACTGTGTAGTCTCGTCCGGCACAAGAGATGTGTCCAAAACCACAATATCTGGCATGTTGCTCGGAGGCGTTGAATGTAGTAAGCTGTTATTTTCCGCACGTGTAAGGCAGTCGGTTGAGGCGCTTGTCCATAAAAACAACGGTGCTGGAGCAAGGACGTTTACCCCATCAGAGCTAGGTCGGACGGAAGTGTTCTCTGAGGCAGCTATCTTTCGTAAAAATAACGGCGCAGGACCATGTGCTGCAAACACTGGGCTCACAGATGATTGCGTGAGACCGTCCCAAGCAGAGTAGCGCCTAGATTGGCGAGTGGGGCTATTGCTAGACGACGAATCATCCGTGTCCGTCGGATTGGAAGCCTCATCCAGCCTCAAGCCTCCAAGAGGACTGGACATGTCTGGCTTGTGGAGAACATCAGGGGAGGGTATGTATGAGCGGCCGTTGTTTGGGCCGGCTGAAATGATGGACATGGTATCTTTTGAGTGTTTGCCCCCCAGGCGCGAACGCCAGTTCAGTTTCTTGAGAAGCTGTGCTGCACGAGCCTGGAACACAGAGGCCTAATTCATATTTCAACCGACATGAGACAGAGGTGAAATCACACCTGGAACGGCGTCGCAGGTTGCAAACGAGACTGCTCCATCGTGGGGGCCGAGAATATGGTACTGGAAGGGACTATGGAAAATAAGCGCTACTTATCTCACTGCTGGCGAGCCTGGCAGGGTTCTCTAGAAGTAGGGACGAATTAAGTTTAGCCAACTGTCAGATCCTGATTCCTGATTGCACTTCAGTGAGGGGCGCCATGGTATTCGGTCAGAGACTTACACGAAACCCAGCTCTAGTAGGTGCAGACTCAAACACAGAGGTCAGAGGAAAGAATCGTGGAGCATGGGTATGAACGGGAAGCTAATACCAATATTTACTAGTCGGTGTGTGTGACACGGCAAATTCGGCTTGCATTTCTAAACTTATATGACATGTACAAGTTACTAGACGCTTCGACTCGTCTTTTTATGTCTAATCTCGTCATACTTTCGGACCCAGTAATCCTTCTTTGGGAAACTTTCATCAGGCAGTCCCTTCAAATCATTGGACGCCTCATGTTCTGTTTCGGTATTTGCGCCCTCGTGCCAGCCTATCAGACTCGGAGATTGTTTCGATGAAGCACCATCATGGAATCCCGTATTCAGGCTCCGAATCGATACGACGCCGAGTCGTTGTCATGCTCAACGACATCTCGGGTAAGGGTGGAACACTGAAAGCGCTAGAATTGTAATTGAAGGAATATGTTTGGGCAAGATCGTTGTTTATAATGCGACAGCGTATGGTAACAGCAACCATCCGAAACCTGACGCCACGCTCATCACGCAGAGGGAATCATTCAACCTGTGATTGACGATTAGCCAAAGGCGCTGCGGGGGTAGTTCCGGGATCAAACTGCGCACCTCGGCGGACGGCTTTGGAGCGTCGGAGGCAGTCCAACTCCAAAAGCGCAAGGAATATGGCGTCCGAAAGCCAATACATCCTGAAGCGTCAAGGTGTTCTCAGGACAGAAAATCATCTGATCTACAGGATCGTAAGCGAACCTTATTATTATCTAGCCTCCCGTAGTCAGACCATATAGATATAGAAGGGAGACAGCCGTTCCTTCTTTATTATTATTATCCTCAAGCGTTGAATGGTATTACCAGGCATTGGCAGGCAACCACTTAGAATTGCCCACGGATATGATTAGGATGCTTTCGATGACGAGTCCTGGGAAGCTGACTCCCAGGTGATTAGATCAACTTGCATTGTAACAGGGGATTCCGAAGTGAGGTGACCGAATGTCGTGCGCCATAGCAATTGCAAGGTTGCTATCATAGAGTCGAGTTGTCATGTAATTTGGCAATCTGCCATTGGAGGGCATGTCGGCGGTCCCTTGACTTGAGAACCATTTCGGACAAGTCTGAAGCTCGTGGTAACCGCTCAACGCACATCTTCGAGTTATAGGGACAGGTAGTAGATCGAAGTGGCCTCGGACAGGAAAGGATGCAGCAGCTCGAGGGAATCACAGGTAGTTTCGTAATTTGACGAGCAGAGGACAGCGGTTCCATTATATCTCAGGCGACAGAAGTCGCAGACAGGATGGCGGCAAGAGACGCTGGTAGGTGGAATTCAGCTTTCCGCGTGGGTAACGGTCAACTTTCGTGGAGCGTGAGTCGGTATCGTGATAGAGCTGTCGCACGAGAAATGGACGGCTCACCTATGACAGCCACTGGTACGCGGCATATGATAGAAGGAACGACTATTTGGCCTGCCTACGGGAGGCTAGGGTCAGCGTCAGTACCTAGCACTGTTGATGACAGCAAAGATTGCAATTTAGGGTAGGTGCCCACCGACTGCGCGCTGGCAGTGTTGAGTACGTACTACGCAGTGCGCGTAGCAGCCGCTAGCTCTGTATGTAACATATCACGTGAACAGAAAATGAGGATCAAGTCGGGGTGACCGAACGGTTCGAACCTACAAAAACTCTTCTTCGTTCCTTTCATAAGTTTATTCTAGTGTACTTCCCCAGTAAGTCTTAACAATCTGTATTGCGAAAGCATGTCCCTTGGACATTTGTTGTTCGATACTCACGCCTTTTTCTTGCAGACAACATGGCTTCAACTCAATACGCTGACGGACGTCAAGAGACGCGTGTTGAGAATTATACCAAGTTCTGGCAAAAGGACCTGGGGAAGGAGGGTGAAGCAGACAATCAAAACCGTGTCGACAGCTACACTGACGTTGTAAACGGTATAACTTCATGATTTTTTTTTCTGGAATGGCTTTTGGTAACATAAGACACAGGCTACTACGATGGTGCGACGGAGTTGTATGAGTATGGTTGGGCACAGTCCTTCCACTTCTCGCGATTCTATAAAGGCGAAGGTTTCACAGCTTCTTTGGCCCGCCATGAGCACTACCTCTCAGCACAAATGTCGCTTCGCCCTGGCATGCGCGTACTGGACGTTGGGTGCGGCGTCGGCGGTCCTGCACGCGAGATTGCTCGCTTTTCCGACGTAAACATCGTTGGTTTGAATAACAACGATTTCCAGATCCAGCGTGCTCGGAAGTACACTAAGAAGGCTGGTCTTGAGAACCAACTGAGCTTTGCCAAGGGTGATTTTATGAAGCTGTCGGAACAGTTTGGCGAGAACTCGTTTGATGCTGGTGAGTGCTTTGGTAGTCTCACGAGAAATTGTTTAATCCTAACGATATTGAATCAGTGTATGCCATTGAGGCCACTGTCCATGCACCTACGTGGGAGGGTGTTTATGGCGAAATCATGAAGGTTCTGAAGCCTGGAGGAGTGGTATGATTAACTTTCGATCCCAAGGTTCAACGTGTTGACATCAGTTGGCAGTTTGGCGTCTACGAATGGTGCATGACTGACTCGTGGGATCCATCCATCCCTGCACACAAGGAACTTGCACATGCCATCGAGTTTGGTAATGGTATTCCAGAGATGCGTCCCTTGAAGCAAGCCCGTGAAGCCATGATCAAGGTTGGCTTCGTCATTGAGCACGAAGAGGATCTCGCCGAACGCCCTGACGTGGTTCCATGGTATTACCCACTTGAAGGTGATATATGGAAGGCCCAGACTGCCTGGGATTGCTTCACTGTTTGGCGGATGAGCTGGAGTGGAAAGCTCGTTTCACACACCGCAATCAAGTTCATGGAAATGCTTGGTCTTCTGCCCAAGGGTACGTTTGATGTTGGCGAATCCCTCAAGGTCGCTGCCGACGCTCTTGTGAAGGGTGGCCAGACCAAGGTGAGTCGAGGCACGTTTCAGCTGATTTGAGTGAGGACTCACGATTCGTTTGAAGCTGTTCACGCCCATGTACCTCGCGATTTGCCGCAAGCCCGCGCTTTCTGAGTGAATGCTAGACTGCATACCCACGATGCCATATACGTATATACCCCGCCGCTAATATCGATTGCATAACTTTTGGGCTGTGTTTAGTGCAATCTTGAGCTTGAACCTAGGGAGATCTGAAACAACAAAACGATTCAGGTATAAGGGTCTCTGAATTCCCGCTGGTGATCTTGGGAACGATCCTTCAGACGTTGCCGAAGAAATATGAGAAGAATCAGAACGAGTGGTGAGTAACAGGTCACACATCACCAAGTGAACCTTGTCATTTTTATGACAGCCCTGACGACACGATGACCAGTGATGCCAGGATGAGCAAACCCAGGTTGTCCAAGGCATACACTATGTAAGCTGGATGCTTACAACGTGTATGTTTGCAGATGTTTGTGTTGATGCGCTGCCGCCTTGTATCTTATCAACTCCTGACCGTACCGTCAATCCACGACTTGTCCACGCTTTGTCTTGTTCCATTCTGAGTGTTTCCCCTCCTTACGGAGTGGTTCCCACACCGATGAACAGCTCGTCTTCCTGCGAAGTCTCATTAGCGGCTTTGAGACTCACAGTTGTAGGCATGTGAGAAGCGACGCCAAGAAGCATGCCGATGAGTTCTGTCCCCCTTTCAGCATGTCAGAGGACCTCCAGGACGTCGTGGCAAGGTTCCGGGGGTGAGGTCTTGAGGGCTGCCGTCGATGTTCATTGAGGGAATGAAAATGTATTGATACGGCAGTTATATTGACGCCAGCAAACTTACAAGACTGCCGTAGGCCGAGTGAGACGAGAGCTCGAGAACAGAAATCGAACCAGCTGATTCGAAAGGTTTGGTTTGGTTTCAAATCAGTATTAATGACACTTCCTGGTTCTTACGATATCATTTACAGCCTCTGGGTCTCCCGGTCAGAATAGTATGGTATGGAGCCCGAATCTCGCGACTCCAAACACTGCCGTATGCTGCCCAGAATGTCGTAGCGGCTCAAACTGCCAGCTAGCTTGTGCGAGTCATCGCAGCAGTCACAACAAGATGTATCTCCGCTTTATGGTACCAGGGGATCAAGAACGAAGCGTAACAAGCGAGCGCTTGTGACCGTATTTGATGGACTAACAAGATCTATAGCGTGGCTCACTGGCAGGATCTGGCTCATATGGACGAGGGATGCGTCCAGTTTCGCAGGAACAAGACCAGGAAATCAGTAGTAGAGAATCCGGCAAATCCGGTATCGAGCCCGGTATCGAACACTCAATGATCCACCGGCTGGCCAGCCAACTTCATAGACATTTGCAACGCAAATTTGCGATTTGGAGACAAGAGACCTTGTATGCCATAAAAAACATTGTATTAGGATGCATATGTGATTGTGATTGTGATGAGAACGATGCAAAGAAGCGGAAAAGAAAGTGCAGAGTAGCTGTACAATGCTGGATGACATAGAATAGGAACTTTATAAAAGCATGCTTGAAACAAGGAGGGACATAAAAAAAAAAACACCTTCCAGGACTCGGAGCAGCGAATACTAGCGTTTGGTTCGTTTCATATCACCGCCGGCACCAATATCAAGGTTTGCCAGTGGTGTTCGTGTTCCGTTAGGGTTTCCAGAGACTGACTGTTGTCGCTGGGCGAGGCCAAGGCCTTGCAAAGGCCTGGATGACGATGAAGAGGCTCTGAAAACAGTGATAAATCTAGTATGAGTCGTGTGGTAGTACCAAGAATTACATACTGCATGATATCGGCTTTTCGTTTCTGACCCGAACTGTTGGACGAGCTGGAAGCAGAGCTTGCTGTCCAGTTTGAAGGTTGAGGAGGCCCCATTGGTTTTTGTTGTGCAGCCGGATTCTGTCTTTGATATGAGCATCAGTCGGTCCCAGTGTAAGAATTTACCTGACCATGCCCGGAGGGAAATGGAACCCTCCCATAGATGGAGCAGCACGCCTAACTTTCTGATGAAGGAAACAGATACACTGGAGCTTGACTCGCGCGTCTTCGGAGGAGCTGCAGGTGCACTTGCTGCATTGTTGAGTCCATGAAGTGCTCGATTTGAAGTTAATGGAGCAGCTTGGGGGACGTGGTGCGTTCGAGTGAGAAAGACGAGAACCTCCTGGAGCAGTTACTTCGCCTCTTCCAGAGCTAGAGCTTTCCCGGTCATGCACCGAGTTTCCGTTGGGAGCCTTCGAGGATTCTCGATGATTGCCTGATGTAGCGGCTTCCGCCTGTTCGAAAGTCACGTCCGAGACACTCACTTCGCCCATGCCCTCTTCGAAGTCGATTGGTCTCCCCAAGTCACCATCCCCGAGATCAACGTTGGCGTAGAATTCGTCGTCGTCTGAGTCAATACTATATAACGTCTCGTCAGCTGGTGGTATCACAACCTCGTCCGCTGGCGGCAGTTCTGCAGCCGGTTCTGTAAAAGACACACGCCGTTGCTCAGGCTGAGCAAGTGGTGACGGTGCGATTTGTCTATACTGTCCGTAGTTCGCATTTCCAGCTCGCTGGACGGGTGTATGGATAGGAGTGTTCAGGCCGCTGGTAGTACCGTGAGCATTCCCCGGTGCCTGTTCATTGCGACTTGGGGTAGCGCCTGTGGTACTAGTTGCACCCGCAGTCACCTCCTGCCGCAAGTGTCGGGGGATATATGTGACGGGGGTCCCTGCTCCCTGAACTGGCTCAGACTTCACAAGAACAGTGTTCGTTTTCACATCTGGAGCAATAGCAGGCATCTGTGGTGCTGGCTGTACTGAGGCAGGTGCAGCCTTGGAAGTACTGCTTGTGATGTTAGGTTTTGTGTCATCGAACTCCGGACGACGATATAGCTCAGACTTGTCAAATTTTGCCTTGCCGGAATTCTCAAATAAGTTCTAATTCGTTCCCGGCGCTGCGGGGGGTACTTACAGGTGGAACTTTAATCTTCGTGATCTCTTGGGTATATGACTTGTCGTATAAACAATTTCCAAGGAGTGCTCCGAAGTTGCGGAGCGCTCGCTTCACTGCGTCAGTTACAGCTTCTTTCTTACTCTAAGGAAATAATAAAATGAATGAATAGAACGTCAATTGTATCAATATTACCTTGTCGATAGCCTGAGCTTTGCTCTTTGAATTCTCTGCCGCCCCATATCCCACATCTTCATGATGCACACCACAGCTGAGGGTGACACGGACAATGCAAGAAACACCGACGTTATATCTCTTGGACTCCTCATTGCAGTCCATGTAGTCGGTAGTCATGTTGATAATTTGGGAACTCCATCCATTGAACCCAAACACCTCGTTTGCAATGTTGATAATCTTCCACCCTTCGGCATACGTGAGCTTAGGTCCTCCTCCAGGCCCAGGTCTCTGTGAGATGTACTCTGGCCCAAGCTTCTTGTTTAGTTTAGCCTGGAGCGTAGCGATCTTGATGGCGGTATCCTCGGAGAGATTCATAGAGAATGAGTGATCAAAGAAGGGATTTTGAGGTCTAAAGCTGCCATGCATCGACGCATCGAACGACATCGCGCCGCTGATAACAATTCTCGACTGAGGCTGACCGAATCCTGGTGTTGGTCGTTGTATTGACGTATTGTATGAATCCAAGAGATGACCACTGAAAGCTCCGGCCATGAACAGAAGAAACCAAGATTGTGGGCGCGGATACACTAAAGCACCATTGACGTGTGGTGGTGGAATAAGGAGAAGAAGATCATTCGCCTGCCAGCGTCAATCACACAGGAACCAAACTGACACAAACAATTCAACGCGTTGTTTAATTCTTTCTGCACGTGACTGACCCAATGATTCTCACGTGCGTCGTGCGTCCTTTAGACTTGTTCTCCTGCAATTTGGCAGAATCAGAATCTTGATTCTCTTCAAAGTTCATAGCGATTCCCCTAACTCAAGGCTCACGTTATCTTGCTATATAGCAGCGAATTTTCGTCCATGGCTTAAATTGTCGCTGCTTACGAACGCCTTCATCAGGGATGACATCAAATTTGGTGTTCATCCTTGCACTCAGCCGGCGCCTGCCTCATGAACGATCTCGCTTCTACTACTGCCATAAAAGAGCCATATTTCCGCATCTTCAGAAAAGATCCTACGCACGAACCCAGGTGCCGCTTGGTCATCGGGTTCACAGCAAG
The DNA here is from genome assembly GCA_016584345.1 of Suillus ampliporus. Taxonomy (NCBI): domain Eukaryota; kingdom Fungi; phylum Basidiomycota; class Agaricomycetes; order Boletales; family Suillaceae; genus Suillus; species Suillus ampliporus. The sequence continues at coordinate 175,879 of JABCPV010000028.1, forward strand.
CCCAGTGCAGAGGGTCTACCTACTTCCTATGTCAAATGCATCTATTTTGACTTTTCCTTCTGCGACGTGGTTCCCTCCTGACATATCGGGTTGTCATGTCGAGACATATTTTTATCATATAGACAAGGTTCTACTTTGGTCGCATTGTCAAAATGTCGAACGCCGCTCATTGACCAATGTGCACAGTAGGCGGTGCTTTCCTGATCTCCGCAGGTACGCATTTTGGGGTAGTTGCACATCCCTGCAAAGGCAACGACCCTCGCTGTCGTCATGATGATCTCATTTCCTGAGCTATTAACAAATATCCTACCCCTTTTCCCGGTGGGCCGAAGGGGAATTCTTTGCGGAGTGATGCCCGTGCTAGGCAATATGACTCACAAAACCATCTTCTATTCTAGGAGTTCACCGCTCTTTCAGGACATCTCAGTGGCCCATTCGCGTATCAGTCCACCTCAGGCTCCCCGTCTTTCCATCAGAAAGCCCCGATCACATCACTGACGCAGAAATCATAGTCAGCGGTTGCACTCACTGGGAGTAGTATTTTGTTCTCGTCCCTGAGTTGATTTTTTCCATTCAAATCAGATACCAGATCTGTTAATACCGCCCTGCGATGTTCCACACTTTTTATAGAGAAGGTGGGGCTACTACGGCAGCGGCGAAATGGGTGATAGAGGGTGATGCGCTAACCTAGCCGCCAAGGCACCCAAGCCTGCCATGCAACAAATGCAGAATATTGAACCTTGTCCAACATTGGGGGCCGTGCATGATGCTCGTTCTACTTTCCGTTCAATATAATCAATACCCCGCAACGCGGCTAACGGTCCCTTGCAGTGAGGTATATACCTGGGCGTTCGCGCACGGATGCAGCGCAATTATCACTCCTTACATGCAATGGCGTTGTTTGGATTCTAAGGAAGTAGCGTTGTCTGGGGCGGCAAGGTAACGAAGAACCTGTCTGCCCGAAAGAAGGAACGACTAACTTCCTTTTATTGGGTCTGCCTAGGGCCATTACTAGGCAGAAATATGAGATATTTAGCAAGTTCATCGATGTGCCTGTCATAAACGCTCAACTACATGTATCGGCACCTCAAGCTTGACGAGCACTATCAAAGAATGACCGAATCGTACATAGTGGTGTTCAAGACAATCTTTTCAACGGCTTGACAAGCACTTATATGTAGTTAGAATTTACAGTTTCATTGAAATGGTATACACGCTAGCTTGACACTAGCTATCGCAGTTCTTGTTTGTTCGTTGTATCGACATTTTTGGAAAAGCGCAAGTAACTCCGCGCGCGAGCAACTTGGATCCTTTGATTTCGCTTGGACACTTCCAATGTCTGCTCTGCAAGCCGTCAAACGGTTTCGAATACGGGAGCTGGGAGCTGTCACTCTACCAGCTCCCGCTCTTGCGAAATCTACTCTCAAAGCCAAATTATCTCCTGGTTTGACATCGTCGGGCAAGGGTCCGGTTGCTAGCATAGAAAATCCGTTCCTTCCGAAGCTCAATCCAAAGACAGGCAGATGGGCGCCGCCAAAGTACTCCCTGCGCCAACAGGCTGTTCTTATCAAGAAAGCTCGTGAATGTGGCACGCTTGCGCTTCTACCTCCCGGCCCTAAAATTTCGGCAACAGAAATTGCTGCTGCTTCGGCGCAGGCTATCATTCCAGGGCCCTCGGCGCCAGTTCAAAGTGCTGCCGGCATCGTGGACGCGCCCGGTAGAATGGACAGGTGAGGTGAAGGAGAAGAAAGTTCTTGGTGCGGAAGTTGGGAATAGATTGTATGCAGGGAAGAAGCGGATGTTCAAGGGGCACAAGTGGCAGCGCATTGCAGAGAAGAGAGAGAAACAAAGGGCGTTGCTCATGCGTAGTATGCCGAAGCGTATCACAGAGTTTAAGCAGGTATGGTCTCTACAGTTGCATTCCCTGCGATGTTTGACGTCGTGCTTCAGTATTACAAGAGACGACGCCCACACCCTCTCAAACCTCCCCGCACCGCTAAAAACGCGAAACTTCCGTTCTAGATTTCTTTGCTACTTACTGGCCGTTAGAGCCATTTGTCTTACTCCAGCCTACATACCGTAGTGCTTCAAGATGGAAACACTGGTTTTGAAAGAGCGATCGAAAATCTGTTAATGCCCAGATCAGCCCAAGTAACTTACTCGCTATCCTGTGGTGCAGTGACAAGTATAGTACCGGTAACAAACACGAACGATGGCAGGGGCATCTACATCGAAGTCTTGCAACTTCAACCCATTTAGCAACTAACCGTGATATTATGATGACTTTTCTGCCTTGCTGTAACAGAGCTCATGCTGGACACTACAACCCCAGCTGCACCTGTAATGTTCCACTACTGAGAGACAACCACTTGTCTGGTATTGACACGCGATTAATGCAGGACGGCATTGGGGACTGCCGGAGGGCGGTAAGCAGGGGGTCCGATGAAAGACGGATCATGAGAATGTGCTCGGCACCGACTCGGTTCTGTTGTTGTAGCGGGGCTATTATAAGCTTCCTTGACATGACAGGTCCGAGGTACATACCTCTCTCTCTGTCTCTCTATCTCTTCTGAACTACGAGTGTTGACAGAATGGATCTTGATCATTACGAACACTGCGACCAAAGACACGATGGTCGTGGCATAGAAGGCGTTAGCGAAATAGATCTGCTAATTCCTCTGGACCCGGAAACTCAAGAGCGGAGGCTTCTGCACAAATTAGATAAGAGGATCCTACCAATACTATGTCTGCTTTACCTATTTGCTTGTGAGTTCAACCGCTGCCTCTCAGCAACTTTGGCAGGGAAAACTCGAGCAGTCAGGTTGACCATTGAACGCGACAGACCTTGATCGGTCGAACCTCGGCAATGCTCGGTTGCAGGGTTTGCCTGAAGATGTTCTTGGTGGAGATCCAACTGGGGTACTATTCGACTGGGTCAACTCTGCCTTCTTTTTCACCTATGTGAGTTTTTGAATTTTTGAATTTCGGTCGCGTGACTATTGAGAACTTTTAGATACTTTTGCAAATTCCGTTCACGGTCCTCTCAAAGTGTTACAATCCGCGCATATGGATTGGCTGCTCTGCTATCCTCTGGGGGACATGTTCCATATCAATGGTCTGAAAATCTGTGATCTATACTGCATCGTTTTCATGATATATAACCCATGCAGGCAGCAGGGCGGAATTTTACTGACCTGATGATTGCTCGGCTTGGACTAGGAACTTTCGAGGCAGCCTTTGGAAACGTTGTCGTATTATACTTCTGTGGGTTGTGGAGATGTCGGAGCGTGATTACTGGATGTGACGTCTTTTTAGCTTTCTACTATACCAAGGCCGAGTGCGGTACTCGCATCGCATATTGGTTCGGGTTTGCAACCGTCGCAGGGGCATTTGGGGGGCTCATCGCGTACGGGATTGAACACGTCAAGGTGTCGATTGCGAACTGGAGGTTACTTTTCATCTTGGAGGTATGTTCTTCAGACAGAATATAAGTCATGCACTGATGATGATACCCTCCAGGGCACGCCAACAATACTCCTAGGTGTTGTCCTGCATATTCGTGCTTCCGGACCGTCCCGAGTCCACAGTCAGTTCCTCACCACAGCGGAGCGTAAAATCGCGATTAGTCGCATGAACAAAGGGACAAGCGGTGACTTTGGTGTAGTTGTCCGTCGAAGTAATGCCCATATAAGCAATGTAATTTATAAGGTTCTGACTGATAAACAGGTCACGTCATTGCGGCTTTCCAGGACTGGAGGGCAAGCCTTCCATTTGCGTTTCTGTGACCCAGTATCTGACGCAAACCACAGATCTATGTAGGTGGAGTAATTTTCTTTGGCCTCAACTGTGCCTTGGCATCGCTCTCGGCCTTCTTGCCAACTATCATCGCTACCATGGGGCATAGTAAGACTGTCATTTCTGTTATCAAATCAATCCTTGGCTCACATCTACATCAGCAAGTGCAATGGCTCAACTGATGACAGTGCCGCCATACGCTATGGCTGGTTGTGTCCTCATTGCTACTTCCTATTCATCCGACAGGCTGCAGATTAGGGGACCCTTACTTGTCTGTACCAGCACAATTGGTGGTCTAGGTTATATGTGAACGAGGCTTTTATTCATGGACCGGGATGCAAAGGCTAACCTGGATTCTGCTGCTAGGATGCTACTTGGCGCTACTCACCAGCAAAATGTACGCTACGGTGCAACATTTCTTATCACTAGCGGAACCTATGCAAGTATTGGCTTGACTCACGCTTGGTGTATGCTCCATTTTCTCCACGTCTACTGTCCAACTGATTTTTCAACTCAATAGTTAGCCATAATCTTGGTTCTGAAACAAAGAGGGCCACTGGGCTTCCTCTCTACGGTGCCATCGGTCAGTGTGGAGCCATCTTGGGATCTCATTTGTACCCGTTGATTGAAGGTCCCGCTTATACGTTCGTCCTTGCTACCTCTCCGCACGAATGTGTCTTACCCGACTGACTCATTGTATTTTAGGAGTGGATTCACCGGTAATGTGATAGTCATACCACAGCGTTCTGCCGCATTGACGAACTGACCTTAGCTTCTGCTTTCCTGCTCTTTTTGGCTGCACTGTGTGCACTCTTATTGAGCGTAAGCCTAGATCCCCTTTTGTGATCCCACGAATTCATCATTCTCATGCTCTTCCAAGGTTTCCTTCCGTTTGGACAATATGCAACGGGATCAGAAGTATGGCAAGCCAGATCCAAATGATATGGTAGACACATCAGAGCTCGCAGACAAGGTAAGTTGGTGAATTGAAGGGCTCCAATGTTCGTTCTGACCGATCAATAGGCTCCTGCATTCCGATACCTCACGTAGCAGATAATCGTTTACTGAATTGCCAATCCAAACTGTGAGAACTGTTACTCTGTCATGCCGTCAAGTTTCGCTTCTCAACCGAATCATTACGAAATGTGTGCAAAATTGAATTTGCGTAAGCAATGAAACCTATAACTTATGTAAGTAATGATGACCTCGCTTCTTCAAGATTATGTGTCGCTTGCGTACTTTGTATCCGCGTGTCCTGTCCGTTTGCACTGCCAGCCTCTGACATGGGCACTCATCATAGTTGGAGAATATTCAAGTGACCAAAGGATACTTTAAACTACCGTTTCAATTGACGCTGCAATCCCTGGAACATAAGAAGCTGCTTCGGAAGCTAGATCGGAAGATCTTGCTGTTGACTTGCTCACTATATCTCTTTGCATGTGCGTCCTTCTACACGAGCTGTTTGAAAAACAAACATTGATCATAGCACCAGTCCTAGATCGTACCAACCTTGGCAACGCTCGGCTGATGGGTCTAGCACGGGACACTTGGAGGGGATCCCACAGGTGTACTATCCGACGTGGTCAATTATGTGTTCTTTATCACCTTTGTCGGTCAAAATGCACTTTGCTGAAGAAGGAGAACTGATCGCAACACAATAGATGCTCTTTCAAGTCCCAATCACGGTATTGTCGAAACGCTTCAACCCCCGACGTCGGCTAGGATGCTTTGCGATCGCGTAGGGTTTATGTCCAACTCTCATGGTCTGCAAAATTATCCGAAATCACATATGACTGAATGTAGGCAACGACTTTCAACTTTTCCGGCCTGATAGCTGTGCGTTTGGCGCTGGGATTATGTGAGGCAGGCTTCGGGCCAACGCTGGTCTTGTACTTTGTGCGGACGAGTACATTCTTTCTCGAATGATAGCTTGTCTAACGGTTTGCGCTAGCTTTCTACTACGCAAAAGCAGAGTATGATTCTCGAATTGCTTATTGGTTTGGATTCGTGACGGTCGCAGGAGCATTCAGTGGGCTCATCGCCTTTGGGGTTCAGCATGAGTGTCGATCGCGAATTGGAGACTGTTATTTATTGTGAGGTATCTTGTATATGTTCATTGTCATTCCCTTACTGATGGTGTATAAAGAGTGTACCGACGATACTGGTTGGGATGGTTTGTCTGTTTGTCTTGCTAGATAGACCAGAGTCTACTCATTCTCTCAATGCCATGGAGCGAAAATTGGCCTTGGCGCGTACGAGCAGGGGTACAAGCGGAGATGTGGGTAAGGTGATCAACAAGAGTATGTGGCCTGACTTGTATTCAGCACCTGGGATGCTTAAGCAAATGACAGGACACGTACTGGCCGCCTTTTTGGATTGGAGGGTAAGCGGTGTGTACCTTCTTCCCTTCACCAGTGTACAATACTTCTCAGGTGTACGTGTCTGGGGTGCTCCATTTCGGACTCTTTTGTGCTTCTGGATCTATTGGAGCCTTCCTGCCAACGATAATTACTACCATGGGTTATTGTAAGTCACTTGAGAGCATAATATTAGGAGCTAACTCAATTTCTAGCCAATTCATCGGCACAGTTGCCGACCGTACCACCGTATACAGTGGTCCGTATACAGTGGTCACGGTTGTTCTTGTCTCAATGGCATATACGTCAGATAGACTGCAAAGCAGGGGGCCGTTCGTTTTCGCTGCCTGTGCCTTGGGTGCAACAGGCTATGCGTACGTGAGCGAGCCCCTGGTGAACAAGGATCACTCATGAACACTCTTGGCAAGGTCGCTATTGTGTTTTCCTCACAATCAGCCCATCCGTTACTTTGCTGTATTTTGTGCGAGACGACTGGCGCTTATTCTGGAATTGGGCTCAGTATGGCTTGATGTAAGCGTTCCAGTCACTGATTTAAAATTAAAATATTAATGTGACGATATTATTAGTTATTCACAATATTAGCTCCGAATCGGAAATAGCTATTGGAATTTTCTTGTGTGGAGCAATTGGACAGGGAGGAGCATCTTGGGTTCGCACTTATACCCGCTCACCGAACAGGTAGGTCATATAGTTTTAAGCCTAATTCCCATCGCCGAATTCTCTCAGGCGATGATTAATTGGTTAGTAATATTCCTTCTCGCCGAGATAGCTGGCTTAATGGTTTCTAAGTTTCAGGCTCTTTACTCCTAGGTTCTGCACTTTGTGCCTTGATACTGAGTGTCGGTCGGATCATGCCTTCCCCCATGATTGAGCTCTAATTTAAAACGCCTCCAACTTCAGATCTGTTACCGTTGGGACAACAAGCAACGAAGTACAACAGGTTGGCAGCCAGACCATCGATTTAGACGCCAATATTGATACGTCGGAGCAAGCGGATAAGGTGGGTTGTGTTCTCCCCAACCACATTTATTTACGGTGTCTTGCAGGCCCCCCGATTCCGTTACATCCCTGAAATATCCATAGAGAAATATAACCACGAAGTAAGTGCATCGCAGTGGCATGCACGACCCAGGAAATGCTCTCCATCTTTCCCCTACCTGAGAACAGCATCTAAATCCTTTCAGAAAGGTTGCACCGATCGAAAGGTATGAAACTGGTTATTATGTGAACATCACTCGCACCCACTTTCTCTCCCATTTGCTGACATTCATATCTGTCATGAGGCATAAGTATCCCCCGTTTTTATGGTCGGGAGTCTGGGGATTAAATATTGGTTGCAATCCTCTACTCTGCTCTGCAACTCAAACTGAATATTCAGGAATGAGACGCAACATGTAACATTAGGGAATGTGGAAAATTTTGAGGCCGACGGTATTGCGAAACCAAACAGCAAGCGTAGAGGGGGGCGAGTAAGAGTCGTGAAGTCGTAAATCCAGGGTCACAAACGCGAGAAGAATGTGTTAGGTAACCAAAGCATATTGGATGGCTAGATTAATCGTAGACAAAAAGATTGTGGTGATAAGGGTGAAGCACAAGGGAACGATGCAAGGCGTAATTGCTCCGAATGTATTCCTAGAAGTGTGTAGTGCACGGTATAGTGCAGATGCGGATCGCGAAATTGAGAATGAAATTGAGAATGAAGATGAAAATAGAAGCAGACGCGCTAGAGATCAAGCAGATGATTCGTTACTTGCCGCCAGCCTGAAGGAGGAGAGCTTTCTCCTTGAGAACAGAAGGGTAGCTATTCATGAGATGAGCCAGAGCCCGGAGATCGTCTTGATCAAGCAGGGCAATGGTAAGTTTGGGCTAAAAGAAGTGTTCAGTCACACGAATTCTGACGTAGCTCCGATAAAACAGAAACCTACAGCGCCTTTGATACCAAACGCCTTGATAGTTCGCCACCTGATCAGTTACAAAGTTAGATTTCCGTAAAGCCGAACAGTACTAATACCGACGTACAGCTTATCACCAAGCTGTTGCTTTTGTGCTTGTATTGGCTTATCCATAAGACTGTCGATAAACTCATCTGTAGTTTTGATGACTAATGGGTCTACTTTCGGCAGAGGGAGGCCGGTTGATGATGATGAATTCGCGAGCCTAATAATCTCGGCGGCAGGTAAACGTGCCAGAGATGCAATCGTATGTGAAGATGATGATCCGGGTGTGACTGGCACGGGCGACGACGCGGCGGAGGGACCCTTGGATGACAATGCAGGAGTCTTGGGAGAATCCTCAGTAGGTGTAACGGTTTTCTTTGCCTGAGGCGTGACTGGAACGGGCTGTGCAGGGGCGGATTGGATAGACTGAGTGTCCGGCTTCTGTTGTGCATCATCTCCATCATCACTATCTAGGACCGTTTTCGCATCTGCGATCTTTGCTCGCAGAACCTCAGTGTTGAACAGACACATGGCACGCTCGCGCTTGGGAAGACTCATGAGAAGTTCCACCAGCTCGGCCTGCCTAGACGATTCGAGTTTGCTCACAGCCACTGCCATGCGGTCTTGTTCAGAAATAGGCGGCACCGAGCCAGAGGGAGAGGAGGTGCGTGGAGGTGTGGAAAGGGAAGCAGAGACTGAAATAGGTGTAGATGGATGCTCCGGCGCGGAGGCAGTAGCATTCAGAGCGCTGGCATCAAGCACACGTGAATCTTGAGAGATCGAGGGCGAGGGCGACTTCACAGGCGAAGGCGTGCTGACAGGCTTGAGAGAATTACGAGCAGTCGCTACTTGGTCGGCGAATTTGGCAGGATCTTGGATACCGGAGACAGCCTCGCTGAGAGACAGTGATACCAAAGATTCAACGATCACATCGACCTCATTGGCAGGTACAGTGTCAATTGCCTTCACTCGCCTGCTGAGTTCTCCGGTAAGAACTTCCTTCCTCACCACAGGTGAAAGTGCGGCAAGATCATCGTAGCGCATCGGCAAATTAAGAGTGCCGGACAGAGCAGCCTGCGAACGTGTCAGAAAACTTGGATGATGGGAAAGGACAGAGCTGTTACGTTATAATAGCTGCCTGAGCCTCGTCTGCCTCTGTCCGGACGATCGATATAGCCCATAACGGGCGAGCCGAGAGCAGAAGGAGCACGGCGCGGGCTGGAGAAGCCGACGTAGCTCTCGCCAGCTTCACTGGCAGTGGGACTTGTTGCTCCACTTGCACTTCTTGGATGTCCGTTATGGCCAAATCGTTGGGCGAGTTTCTCTTGCCGCAACTGTTTTGGTTCGTGAAGTCTGACAACTAGCTGTTTGGTGCCTAAAACGACACCATTCATGCCATGCATAGCAGTAGCAGCTAGATTGGCATGTAATTAACAATCACGGGTGTCGACCAAGTAGGAATATTATACCTGCGTCGGGAGTTTGGAAGGAAACAAATCCAAAGCCGCGGCTCTCGCCGTTCTCGTTCCGCATCACGCGAGCACTGTTCCGAACATTAGGGCGTCTGTCGATAGATGGAAAAGAGATGTTGTATACCTGACAATCTGACCAAACTACATTTTCATGGTAGCATAAGATGAATAAATTATCACGAGAAAGTAAAATAAATACCTGACGGAAATGGGCGAAAAGACCGTTGGAGTTTATCTCAGGATCTAAGTTCTGTACCCGAGGATAAGTACTTTCAGACGAGTGATATAGTGAAGCACTAACCTTGCAGAACAGATTGCAGGGATCTATCAGACCACTGTGACTACTGGATCCGGGTCCCGATAATGGGGCAAGTTGTACTTGCTGCCCCGGGCCATGAACAAATACGGGGGCTCTTGCTACAGGGTATGGACTCACTCGAGGAGGCGAGTACTGATGTTTTGGTTAGTGGGCACATTCGATAATGATATAATCAAGATACAAACTTGAGGATAGGGGAATACAGATCCTGATGGGACAAATGTTGGCGCATGGGCGCTGAACTCAGAGGCAGCACTGGTACGTCGCGCCTGGTATACTGTTACAGCAATATTTTGTCCTTCAACTTCAGCGCAGTGCATAGCTTCTTCAGCAACTTGCGCATCCTCTTCACGCCAGAACTCGACAACTCCGGTATCGCTTCCGAATCCAGTCTGGGTCCGAGTAGATGCAAGGGCGCCAAATGGTCGGAATAAATCATAAAGTTGGAAATCGGTAAATCCGACTGGAAGATGCTTGACGAGACGTGGGAGAGCGGATGGAGGGGGTAGCGGTGTTGGTGGAGTAGTTGGTGGATACGGAGACAGTACCAAAAACACGGAGGGTTGCAAACCCTGAATCGGACGCGACTGCAAGGTGGCGAGAGCCTTCTCCGCTGTGTGTCAATCAACACTTCAGTTAGAAAGATTGAAACGGCGCGCAAATCAGGTAGAACCTTTCTCGAGGTACTTGAATTCTATGGTTCCCGAAAGAGGGCGATTGCTGCCATCACGCACGATATTGGGCCTGAATGGAGCGCATGGTTGGAAGGTCATGGCAAGATTTTCATCAGTGACATAAGGAGGAAGATTGGAGATATAAAGCAGAGGGTCATGAAGATATGGATGAGGCTGGGGAACCTCGGTGTCCTGCAGAGTCGGAGAAGAATATCCAGTAGCCATCTTGATTATCGGTATAAGATGACTACTCCAAGTCGGTTCTATGTTCAATAGATGGATTTTCTATCAGTCTAGGTTGATCTAACGGTAGAAACTTACGCAGTCAACAGGCAAATCAACGACCTTGGGGTCACCAAAATTCAAGGTAGTCAATGCCCGCCTGAGCAAGTGAAAAATCGGGGCGTGGAAAGCTTATATCAGCGGCTGCATGAGCAACCCATAACGGCGTTGACAACTTCAATAGCTATAGCGAGGATCGAGCCAGCTGAAGGCCTGACAGTCTGACTCTTCAAGTCATAAATTGCATAATGGCGTTGACCATTGGAGTTGATATCAACTGCACGAATTATCTGGTTGAAGGATATATATACCTTACCAACAGTTTTGGAAAAGCTGCATACCCTGGCATAATACTAGTAGGTCACCCTTCTCTGTTATATCATTGGGGTTCTCTCTATAGTCCAATGGGATGGGTCTTTTTGACAAGCTCACGTTCAGCATTGCAGTTATGCAGATCGCCCTCGGACTTCCGGACGTGTTAGTCGTGGATTCTTACCTGCGTCGGCGAGTCACAGTTGCGCCACTTAACACTAAACACATCATTCGTTCGTGAATGAACCCTGTTCTTCTCCTCCGGTAGCTGAGCTTGCGAACCCTCGGGCTTGCGGGTGGGAATCCGCTGATTTCGGGAACGTCGTGGCATCCGCGTGGTATATATCAGGAAAAAGGTCGGACATCCGCGAGATAATGTTGCACATCCGACTTTCGCTGACTACTACTCAGTACGCTTTTGCACGAAGATACCTGTACGTCATTCGTTCGCGAATGTGGCAGTCCACTCATGCGGGGATTTTAGTCATCCGTGTGCAAGCTTTCGACCTCCCCACTTTCTGTTTATCCGCGGAATTTCCTCTTTAGTGATAGCTAGGCAGTACTCCTGGGTAACAGCTCAGAATACTCGGTAGCCTTCTGTCCTGCTCGTTAATAATCATTCCATTGTGTTCCTTCGGAAGTGGAAGGATCGTCACGCCTCCCGCAAGCGCTGGAGTCTACAAGTTACTCTGACAGGTGCCTGTAGATCCCTCACAACCTACCGTAAGTTCTTTCGTGTAAATGGTTGAGCCCTCACTAAGAACTGTGAACATGCATCCATCTCAGGGGTAAGGAGTAAGATTGCGCATCAAGTGACATAATACCATGCACCTTGCTAGGGTGTCTTCTTCCGCAGCCTCCTCCCCAATTCGGTATGTTACATTGTCATTCTCAGCACAGTGGACCGGTATTCTCACGTCATTTCCTCAGAGTTCATCCCGCTGATCTCGATCCTCTATTTATGGTCTTTCTATGACATATCCACACTCTCACTTGTCGTCCAAACTCTGGATTCACTCCTGGTATGTTTGCTATCACTCCAGTTGTCGTGGTCGCCGTGGTCTCATGAGTGCTGGGACAAATATTTCTTTGCACGTACGAATATATCTGAACCTAATGTTATCTAGGAACAGTCGGGTTTCTCTATGTACCAATTACTGATCAATGTTGCAGGATGTTCAAGTCCCCCCCACACCCCGGGAGGTGGGGGCCGCTCTTGCTCATGGCTTGTTTCGCGACACTGACTTGCATCCTAGCGGTCTGGTGGTGCATGGATAATAGTGACCGAGTGCCTCTACAGGTAGAATACCCCTTTGGAAAGGGTAGCTATTACTGCGGAAGTCATTGGGATCACTCGGAAGCTGCGCAGCCACTACACACGTGGCATTCTATCTCCCTGAGTCTTCCTCCGCCTCCTTAGTTTGGTTTTTTCATCGGCGATCGCATACCGCTACTGGATATCCCCATTATGCTCTATAAAAAGCGACGTCCAAGTGAGGCCCACGTCGGTGCCCCGGCGGTCCCCCACAAAGAGGTGTGCAGCACGAAAATAGCTGCCGGCTCATCTGGTAAGTGTACTATTTTAAAGCACACGGACATCTAGGAGATTGTGTCATCTTCTTCCCGGATCAGTCTCATTCGGGGGATTGATCACTGGTCAGTTTATAGACTGAATTTTCTTCATAAGATGGTAGCAAGACTCCACGACGGCACTTATCGGTTTGTGCAGTTCCTGGTAGGTCTACACCGCACGCTGGGTTTTAATGGTCTTGTGCACATTCTAGCGAAAAAAACGGGACAAGACGAACTCGTGACGCTTCATGCACACCTTCCCTGAAAACAATAAGTATATTGGCATACATTTCCGCTCGACATGTGGATGTGGCGCGGAGACAAAGCTAGGCCAAGGGTATCGATAACGGCACTATGATACACGGTTTCATAATATGTAATACTTGATATTTGTCGCGGCAAGGATAGTACGTGATTCGTTGCCGGATGCTAAACACGAGGCCCCATCCCATCCAAAACCTTCAATGCGTTTGAGAACAGCACACGATGATTGGAGAGAGTCAGACGCATCAGTGTGAGTTACTCGCACATTGCAACATATCCGCGGTCAAATCTGATGGGGTATCCCATTCCGGATAACAAAGCAAGAGTGGACGCGTCCTCGAGGTATTTACGACATGAATGCCTGGATCTACGCCCGCGGACTCGGAGCGGCTGAAATGTTCACAAAATCTAGCCCGCACTGTGCATCAATTGTGCACGACTTGAACACGGGTTCACTTGAGGTAAGTATGTATGATTTTGCGTGTTTTCTTCGTGCCCCGTCATACTGGAGTAGTACCGAAACGTTTGCCTTCTTGAGCGCCTTTACGACGTGACGTCGAAACTTAGCCGCCGTAGGCGGTGAAGAATCTCTCTGTATTAGGTTAAAGATCAGTCGCCGCGATACCCACAAGAAAATCGACAGGCACGAGAAAACGGTTCATGCGGCCGACCAATATAGTGTAGAGGTATGCATGCCAGGTATACGCCGGTTCCGCCAAAGCAAGCGCGGGCTCCGTAGGACATCCAGCAGGAACACTGGTCACAAGAACAGTATTTGATTTTATGGATTTGGAATGAACATGATTCATGAGGGCGCAGCTGACGGACTGTAAAGTGTACAGAACCCGTGGACTCGCAAGTGAAGAGATATACTAGGATAAAGTGGCCAGCATAATACATATCCATGTAGTTTATCGGTCATAAGCATCAATGAAACGATCCAAATCAGTCTTGTTTGGGGTAGAATTATCACAGAGGTAACGGGCCCACCAGCCTATCAGCACGACTCGTCACCCTGGTTTGATAACAGTTGGATTCAAACACTACTTACGAGTATACAGTACTAGTACGGGTAGAATTAGGATCGCGTGTTCCTGACCAAGGATCGACATTATCCCGTCCGAGTCTCGTGATACGTTTGCCTGTGTTCGTGGCAATCAAAAGCGCTAGAAGTAATGTCACATGTCGAGCGCACTGAGTACTACAGGAGTTGTTTTCGCATAAGGTGTTCGATCCGCCAGGAACAACTAACTGAGCGAAAATGATCAGTGAGAATACCTGAGTCCATTCTCAACAGTGCGTTTCCTCTTAGCCTATGACGCAGTCCGAAACCCGGATTCACTGACTCGCGAGAGTGAGTTCAAAGTGCCAGCGGTGTGAACAAGTTCCTGACAGTCCTTGGAGAAGGACAGATCGATACGTGGCCAAACGGGGCTGAGCCCTTACTTCATTCAGCTGGGCCCTGGTAAATTAGATCCTGGTTTCATCGAGTCTCATGATTTGGTCGGACTATCCCGTGAATGGGAACCCGCCGCGTCTTCTCTGGCACGCCGACCCAGAGTGTCGAGTCGGTCGAAAAGCGCTTCTAAAATGTGCTTTTTGAGCTTTTCTTAGGCAACTCCTGATATTGAGGCTCGGCAATCACACCCGTCCGACCAGAAAGATCGCTATAGGAAACCACCACAAGTTGTTGCTTATCGGTAAGCCAGAGCCTCTGGGCAGATCGTATAACTTCTTGACGGTCCGGTATTGTGGCCTGGGTCACCAATTTGCGAAATTATGCACGACTTAAAATAGCCCACAGCCCCATAGTTCTAGAGGCACTGCCAGGAGAAAGAAGAGAGGCACTGGGAGAGCCTTCCCGTATCACCAACTTGGCCCTTGTCAAACAACTCCAAAGTTTGAAATTTCGGTGACCGGCGGCAAACAGGGTCGGCGTTCTACGACATGCCCAAATCTCCATTCTGGAACGTGTAAAAATACTTTCCAGGTCAAACGACGACAAAATGCTGCAGCTAAGATTGTCCTCATGCGAATTTCTCACCATGTGGTCAGCCAGTTACTAATATACTTGTTGAAGGTTGCCAGCCTCTACTTGGGCAGATTCACAGTCCTGGAACTTTAATACTCCCGCAATTATCGCGACCAAGCGTGTTCGTAATCAATGTTTTCTGGCGACCCTTTTCCTGGTACGTTAATAATGACGGAACCGAGGTTCACTAAACCATATAAAAGGATCGACCTGCAATGTGTCGTTCCTCAGTGTAATTTTTTTAGTTTCTTGGTTCAACATCTCCTGCATACTCAAAAATGCACTCCTGGAGCCGAATTCTCTCGACTTTGGCCCTCCTGTCATCCGCAGTTGCTGTGCCAGCTGCTTCTTCAGCGGTGACATCAGCTCCAGCAGCTAGCCCAACTGTTCCTTATGCCAGCGATGACCCCAACCTTCCTCTGTGGAACGACTCCGAAAACATAATCCCCGAACCTATCCGTGGCACCCTTGGGTCTACCATCCTTGGGCCTCAGAATATTCCGATCGAGCTGCAAAACCCCGACCTCCTTGCACCTCCTACCACCGACAGTGGCTCTGTGTAAGCCGCATGTTCCATGGCTGTTTTCGTTTCTCATAATGCATACTAGGGCAAACTATAAGTGGCCTTTTTCCTTAAGTCACAACCGCCTTCAGACTGGTGGTTGGGCAAGGCAGCAGAATAGTATGTGTTTTACACCGTCGCTTCGTTTACAGTTAACGGAACCTGTGACCTGCAGTAAATACCATGAGTGTCGCTACTGCTTTGGCAGGTGTCAATATGCGTCTGGAAGTAGGTGCCATCCGTGAGATGCATTGGCACAACGATGGCGAGGTATGCAACTTCTCTAATTTCTCAGAGTGATATTGATAGTCCCCTCTTAGTGGGCATACATTATCTCGGGTGACCTTCGCATCAGTACTGTGACTCCAGAGGGTCAAGTTTACGTCGGTGATGTTGTGAGTACATTGCGCCCGCTCACATGCTTCGCCTAATCTGCGATTCAGTCACAAGGAGATCTGTGGTATTTCCCTGCGGGTTATCCGCACAGGTACGTGCTGTCCGTTGCACTGAGGACACGAGCTGAACTGCGATTCAGTATTCAGGCCAAGAACACCACAGCTAACGGCGCGGAGTTCTTGTTGGTCTTTGATTCCGGCTCGTTCAGTGAAGATTCCACCTTCCTTCTTACGGTTGGTTGTTTGTCTGGTGTGTGGGTCCTTACCTAAACATGGTCAACAGGACTGGCTGGCCCATGTGCCCAAAGAGGTCATCGCAAAGAACTTCCAGGTAAACATATCAGCATTCGATCACATCCCAGACCAGGAATTGTACATCTTCCCATGTGGGTGTTTCCTATTTCTAGTCATTACATGAATTTACGTCTTCATTAGCTACTCCTCCTCCGTTGAACATCGAGTCGGACATGGTGGTTCCGAATGACACTCCGATGCCTTTCACCTTCGCCATGTCACAGGTGAACGCAACACAGGCACCTGGAGGTACATACAAGGTTGTAGACTCGCGCACCTTCCCTATAGCTACAACGGTTTGTAGTGCTGAAGTAACCGTCGAGGTTGGCGGCATGAGGTTTGTGACTTCAAACCTTATCCTTATCGGAGCCAGAGCTAACCATCTGTGTTCTTAGGGAACTTCATGTGAGGACATCCTTTTGTTCTGAGAATACAGCCTGACCTTTGTTTGTGAAGTGGCACCCTACGGAACCCGAGTGGACTTACTTCATGTGCGTGTAAGGTTCACATGTGATTTCGTCCAGCTAAACCCTTTCCAGTGCGGGCAGCGCTCGCATTACCGTTTATGCATCCTCCGCGCAGGCAACAACAATGAACTTCCAAGTAAGTCAATTCATCCATACGAATTGACAGTTACAAACAACGGGTGCTTCTCTACTTTAGGCTGGCGATATCGCATACGTCCCACCGTCGTATGGTATGATACAACGTGATTATATTCGATGATTCTTTCTAAATATCTTTTAGGGCATTACATTGAGAATACCGGCAATACAACTTTGCAGTTCCTCGAGATTTTCAGATCAGGTTTGCTGTCACAAACTATATGCTGCGCGCCAAACTCACTATCCTCCACCACAGCCTTCTTCCAGGACATCTCTCTCACTCAGTGGCTTGCGTTAACGCCCCCCGAGCTTGTCAAAGCACATCTCGGCCTTGATGACGCTACCATTGCCAGCTTTTCCAGGGTCAAGCAGGAGGTCGTCGGCCCCGTTCTTTAATCAAGTTTCGCGGTGCTCGACTTATTTATCGCAACGATAAAACAAATAATTTGTCACGTACCTGTACGAGTTTTTCAGCGTTAGCATGACTTGTGAATTTTGTGAACGTACGAAGGACATTTTTTATTTGCTATCATTTAGAAATGATCCTTATGATCATGGTATTTTGACTTTCGAGTCGTACTTGTAGCCAATATCAAGTTGACTGATTCCTCTTACTTGGTGTGATCGCAAGGAGTCTGAATCGGAGCTTCTGAGCAGAAGAACTTCGTGACCTTTATTTCGTTGTGTAACTTAATATGAGCGCTTTCTCTCTAGCTAACCCGTAGCACGGAACTTGACTTTGTTCGGGGAGTTTATCGATGTGATCCGAGTCATGAATAATACCGCCTTCACATAACTCGTGAGTATTCAATCATTGGGTGGAACCTGAACTCAATTTTCACCGCATTCGTGAGTAACACCCTACGGCAAGCTGGACGTGAAATCAGAGCATAATGCATGATGCCGACCATGCCAGCACAAGAAAGGAAGTAAAAGATGTGTTTCATGCTCGGGTCGATTGAAGAAATCGATTTAGTAGTACTAGCGCCTCGGAGAGGTCACCGATGTCGAACTTCAGCTCACAAGGCATAGGCTATGTAAGTACTAGTACTTATCATCATTCTCAGGCTACAACGAAATTGTAGGGGTGGCGCCAGAACTTGACGGCAACAACGAAATTCGGGAGGGGCACATAACACAACTGGATGCCAAGTTTTGCCAACACATTTACATAACAAAATCATTCGGCTGTGGCATCAAATTGGCGTGCACCGTTTAAGTCATGTAGAGGGGCAGTACACCCCCCTCGTGTTTCACTGGCTAGAACCTTTGTCTTTTGTCTTGAAGTTTTTTTGAGCGCGGAACCTTGTGATTGCCAATATCGGCGTAATGATAGTACATACTGCGTCGCCGATCAGCGCATCAGCTTTAGTTAGTCCCCAGACTCGACAGTTGTTCCTTCTATATCAGCTTAGGACCCGATTCGCCGGACCAATTATCATTTGCTGTGCCAAATAGGCCTAAGACCTGTTAAAAAGCACAATGGAGACCGGATCATAGGATATGGAGGCACGATGATATCATGATATGATCTGCCAAGGCTGAAAGTATGACCCTTTTTCGGAACCACATACTTTTCAACGAATCTACAAACCATAGCGGAGCATTGCATTGCTAAACCGGGCGAAGGGCGTGCACTTGGCGCTAACAGACAGGCCATAGCATGGTCGATCGCGACGCAAGCCTGAGATTGGCAGGCGCCATGCCGCTACGGTGCTGAAAAGATCTCACTGCTAGATCTTATGGCAATGCATGAGCCATGATGCATGTGATCTGACGGTTCTGACGGTTATGCACGGTTAATACCCGCTTTTGCGAAAGATTAGTGACATAGCAATATTAGTGAGTCGGCGGGCGAATTTTCCGCAGGGCGGTTGAAGTTGTGTTGTTGGTTTAAGAATCAGCTCATACCTGTTCGAGTTGTTTAAAATAAACAACTGGGACTTCAGAAGCTTCACATATGCATTCATATGTTCCAATCAGCGTGTTTGCTGCCCACTGTTCAGTGCTGCCATAGTGCCACTGACTCCTGAGGCATGCCGCACCCGATTCAAAAGTCACGTGTATTTCATGTGACCACACAGCGCGTTGTTCTGACAAGTTACAACCGTATCACTTTACTGACCACAATTTCACTCCGACTCCAAAGCTCTTGCTTTCTCTTTAACGTTATAACACATGGAGAATACAAATGGTGACGTGTTCACACAAGCTCCTGTGATCGTAGACTGCGATGTGCTAGAGGCAGCCAAAGAGAATATACAGCCACTTGCATCTGGTCGTCGAGTCACCACCCTTTCAGCTATCCTGCAGACTCCGCACGCACAGCGGGATGCGCAACTACTTGCGGCGCGCAAGCGCTTCCGTACCAACGTCCAAATCGCACTCGAAGATGAGGATGATGATCCACTGGAAGCATACTCGCGTTTTGTTCAATGGACTCTCGAAAATTACCCTCAAGGACAAAGTGCAGAGTCTGGGCTCTTAGAGCTTTTGGAAGAGGCGACAAGGGTATTAAAGGACAATCGAGAAGGGCTATGGAAAGGGAAATCAGCGTACCTCAAACTTTGGGTACTTTACGCGAGCTATGTGGAGAAACCGACTATCATCTACAAATTTTTGCTCGCAAATGATATTGGAACCGATCATGCCCTGCTGTATGAAGAACACGCCGCCGCACTTGAGAGAGCTGGACGGTAAGCTTCAGCCTGATTTCACGCAAAATCATTTTAAAGCAGGGTTTTCGTTGCAGGCGCAGTGAGGCAGATGCTGCATATCTACTTGGGATTGCCCGTCAGGCTGCCCCTCTTGATAGACTCGTAGCCAAGCATGGTGAATTCCAGAAACGAATGATGACCGCAGCTACAATGCCTCCGCAGCCCGCCCCGAATGCCCCCCCTCATAGAACAGCGTTGGGTGTGGCCTCATCTTCCACTGCAGCACCTTTGTTCGGATCTATTTCTCGGGTTCCTTCGTCCTCATCGCAAGCCGATGCCCACGGGTCTCGATCTGGGTCCCGGCTAGGCTCAAACGCTCGTCTCCAGATCTTTGTTGATCCTTCTGGAGCAGAATCGGCGGATGCGACAGATTCAGCAACACCGTATCCTGATGTCGGAACACGTAAATCTCGGGTCAAAGAAAATATACCTGAGGTTAGCAAGGCAGCAGGCAGCACCTTAAAGCAGGCAGGTCGCACTCGACGAATTGCGTCTGGGACGAATTCGGGAGCAGTTGCAACAAAAATTGTACCTTTCAGAGACCCCGAACCAAACGGAGACGTGGAGGTGAGGGGCGCGATGGCCCCACCTCCCGTTCCGATGTCGGGGCAGAAGGACGCAGTACCGAGGACTCCCACAAAGAACAGTACCATTATACCATTCTATGACGTCCCCGATGGTGGCGGCATTCCGTCCACTCCTCGATTCACACCCTTTCGAGATGAGGTGAGTAAACTTTGCTGTATGCCGCACAAAAGCTGCTGACGGCTGCTTGATTGATTTAGCCTGAAATAAGTACGTCGGCTGCTGCGACGATTGCATCCGAGACGGTTATGAAACCAAAAACTGTTGGAGGACCTGTGGTGGGATCTGAAGCAGAGGCATTGAGGAAAGATCCGCTGAAGAACTATTCTGCCGAAGAATGTCCACGAGATGGCTGAATGATGTTTTCCCTCTTGCTTACTTGTTCTTTTCTTCATAGCCCATAGGCTATTGTTGGTTGTGCTATATTGTTGATCTACATTTTCACCTTTCCCTCCTACTCTAGCACCTTGTGTTGGTCTTGAGATCTGTAAACAGTACTCTGAAGAAATGACCCTGCTAATATGTGTAGAAGAAGAAGGACCGTTGACTTATCTTTACTCCAGACGCCGGCCTGGCTCGCTTAAGCCTCGTCCTTGACGCCGGTTTCCTAATCTGTCTTTCCCCTAACACATCCGCAGCGTTGCCGCGCCTGGCAAGCCGTGCCAACCTAGACTTTATTGATTAGTCTTTTCGCACATCTTCCCTTGCTAGACACACATACAGTGACCTCCGCAATGTCATCTAAGCGAATCGCTTTATATCCTTGCTCTCCTAATACCGTGCGTGGAACATCAACAAAGCTCTCAGCTAGCAAAGATAAAGTCGTTTATGCCAATGGCAAAACTGTGATCGTGCGTCGTTGCCCTTCATACGAGCCTCGTGCTGTTCGCTCATAAGCTGTCCACCTCTAGATCCGTGACCTTAAGGCGAGGATCCACGCTCTTCATGCTTTTGTTATTCAATGCTGATATTGATCTACTTAGAACGCTGCTCTGTCAACGACTTTCTCTGGTCATGCGTACAACACGACTGTTGCACGTTTCTCGCCATCTGGCTTCTACTGCGCGTCCGCAGACACTACTGGAACAGGTGCGCCTCTACTTGTGTCGGGGGTGACGACAACATCCGCTGATCGGGGCTATGATCATCCAGTGAAGATATGGGATACTATAGGCGAGGACCAATCTGTGAAAGGGGAATACAAAGTGCTCTCCGGGAAAGTGTAAGTAGCATACTCCGCTTCTTGTATCCTTATCTGGATGACATCTGCACTTAATCGGTAGCAACGACCTGGCTTGGGATGGCGAAAGCAAGCGAATCATTGCGGTCGGCGATGGCAGAGAGAAGTACGCAGAATGTTTGTGCTGCGGACAGACGGATGCTGAGCATGATTTTGAAGATTTGGTCACGCGTTTCTCGCCGATTCTGGCTCTTCGACCGGACAAATCAGTGGTCACTCAAAGGTTTGTCGTCGCCATTTGTGTGCATCGGTAGGCTTATATCGGTAGGTCATCAACGCCGTTTCGATTAGGCATCAGCGGCCCTTTAGGGCAGCTACCGCCTCCGACGACAATTCCATCGTTTTTCATCAAGGTACCCGGCCTTCAAGGTTATCGAATGAACACTAATTCTCGGCACCTTGTAGGCGTCCCTTTCAAATACGATAAGGTCTGAAACTTCTTGATAGTGTTTAAGTCTTGACTATAAACAGTGTGAAGACCATCAGAACGCACACTAAATTTGTGCAAGACGTTCAATTCGGACCTTCAGGTGACCACTTCGCTAGCGTGGGCTCAGACTCCAAAATCTTCCTCTACGATGGGAAGACTGGTGAGACAGTCGCGGAGATTACTGATAGCCCACACAAAGGGACGATCGTGAGTCGTGATGGAAGCAATATTTTTTGAGTTTGGGAGACTCACATCGTCCCTTTAGATGTCCTGCTCTTGGAGCCCAGATAACAAGTCATTCTTCACTACTTCTCTGGATTGCACCGTTAGACTATGTGCGCACTCAAAAGTACTTCCATTTCCTTGACTGAACTCGTCGTATCTAGGGGATATCGAGGCCCGCAAGTCGTTGCAGGCTTGGACGGTAGGTAGTGGAGTGCCAAACCAGCAAGTCGGCGGTGTCTGGAGTGGTATCAGCGACCTTGTGTCACTCTCGATGTCTGGTGATTTGAACGTCTTTGACCCGCGGACAGCTGATAAGCCAGCTCGCATCCTCCAAGTATGTAATCCATCCCTGAGTTCACGATGCTTCGCATGACACTCTTCGTGCAGTCTCCGCAGAAAGCGATCACTGCAGCTTCGTCGACATCTTCGAGCACGTTCTTCGCTGGATCAGCTGATGGGCGAGTGCTGTCATATGACGTGGACTCGACGTCCTCAGATGCTGTTCAGCTCGTGGGCGGCACGCTACACACCAGTCTTGTATCTGGCATGGCGACCGCAAGCTCTGGGAAGGTATTCACCACAGGGTATGATGACCACATCCGAGAGATCGAGGGCTCTGCATACACGTTTGTTGTTTCACGGTCCGTGTTGTCATGTATTGAAACGGGTGTGATAGACCCGCTTCCATCCCTTCATTGTCGCAGCCCAAGTCTGTTGCAGTGACATCAGACGAAACCGTGTTTGTCGCTGGCATCAGCTCGGTTGAAGCGATCCGTAACAATCAACGGGTTTTCGAGCTGAAGCCATCATATGCACCAAGTGTAGTGGGTGCCGGGGGAAATGTGGTTGCAGTCGGCGGAGAGGTGAGCATCTACATCTTATACGCTGTGATTCTTTTTGGACTAATAGTACTAGGATAAACGCGTGCATGTCCACACTTGGAATGGCAATACGTTAACAGAGGAACGGGTACTTCCAGAAAGCGAGGGCACGATCACTGCGCTGGCGGTATCAAGTGATGGGGCAATGATAGTACAAGGAAACGTGAGTGTTCAAACGCCAATTCTGATTCAAGTTCCCATCCTGACATCGCCTTCGACAGTCTTCCGGAAAGATTGCGTTATATCACTCGCAGACGGGCGAGGTAAGTCCTGCTAATCACTGCATCAGGCAAGCTGAAATGACATGATGGATCGCTAGCCTGTCCCGACTCGCTGGGACTGGCACACCGCGCGCATATCCTCCTTGGCGTTCTTGCCGACCCTGTCCTCACCTCCGACCCATGTTGTTTCGGGATCTCTTGACACTAATGTCTACATCTGGAGCTTGGAGAACATCTCGAAACGTGTTCTCATTAAAGGGGCGGGTCCAGGGGGCGTTAACTGTGTCATTTGGCTGGGTGACGCGCGTGTAACCGATGGTAAAAAGACCGGACGTATTTTGAGCGCTGGCGCGGATGGATGCGTTCGCGTTTGGGAAGTTGAGTTGCCAGGGAAGTGAGGAGAATGTTCACATCTAACTAGATAAGATAAGATAAGATAATTCGTATGAATTGCAACCGTGACGTAGTTGTTTCCTGACCTCTTGTAAGCCCGTTGGCTTACCTGAGTTCCCATATTCAGCATAAATACTGTCTGCGATAATGAAAGGTAAGCTTTCATTATCACTGCCTTTTGGCGTAACGGTTAAACGTTAAGGGACGACAGTCTTGACTATTCCTGACCTCTGCCATTCACCTCCACATTGCCTGACATGCATGCATCAGTCGAAGGTCGTATCACGTATCATCTGAAGAATCGATCTACTCCAACGCCATACAGCGCAGCTACACAGCACGAATTTCTTACAGCTGCTGGTTCTTTGACCCTATCTCCAGCCCGTCTCGCGCTGTGGCTCTGTCAGGATCGCATTTATGCTGCACACGCATATCCACGTTTCATTGGTCTACTTATATCAAAAATTCCCTTCGATGGACCTGCTGTTGAGGAGGAATTGAACAGAGAGACTCTCGCCCTGCTGACCATATGCTTGGAGGGGATTATTCGCGAGGTTGCTTTCTTCGAAGGAGTCGCAAAGGAATGGGGATTGAATATTAATGGGTGGATGGAACGGAAAGCTACGCGAGATTACACAGCTGAGATGGCAAGGGTAGCTGCTGTTGGTTCTTTGGAAGAGGGGCTCGTGTTTCTGTGGGCAATGGAACAGGTATGGACACTTCGCAATCGACATCACGCTGCTTGACACAGGCTGCCTAGGTATACCTCGACGCATGGAAGTATGTAAAATCCCTGTTCCCTCCTCAAAGCGACTCAGAAGACAATACTGCGAATGCGATCCGCCAATTAACAAACAACTGGACGACACCAGAGTTCGAAGAGTTTGTCGAGAGGGTGGAGGATCTAGCAAACACACACTTTGCGAGACGTCACCATGGGCCTTCATACTCAGCTGTGCGTGCGATGGAGAGTATCTGGGCGAGGGTTGTGGAACTCGAGCAGATGTTTTGGCCTGAAGACGGAGAGGATACTCATTTGAGCTCGAGAGCGTTTTGAAGTCGAATATGTGGTTCGGAAAATAACTAACACATAAGCTGTTTGATTAACAGTATAAGAGAGCAATTTGTGTACTATCATGATGACGGTCTGTTTGACCAAGAGGATGGCAGGCATTCAAATATTCGCGAGTGTATGAAGGTTCGGGGAATTCCGGTGACATGCAAGTCGAGAACCACCGCGATTTGCATTTCGACTTAAGGTGAGCTCGTTTATTTGTTCTTCGGTGGAACTGGCGGCGCTATTCGGATTCCCCAGTCGCACACAGAATCACACACAGCAAGCTCGGAGGCAAAGACACCCAAGAGCCAAAGTCAGTCCATGTGCACTATTGGAGCTTTCGGACGCTGCTGTACCCCACTAGAGTCTCCCCTAGCTAGACAAGAAGGAATATAGTTGTTCCTTCTAATAAGGACAAACGGCGACTGCGTGAGAGCTGGTAGAGGTCGAAAATCGAATCAATACCTGGGTGTGCTGGCACTTGGTCGTTTCCGCTTCTCATTATATAGCCGTTAGGCTACATGCGGAAGATTTAGATAGTGCGTCATCGCCCGCGATCCTCCTTTCATGATTTACATTCAACAAACGCAGCGACGAGGAGCGGGCGCAAGTTACGACGTCCTTGCAACATGCGACTGTGCAAGTAGCGCTGTCATTCAAAAATCAAGTAACTTGACGGAGATGCACTAGGGTCAGTGTCGACAGGGCCATCTGGTGACATTTTTTTTATGCTTTGTTGTTCTCCTGCACACCCTGACAGGTCCTTCTGGCTACGGCATAGCAGTGCTAGGTGTGTTAATACAGTACTCCGAGGAACTGTGTATTCATGCGTTTGCGGGGATCGGGATCCAAGGCAAGTATGCACATCGTTCTATCCTTGGGCTTGTGTTGATGACTATGCATAGCCTCACTCCATCCTGTGCCTCTCGAGCGCCAACAATCGCACAGCACGCATCGTTGAAAACCGACGCTCGTAGCCTAGCAATAACAGAATGAAGACCATAGATGAATCGGCAGCCTGATCCATTAGGCTGTTGTGAGTCTATAAGACGTGGTGGGTGAGAATGTGACATGTGCTATGCTTACTAAATGAATTTCAAGCGGGGTCGGAGGCACTCCTTAATACAAAACATCATTCGATTGGTCTAACCAGGCTTAATACGACGGAACGTCTATTTTCCTTCGACTGGTCTGGTTAGGAGTACTCCCAGTCTCCCGTTCCCATATGACTTTGCAAGCATGGTGATGCTGCTCTCTAAATATAATTGAAATTGAATGACTGCAGGTACAAGTGAACCATCGCGCGCTGACAGTGAGATATCAAGATCCCTAGGCCGATCATCTACTTAGAAAGACGTGTATAACTCGGATGCATCGTCAGTGAGTTCCCTCCAATGGTTCGGTATGCTCCTCGCGTCAGTCATACGACAGTTGTCTGACCTGCGCTTTTTGTGACAATACGCAGGTCGTCCGCGCTGCTGAAGTTTGTATTGTGGTAGTACGAGCGATCGCTCGCGTTACCTTCCTAGGGAATAGGGAATAACCATCGGAATTACTATGCCGGCGTTCCCTTTGCTATGCATAAATGACTCCAGTCATGAACAATACATCTCGAGCAACAAAAACCCAGGTGCAGGTGACCCTCGTCAGGGTTGCTACCACTGGTATTTAGTATTTAAAAAGCCATTCATAACTTGAATGCACGCTCCATCAGTTCCCTTCAATCCTTCTGTATACTCCTCCCATCCGAGTCAGTTATGTTACAGTTGCTTGACCTGCGCTTTTTTGACAACACGCAGCTCGTCCTCGGCACTGCGGCTTGTCCTGCGGTAGGAGCGATCACTCAGACTTCCCTTGTTAATTCAGAGAGTCGTCTTCCTCTCCCACCTTCCCCTTCCACTTGAAGGCTTCGGGGCCACTTCCTATCCCCTCACAAATAAACTAATTCAACTCATTCTATTTTTGATGCTAACCGCCTCTCATTGTTGATCAGGCCATTTCTCACTGTAGCGAAATGGATTGATGAGTACGGTCCTCTGGTCACCATTCGGGCAGGAACTCAGAAAATCGTTATCATCGGCCGTTATAAAGTCAGTCCATCCATGCTGAGTTATTGTATGCAGGCTCAACATGCTATTACAGGCCGTGGTAGATATCATGGAGACGCAGGGTGTATCAGTAGCCGATCTTCCTCGCCTGATTGCTGCTGGAGGACATGCTTAACGGCGGAATGTCCATCGCCTTTACGTCCGTCGGGGACAGATTCTGACGGATGCGTAGGTTCGCAGTCTGCGATACTGTGCAAATAGTCCATACCTTGCTTTCAACATGATGCAGAGCACTTCATATGCATCTCCAGCTTAAAGCAGCTGAGGCATATCAGCCGCTGCAGATGTCACACGCGAAGGACACGGTCCTCGACATCCTTGATGATCCATGCAACTTCCAGAACCATGTGACAAGGTAAGCGCTTTCTAAGTGCCGATAATGACAGTGCATTGCCTACGGGTGCTTTGAAGTTATGCTGCGACGACGATTACGAAAATTACATATGGAAGGACTACGCCTACGTCGGCAACTGATCCTGACGTCGAAGAGGTTCGCCAGCACGTCAGGAACTTTGGTTTAGTTCTACGCCCTGGTGCTTATTTGGTGGAATTGATCCCGTGGCTCAGATACCTTCCTTGGTATGGCCAAGAACTCAGACGAGAGTATGAGAAAAGCAGGAAACTCTACACCAAGCAGCTGAATCGCGTCAAACAGCAATTAGTATGCACTGCCTTCCCAGTATTCACATGTTCAAGTCTGAATCATTCCATTATAGCAAAGCAATGTGGACATCGGCCCTTCATTCGCAAAACATATGCTAGAGAATGACCAACTCTATAACTCGACTGAGACCGATATGACCTTTCCTTCGTTCGGGAAATACATGCCAGACAAAGGTCATCTCTGCGGGCTGACGGAGACAGAGATGGCTTTTCTTGCTGGCGCCTTCTTTGCCGCAGGATCAGATACCGTGAGGTGTCATTTGCGTTGTTTCGGAAGATATGTTGTTGAAATCATGTATCAGACTGCTGTGACGATACGCACGGTGTTCATGGCAGCAGCATGCTTCCCCGAGGAGCAGGCTAAAGTCCAGGCCGAGCTCGATGCGGTGATTGGAAGGCACCAAGGTAACTTCATTCTCTTGCAATTCAATTGATTCAATATCGATATTTTCGCCCAAGCACCGACCTTCGACGATCAGAAGTCCCTTCCCCATTTAGAAGCCTTCATCTCTGAGGCGTTGAGACGGAGGCCGATAACTCCCAATGGTGAGTATCTTCGTTGTGGTTGTGTGCCTGAATTTTACATCCTTCACATTGCAGGATTCCCCACCGGACAACTGCAGACGTAATTTGGGCAAGTGATCTGTGAACAACTCATTGAGCGAATAATAATCTGGCACCAGGGAAACTATTGTATTCCAGCTGGGACGACGGTATTCGGCAACCCTTGGTAAGCATCGTTCTTTAAGATGCGAAGGGCCTAACGGTTGCTGCCTCAGGGCCATCTCTCGAGATCCAGAAGTCTTTCCCGAGCCTTACGTGTTGAAATCTCAGCGCCGGATCAACGAGCAAGGTGGCCTGAGAGACGATCTAAAATTCTTTGTCTATGGGTTTGGTCGGCGGTAAGCACCGTCTTTCAGTATATTCTTTCTTTTTTAGACTATCCTTCGTTCCACCATTTGCCCCGGTCTACGCGTTGCGAACAGGTAAAGGTATTTTTCCAGGCAGTGATCTTCGGAGCTCACTTTGATGGGCACAGATCGGTGTTCATAAACTCGCTTCTTATTTTTAGATCCTACGAAGCCACTGGAAGACATGGGGTTCATGGAAGTGTCGATGCCAGATGGCCAGCCATGCCCTATCAAGTTGCAGACGAGGGTTCCGGATACGGATCTCAGGCACATGATGCAGAATTATCCTGAGGTCGCATGAGAAACCTTGACGCCTGTATGCTCCCGTGTGGTGTTTGCCACTAGAGAGGCAATGAACAACCGGTTCGAAACGAATCACTGGTGATTCATTCTTCCCTCTACGAAGTCCTTGAAATATATCACATCACAATTTTAGCCTTGCTACGAGTTTGAGATTGCATATTCTAGCCATCTATGCTGTTGATAATGTCTTCCGTATATTCGGACACAATATGTTTACTGCCAGGTATATCACATTCTGTCGGTATTCTAGTTCTCAGCAATACATACCTATCTTTAGGCTCACTTCGAATATGTCCACGAAATGGTGCAAGAAGTAATGAGCACACAACTTCTTTACAGTCTTCCTTTCCGATTCGATAATCCTCAGTCCCTCGGTACCGACACAGCGACACGCGCCCCTGCTCTGCATTTACCCTGAGCACATCCAGGGACATGAAATTCGTCGGCTTGAGCGGTAGCAAACGATCAGCGATGGGGACCTGGTGGTAGGAGTCGCGTCGAGGCCGGTGGCACGGATGTGCGTGGGGAGATGGGCCGGTAGGGCACGGGCTCCTGGTGCCCAGTGAAGCCGATGAAGGTGCGGATGGGCCAACCGCGAGGAGCTTGTCGAGTTCTTGCGATTTCGTAAGGAAATCAGGGGTATTCGCAGGCGATGAAGGGTGCCATCGTCCAGTAGGAGTTGGGGATCGGGTGCGGGCGGAATGAGCCATAGAATCGAGGAATCTGCGCGGCCGCGAGGAGGAGGGAAAGCTCGAGGCCTTTCAGGATGGATGATGCGGGTGTGCTTCTGCGCAGCCTGGGATCTGTCTTTCCGCGGGGGCGAGGACGCCTTGGATTTGAAACTAATTGTTGCATAAGCTGCTTGATTAGCAGTTCAATCAAATATTGTAGGTGATAAGTTCGTGTATGTGTCCATCTGATCAACCAAAGGAGCTATCAAGCCCCATCGAGATCTTAAACCCGAGGATAACTCACCTCTACCCAACTTGCAAGTGGTGTCCTGGGGCCTGGGCAGAGAATATGATTGGTACAGCTTCGCGGGAATTTCTGTGTCTTTCAGCCTATCGCTGGGAGACCTAGTAAGTACTACTACTATCTGGATTCTGCAGCCACTGCAGACAAGTGACATTGCCAAATCCCGGGGTTTCCAAGAATATATCCAGGTGCGCGCACTTGGTCGTTGGGAGTCGTTCAATGGACTGCTTCTCACCATCATATGCGGCAGTGCCAGGCCAGGCCTTGCCAGGCTCACTGCCTGTTGCGTGATCGATCGATTATCAATACCTATAAAACGATCGGCACCTACATTTGACTGGTATACCAGGGCATGCTTCATAACATAAGTAGGGCCAGCTTGCGTGGCAAAGCCCCTGCCTTGGCATCCCACAGGTGAATTTTCTCGGAATCAGCAATTCCAAAACCACAGATCTTGTTCTCCAGCTCGGGTTCATACAAGTACATTCCAATGATGCGGGAAGATATGCGTCTGTTGCTGTCTCGCTTACCCACCTAAATAACAAACCTTCGCTCGATGGCTCTCCCAGTGATACTCGCTAAGTATGCCTCTTGCCATCATTACGGAAATGAAATGTTGGCATGCAGTATCATCAACTCTGCGTACGTCATCGGTACCATACCTCCCGCACACACTCCCACCCCGAGATAGTTGAGAAGCAATTTTCAATTGCAAAGGTCTACACGGGACGGAGACAGACGGGTCACGCCATTGCTGTTGCAACACAACGTAATCAGATACAAACACAGAACCACAAACACCCGCTCGGCGGCCACCAAATAGCATATCATGAATGATAGACTTTGAATGAGAATTCGAGGCCAACACTGTGCCAGCCTGAGACGGACTTTGTATAACCACAGAACCGGTACACGAATGGAACACCGCCCCATCACGAGACGAACTGTGTCCGATACTCCTCCACAATCGGGAGAGACAGGAGAAGCCGCAGGACTCCCCGCTTGACAGGACGAAACTAGTAACGCCAGATGAGAGGGGCGGCAAGAAAAATTCGTAGACTTACCCTCTAACTCAAACACTTCCGCACGATGAAGATTCTCTGCTAGAGGGAGATCCATTCGACCAACTTTTCCCCATGCAGCAAACCAGTCCGACCCTACCACGACATCGTGGTGCGACGCAGCGGCGACCTCAAACTCAATGTCCGTAGTGACGGAGCGTCCGCTGTACAGCCTGTACGCCACAATCAAAACAGCCGTGAATCGCGAACCAACGCCCGAATGGGAGAATGAAGAACCTACAGCAACTGACACCACACTATGCGGCAGTTGGCTATCGAACATAACAGATACGAGAAGACAGTCTATAGACGGCGGCCAGACCACGAGAGCGAAGGAGACGACAGAAAATATGCTCGAGTGGGGTGGGAGATGGCTGTGGAGCGTGAGTCGGGAAGGCCCAGAGGGATTTAGCACCGCCACAGCAAAGCTTACAGATTGCGACCTGATCGCAGGAATAGTGCATGACAAGACCCACTCCCTAAAGGTAGCGGGAATTAATGCTTACAGCTCGTCCGACGTGCGCACTAACGATGAGCGCAACTGTGTCAAGTTGCAACGTTGTGCAAGTAGCGCCGCCGCTTATGTTGGTCATTTTGTACCCGCGGTCACGCCAGGTTAGCTGCTCCAGATCTACTAGTAGCGTTGTTATCAACGTCCGCACGGCTCTGTCGAATTCCCGTGCCTGAATAGGCCTAAGTATACTTCAAGACATTCAAGTTATTACAGGTAAGTACTATGGTGACCATGATAACTGCTTGATATCCTTGTTTCCTTCCACCAAACCCATGACTCTCTATGCGCCAGCGGACATCGCAATAGGACACACACTTTTGAATCTAAACGTGAGTCCTGTAGTTTGGTGGCTTCACAGCAAATTCTGATCGAAGGAGTTTAGTACGCTTATGGTGAGCTTGTTAATCACCGAACACGACGCGGCCTCTCTGAATCAACTTGAAACGTATCAACTCAGTATCCACAACTGTGATTTGGGTTCGTGTTGTTACCGGAGCTTCTCTATGCCTCTCGATTGACATCTGCAAAGGTCTATGACTACATCATCACATTCAGTGATGAAGTGCATCTTCTCATTAGTATATTTGCGATTCTGAGCTCATTCATTTTCAAGCTGGCATTTATTCGCAACTCGAATTGGGGAGCGGTCAAGCTGCTATATCTACTGTGTCGCTATCTGCCATTTGTGCTGTTAGGAACAGACACCTACCGTGAGCCTGAGATCGTATTCTTTTTATCCGTATGATTGAAAATGTTGTAGAGGTATTGCAACCTGCCTTGCCACTGAGTGTGAAGTACTTTATCCAGAGCGTGCTGTACGATGTCTGATGTGCCGAACAGCTATGCGAAACATATTTCGGGATGAACTCATGTCAGTGTGTTATAGGCGGTTAAAACTGAACTGGGATAATCTCATTATTTGTCTACAGGGCTTGAGGGATTTACGTTGGTAGCTGCGGAATGTAGGTTTTGGCCTTGATTCTGCATCATGCTCATGATAAAACATCTTACCTGTAGGTATGTTCATATTGAGAACGTACGCCATCTGGGGAAGAAACAGGAGGGTATTGACTATTCTCATGTCTAGCTTCGTCGTACGCTTAGATCTCTCTCTCGAACAACCTGTTGAGCTGATAGTCATTTCACAGGCAATTCTAATTCCAGTCGTTTATATCATAATTAGTTTTGGCAACTCAATTACAAGTACGTGTTCCTGCCGTTGCCAAAAAGTAGCTCAAATCGATATGTTTACCAGTTTCTGAACCTCCGATCCCTAACATCACCAGCTGCTATAACGTCGGCGAAAGCCGCATCATTGTTGTAGCCTATCTCTTGCTGGTAGTCGCTGAGTTTGGTAAGCGAGCCTTGAATGTGTATATCTTTTAAGTTTGACCGATTTGGAGAAGAAATTCTGTTTTTCACGTTATACCGCTCAATTCAACATTACAAAAATGCTGGAGGTCATAGTCCGTTGCTCAAGACTCTCCTTCAGCACAACATATTCTACTTCACCTGCGGACTTGGTGCGTGGTGCTACGTTTCTAGTAATTCATGCCAGCAACTGATGTTTGACCAGTCTTTTCGCTCATTGTCATCTTGACCATAGGGCTTCTTCCCGTACGTGCGCATCTCCGATAGCTAGGCTTTCCGCTTACTGTACTGGTCGGCATCACAGTCTGTGTATGGTGACATGACTTCAAAGTACGTCGTTTGCTTGGTGTCGGCGAGGCACCAGATACTCATCAGGACGGAATCAAAGTTTGCAGGTAACGGTACATGCCCTGCTCGTTACACGAATGCATCTTGAGCTGTGGAAGTCGGATCGTAAACAAAGATTCGTCCGTGATGATGTTATAACCCTGGATACATTCCAAGCTGCTGGAAGTCGGGATACGTATGCGTGAGGGAATGTTCTGGACCTACTTAGTCTTAGGTAGCTTCTAGCAAGTTGTGCTAAGTACGGTAGTGCACGTGTAACAGGTGACCAGCCACTAATTACGAGATCGGAGATATCACGTGGACGTGGACGTGTCGCGTCACGACCCTATATACTTACCACAACCCCGACTCACTGCGAATGAGACTACGTAGTATACGGACAATCCCCAAGTTCAACTAGATGAGCTCTTCTAGTACATCTTTATCCGCACAAGACATCTGGAAATGGACGTTCACCAAGGAGGCCACCGCTCCATGCTTCATCAGAGACGTTCTCTCGATGAAGGAAAGCAACGCCAAAGGTCCGCCTCATCGCCTTGACCGCACCATCTACTAAAATAACCCACGGAATCAGACACCGACTTTTACTGGCTAGGACATATCCCCTGTCGAACAGTGCTCATCGTTGGCATAGTGGTAGGAATCCAGGACTACGAGAAACGGACGTTGTACACTAGTGAGCGAGCAACTTTTTGCGGTCGAGTCATTACTGAGGTCGTCCCGCAGTCGATGATTCTACAGCTGTCATAGAATGCGTGCTTCGTCACCCCTCGCCACCAAAAGTTCCAACGAACGCCGGTGCAGGTGGCTCGGTTCAGAAATCCGGATGGGATGCGACGTCACATGGATTTAACAGATCTATTCCTCCTCCTCCGCCACCACCCATTCATGTCACTGCTATCGGCTACCCGGTACAAGTGACTGGAAAAGTCGTGCGGTTCTACGATGCGAGACAGATAGTAGCTGAATCTATCGGTATGTACTGCGCCCTCGTATCTTTTACTTTAGGCTGAGCATGACCCGTACCTACTCTCCGCGACCCCAACGCACATTCTCATGGGAATGGACTTGAAGAGCCCTGTCAGTCAACTAACGATCAATGGAAACACTGCAAAACTGTCGTGGAGCTTCACAAGTCGAAATATTCTGTGCCGAAACCGTTTGAGAAACCAGCGCCTCTTGTTGTTTCTTCATGTGAGACAGAGCTTGGAAATTTGCAAGACCGAAGACTACCGGCCACGACGTCCTCTTCGACCAGAGAAAACTATGCGCTGACATCGAAGACGAACATCCCCGCCCCCCGCACTCCATTGAAGCGTCCATTACACGGCCATGCCCCATCATCACCACTTACAGACAGCACGACCTCCGCCCCGTCCAGTCCAGTTAAACCTGGATCCACAGTGAGTGTTCTGCGCTGTGTGTTATCAACGCCTAACCTATCATTTTGCAGGACCCGCCGAAACTTCGCCACCCTTCTCGACTGCACACGCGAGATCTGACTGAGAACACGTTTCGATTGTATCTCAAGCATTACATGGATCATGCGCCTGCTGTGGTGCCTGATTGGGACGTCTGTGATGATACGTTCTCAACACCGACTAAGCGTCCGCGCGTTCAGTTTGATCAAACGCCCAAGGCACGGAAAGTGTGTACAACGCATGACAGGACCCCACGCGCATCTGTTGTGGATGATAGCGCTCTCACTGGCCCCACAGGATTCACGCTCTCGCATCTACGCCGCGTCCCGGAACTAGCGCTCCTAGCTAGCAGGGTCGTTCATGCTGAGGCGAAGCGGCGAGCGCGAGCGGAGAGGGAGGCAGAGAAAGCCAAATCTGCGCAGACCCAGAAGGCTTCGTTGAAATCTGCCCATGCGTCCTCATCGAAAACCACCAACGCGCATTCCCAAACAAGGACCAAGCCCTCCGATGCGCCGCGTGTGAAGATGAAGCGCCTTTTTTCATGGGCAGTGCTAAAGCTGTATGAAGAGGGCAGTATTGTGCTCTGGGATAAATCTGCGAGCCTTCTGCCCGGCACTATCTCCATGCCGCGTTATCCTGGGTTCGGCAACACGAATGAGTTGTGGAAGACTGCGAACAGCACTACGAGTTTTTCAACTGCGAATAATTCTGTGTTTTCGACTGCCAATAGTACGATATTTTCGTCCGCATCCGCTTCTTCGTCCAAGTTCGTCATGTCTGAAGAAGACGCCTATCTCTCGGATCCACCGATGGATGAGGAAGACGAGGTTTATGTTTCTGTGACGCCAACGCTGCTCGCTGGACCTATCCGAGACATCATGCGTGCGAAGGGGATAGGTGGGAGGAACGCCAAGGTTAAAGCGGAGGAGATTACGAGATGTTTGAGAAGAGGGGATGCGCGCTGGGCGCGGGTTGGAGCATGGGCTGTGGAAGAGGCTATGGAGGTTATTCTTGGGGAGCGGAACTAAGTTAGGTGGCATCACACGTATATGATTGTGGTCAGTTGCATCCAGGGTTGCAGTGGAATGGGTCTATGATACAGGTATCTCTATAACAGTATGATATGTTCACTAGTCAATAGTATGAATTGCTCTATGCCTCCAGGTCCTACGTGCGAAGGGAATGGGCACGAATATAAGAGCGGAGAAGTGTACTGGATATCTGGGAAGAAGGGATGAGTCATAATAAAGAAGGAACAACTGTCTTCTTTCTATATGGTCCCACTACGGGAGTCTAGGGGACGAGTGCTGGACGCGGAGTATTTATTGTCTTGATAGACTAGCCGCATGGCGTCGAGGGAGTTCGGCTATCAGTTTCTGCCATGAAATGGTTAGACAGCACGCTAGTCCTATTGTTTGTAGCGATGTGTAGCGCGTTGAGGACCTGAGCTTGACGAAAAACAAGGGATTGGGCTGGCGTCGGGCGATGTTTTCGTGGAAATCTAATAGATGGAGCAGCTTCGCGTTGCCGGTGAGTCTGTTCTTCGCTTCTTCGGCCGCTTCTTCGTTTCCTTAATTTCTACGTGTCCGCTGACCTCCTGCACTATGAGCACTTTCAGTAATAGAAGGCGGGTAGGAGCATGGACGGTGGAAGAGGTTATGAAGATTTTATTGGAGTGGCAGTAGATTGGGTGGCATCACAAGGATATGTCCGCGAATTGCATCTAGGGTTTCAGCGGGGTAGTCTATGGAACAGGTATTTCTAAAAATACGATATATTAGCTGATTAGTGGTATGAATTGCTCTATGCTTTGGGTGGAGGAGGCGGCAGGAGCACGGGCGTTGGTTTAGCGGGTTCAGGGTGACCCATCATCTGTTGGACGGCTTTGCTCTTGAGCAGGTGAGCGTATTTAGGTTGAACAAAAGTTGCACTGCGAATTCAAGGGTGAGTAAGGAGAGTTAAATAGAGGGATGGAAGACTGACTGTGCTTCGACGAGTACGTTGCCTTTGAGGTCCTCTACTTTGCCGATCACTTTGGATTTGCGACCCGCCTTGTCGATCAAACTGATCCGAACAACGATAAACTAGTACTTGGTTATGCACATGATGATTTGAAATGGAAAGGTGCTTGCCTGATCTGCAAATGTGGGGGCGCGATAATTTATGGACAGATTGGCAGTGACGCCAATCTTTTCTGGTAAATTGATGATCGCCTTGTACGACACGTCAAGATACACCCAACGCTCGGCACAGATGACTCACAGTTCTCGCCAGACTCTCGTCCAAAATAGTAGCCAGTAAACCGCCATGAATAATACCATCATGCCCACACACACCCCGACCTACATGCACGACGACGACAGCCTCACTCTCATCCCTCCTAGCGCGCACGAGGGGTGGAAGCGCGAGTTTTCCCGGACCGCGAAGTGCGCCTGCAGTGAGGCTGTTTACGCGCAACTCCTCTGCGTAAGTAGCATAAGGGCGGGTCTCGTACCACTCGTCGGCGTCAGGCTGGGCGCGGAGGGATGTGAGGAGTGGGAGGGACTGTAAGGATTGTTCGAGGGCTACGATGTATTCGATTGATTGGGGGGATTCTGGGTCGGGTGGTGCTGGTGCTGGGCGGGGGGATATGAAAGTAATGTACGGGTGCGGGTAGACGGCACCGAGGGTGTAGCCTGTGACAGCGACAGACCCGCCGAGGGCTAGAGTCCGGAGGTAGCGATATGGCGAACGGGTGGCAGGCGGGGGTCCGGTTGAGAAAACTCGTGCACTTGCATTCAACCGGAGTATGCGTTTGAAAATATTGCAAGACATCAAACCAAAAGTCAAAGTCGCGTGGGAATATTAATGCTTGCTCTCGACCAAGTCGAAAGGCATTTCCTTTGAGGACCTGTGTCGTCGATACTCTCAAGATTTGCTCTTCGAGAGTAAGAAATGCTCCGGCCACATCAACAGGTGATATCCTGATAGTCTCAGGACCTGCTTGGCTTCCAGATCCCGGGCCATCATGCATCAACATCAATTCCGAATGTGCATATGTATATGACGACTATGCATAGGCTTCCTGCCCTCTTCGGCTTTTTTTATAGCTCGGTAACGAGGGTTTTCACGAATCTTGCTAAGTGTCTTGGATGTCTCGACTGAGAGATTACAGCGCCGTGCATATTGTGTGGTGCCGAGATCGGAGAATGCGTGTTTGAGCCTGCATGCCCAGTGACGATGGATAAAATTGACATCCGAAGTTCGCCCTCGATTAATGTAACCCTGGCAAGTACTGCTAACGATCTATAGCAAAACTTGAGCTTTACCTTTACCCCACTTGTAGAAATCCCATCCGGACAATGTTCATGTGTTCGGACGTATGGGTCATCACAAGTCACCGCGATGCCCTCACCGTCTATTTCTGTACATTGTGTCCACCGCCATGCGTCACGGACGCAAGGTACTTACGAAGCCCCTGATACGGTGACCCCATAGCACGGATGGGCATAAACGATATAGCCACAGCAACAGGCAATATCGAAGTTCAGAGAAACAATATCAATGGACGGTCAGGCTACACCTCATAGCCGTATCCACTGTAAAAGCACCATGCAGGGCGCCCCTGATTACAACTAGGAAAAGTACCGCAACACGGACAGACCAAGGCCCAAAGACTATGCTACAAACAAAAGAGTCCTACCCAAAGAGGAGGGACCATGTGCACCGCAAGGCAACCGTAAGGGATCAGTAAAGTTCAAATCTAGATCTCCCACTCAAAGTCACATCAACATTGTCCGCTTTGACATGCTCCGAGTCTGGCTTAATGTCAGATTTTTGTTGGGAGGTCTATGCTTTGACACCAACCCTACCAACTTACTAAGGCGTTCCTCAACCAGTAGCGCGGCGCCATCGCGGCATACTTAACACCCCAATCTTAACTCTACATCGAGTTTAAACTACAACGGCACGAATCCAATCTGATGCCTTTCTTTCTCAGCTACGACACTGAATTCATCTTCTTGATTATTCAATCTTTTCCCTACTTTTTTTTTGAAAAAAAATATCCAATTATTGTCCTATTGAGAGATAACTCTATGCAGGACATAACAGTCTAGTCTACAGGACCCCCAGTGTCCTTTCGCATCTCCTGATTCACGAATGTCCTGGTGTGAGGCGTGCCCCCACCAGTTTTTCCTACTTTAGCACTCTGTAGATGCCACTGGCACCCCGTGCAGTTATAAGGTATGTTTTGTGTTTGGGATGTCTACATACCGCTGCTCTAACCATAATCCCTTCAGTTGATGATCGCTTTGCTATCCTCGTCGCCTTACTTGTTTCCTTTGCCGTCATCACTGCCCTTAGGCGGTTCATTGAGAACAGACACAACAGGCCTCCCCTTCCTCCTGGCCCAATGCCGCTCCTACTAATAGGGAATGTCTTATCTATCGACACTAAAGAACCGTGGTTGACTTTTACTCAATGGCATGCTGCTTATGGTATGTTGACAGACAGTTTAGTGCATTTCTGGTGCAAATCATTTTATCAGGGGACCTGGTCTTTGTGCGAATTCTAGACCAGGAAGCGGTCGTAATCAACTTCCAGCATGTTGCAGAAGCTTTACTGGACAAGCGTTCTCGAATTTACTCCGATCGACCATACTTAGCCACAGTCGAGCCGTGTGTTCGTTTAATATCTTTCCAGTCAACCATTCTGAAATGCAGGCAGAGCTGGCTGGTCGATCAACTTTGGAGTAGCAGGTTATGGTGACGAATGGCGCCTTTGCTGGCGACTCTTCCACCAAACTTTCCGTCCTAACTCAGCAGCATTCATTCTCCGCCATCTTCCTCCTCGCCTCCGCCCCAACCACATTCTCCTCCAAGGACGACAGAACGTTCGAGTTTATGTGTAATATGCCAGGACCAAGAGGCAAATATCGCGATCCTAGATTGCGGGTGAGTATTTCTATGCTTATTTACCATCACACATATACTTTTTATTAACTCATGCCTACAGACATTTATCCATGTGCTGCGACTGCTCCGAGCTAGTCCTCGCCTCATCTCGCGAGTGCCCGCTCTGTCGCACTCGCATCGTCACAGAAGCACGACTTTTACGGATATTCAAGACTTCGATCAAGACCTTTTTCTCTGGGGGCTACGATGTGGATCATCCAGCCATACGTGTGCTGTCCTCCTAAGCATTCCTTACGGGTAGTTAATATGTAGAGATAAGTACCATGTGGAACTTAGGCTCGTCTTCTAATACATCTATTAACTCATCTCGTGGGGAGTTGAAGCTCAGAGTTGATATTTATTTTCTTGCCAGACACCTTCGAGGTGCAGGAAATCGGCTTGCTGATGTCAGTCCAGGTCTGTTTCTTGGGCTTCTGTCTCAGCATGGTAATAATGTACACCGGATCGCTGCCTCCATGCCTCACAAGGTCTGTGGTGATCTGGTAGCAGGCTGTGGTGGCGCCGCTTAGCAGTTGGTTATCACAGAGTGCAGTGCAAGTCAGAAGGTATTATAGGAGTCACATAGATGAATTGGCATCTGTTTCTGATGGG
This sequence comes from Suillus ampliporus, assembly GCA_016584345.1. Lineage (NCBI taxonomy): Eukaryota > Fungi > Basidiomycota > Agaricomycetes > Boletales > Suillaceae > Suillus > Suillus ampliporus. The sequence goes on from JABCPV010000028.1 coordinate 215,742, forward strand.
GCTTTCGACGCTGTTTAACTATCTGATTCAGTAGTTGTAGATCGCTAGATGTAAACTCGAGCACACGGGTACTTAGTACATGGAAAGTACAGACGTCATCGGCAGCCCTCTACCATGATGATGTGGTATCTAAAATTCATGTTGACCAAAGACGACAAAATGGGCTTATCGACGGTCAATGGGGTAAGGGCGAATGCGGCATCTTGGAATGCACCCTTTTTGACGGAGATTGGCTTTGCGCATTGATCGGTCTAGGACTGAAATGACTTACGACCACAGACCCCCGCGCCATCCAGCCAAGACTTCCACCAGCTGGGACGAGACTGTGTTATTCCGCCGTTATATCTGGTGAGCGAACTCACCTTTGGCTTTGTCCTCTGAGTATTCTTGCACTACCTTGTCGAGACGCCGCGGCTGGCCCTCCTGTGACCGCTGATGAGTCAGAACACATGTGCATTCAGATCGCACAACCTAGATTTTCTGCAGTGCCTCAGTTGCCTTGGAGTGTTTCTCGCATAGAATATAGCGAACGTTGGAGTTGCGGCCTTCAAACCACTGCGCTTTCCCTGGATACGAGTCGAGGTGCGGGTTTTATGGGAAGGGACTGTTGTAGCTTACTTTTCTCTCGGATTGGTCGCTTTTTTGGTGTTTCCACCTTTCTTGTCTGTTGACCCAGACTGTTTCTTGCCCATGTCACGGTTATGATGGAAGCGGTGAAGGGGGTAAGCGCTCGCTCAAAAAGGAAACTACTGAATCGTTGACCTGCCACTGGCATGGCACGCCCAATGATTCTAGCTAGTATATCTCGCTGCTTTAGATGCCCATGTTTCCTCCAACTCGCATGTTATTCGTCGTGCCATTGCATTATCTACTGCACGCGCCATTACGCTTTACCTTCGACCTGTCCACTACCACAAACTGTCACTTTTGTTTCCACGACGCGCTGCATCATCCTCTCCTACGGTGTCAGCTCAATCGGAATTGTATATCTCGGCTCGGCACCTTTGCCTTCGCGAACTTATTGTGTTTTCAGTATCGTACGCACTATGAATAATTCTATCTATTACACTGCAGTGTGCTACTTGACTGGTATGAGTGATAGTACAAAAGTCGCAAGGCTGGGTCAGCACCGCAAGCCACTCTGACACTGCTCCAGGCGACCGGAAGCCCCACCCATAGTCACTTTCGCTGATGTGACTAACTACGACATCGCCCGCTTCTTTAGCACAGGTTCTCCCGCTGCCATCAATCTAATCTTGTGGTCTCAGCGCTAATGGAATCAGGATCGGCGTCTATCGTGCCGAACACCCATCAACAACATGGAAATACACGTGCAGCACGCCCTCCTACTACTTACCCATTTCTCCTCACCCTCCCACCTGAACTTCGTCCACATTCCTCATACCCCTACCCCTCCTACCACTCATTCCGCTGACCACTTAATCCTCGATGCTCCGACGTGTTGCTCGTCATTTACTACCCGGTAGCTTGCACGATCAATATATCAGACTTGAAGGTGGGTCACTCCATATCACCTTTGTATCCGTTTCGTCACCTTCACGCTCTATCTGCTTGCAGTCATCAGCGGAAAGAATCTTAAAGTCCCTTCCGATCGAATACCCGCAGGCATTTACGTGTCCGTCAATCTCGACTCCAGGAGACGCTGGACATCACTTGCCCCAGTTCTATTATCCAACAACTCTGTAGTATGGGGCGATACCGTGACCGTGTAAAGACTTCTACAGAGACTTGGGGACGTACTTCCAGTACTTATCATTGGTTTGTAGATCATCACATGCGTCGCCTCAATTATCGCTGGAGATCAGGGCATCCTTTGAGCTCGGTCGAATGCTTGGCAACGGTGAACTTATCGGAAAACTTGAGACGTCGTGGGATGAGCTTCTCCGTCATGGAAATGAACCTTTCGGTGAGTGACCTGCTTCTCATTCATGTACATCTACCAATATGTCGTAGACCTGTCGTTCCCACCCGTTTACGGTGTCCACCCTTCCCTCACGCTGAAAGCTGCTGTGACACACCCTTGCGAAAATCAGGACGGCGCACTATTTGACGTGAGTGACGCCAGCCTTTGCGCTGTCGACTTTTACTGACAGATCGCAAACTGTAGTCCGTCATTGACTGCGAGATCGCTCGCGACACAGATGTGGGCCATGCAAAATTTGCCGAATACGTGAAAAGCGAGGAGGTCTCTGACCTTAACGATGCTGTGAAGCCTTTTCAGTTGGTTGTAGAGCGGTGTCCGGTCGGCCATCCTGACCGCGCAGCTGCACTGACTAACCTCGCATGGGCCCGCCTGCAAGGGTACATTCGAAATGATGTCCAAGACATTGGCTGCATCACCTCTCTATTCCGCGACGCCCTGTCATTGCGTCCGCAGGGCCATCCCGACCGTCCACCATCTCTTTATAATCTCACTGAAGCGCTGACCCGGCACTACGGCAAGACAAATACTGCTGCCGACATCCGTGAATCTGCTCAGATCTACCATGAGCTACTGCCCCTCTGTCCCGAGGGCACATATCTTCGGAGCATTGCGGAAGGGGAAAATGGTGTGGATTATGTCATTTGCAAATGCAACAATCTTCCAACGGATGCATCTGATGAAGGCATCCACCTTCGACGAATCATACTTGAGCTCTGTCCTCTGGGTCATCAACGCCGTCCAAGAGCCCTCAACGAGCTCTCAAGAGCACTCCGCACATGCTTTAACCAAGGAGGCAGGATAGAGGATATAGATGAGAGCATACAGTTTCGTCGTGAAGCTCTTTCTCTGTGCCCTGAGGGACATCCTGACCACAGTACCTACTTAAATGGCCTCGCCCGTTCACTTAGCCGCCGCTTCAGTCACCAAGGCAAATCTCATGACCTTGATGAGGCCATCTCTCTGTACGAAGAAGCACTGTGTCTGCGCCCTGTTGGGCACATATCTCGTGATACATCATTGGACAACCTCGGGGGCGCTCTCCTCGCTCGTTTCAACCAACATGGAGACATTAATGACATCAACCGAACTATCAGCCTCCTTCGTGAGGCACTGACATTGCACCCACCTGGGCATCGACGTCGTGACACCTTGCTTCACAACCTTGCCACCACGCTGACACGGAGATATGAAGAATCGCATGCCAGCGAGGATCTTAATGAGGCCATCGAGCTGTCCCGCGAATCGCTGCGGTTAAAGCAGCTCAATGATCCAGGGCGCCATAAAGTTCTTTGCAATTTGAGCTCGGCGCTCTGCTCTCGTTTCACGCAAAATCAGAAGACTGAAGATGTTGAGGAAGCCATTGGTCTCTGTAAAGAAGCATTGGCGGCTTTGCCTCCACTGCACCCGGGTAGATGTTCCGGCTACATGAGGCTCCAGGAGGCCTATCTGTCTCGTTACCGAGTACAACACAACCCTGATGATTTATTGCTCGCAGTGGAGAACTTCAGACTGGCGTCAAGACATCCAACTGAAGGATTTCCTGAGCGTATCAGGGAGGCTATTGACTGGGCTTGCGAAGCGGAAATCTATCAACACGAATCTGCCCTGGAAGCATACCACACATGCTTGGACCTTTTCGACAACCATGTGATGACACGATCATCCATCATTTCACGGCGCGAGGCTGCAACCGCTTTTTATGGTGCTAAATCATTGCCAGTCAATGCAGCATCATGTGCTGTTCGTCGTAATGATCTTCAACAAGCGGTCGAACTCGAGGAGCAGGGTCGCGGCCAACAATGGTCACTGGCCTCTCGGCTCAGGACTCCGTTGGGCGACCTCCAGTCTGCAAATCAGCCATTAGCTCAAAAACTCTCGGAGCTCAACAAGCGCCTGTCTGATGCTCAGGGTTCCACAGGTAGCGAAGACAGAGCTGCTGCCGATCGGGCGGCCATAGAGTACAGGAGACTCATGGGGCGATGGGAAGCTGCGGTAGCAGAAATCCGTAATGTTCAAGGTTTCTCGCGGTTCCTGCTCCCACCATCATACGAAGACTTGCAAGCGGCAGCGAGCCACGGCCCAGTTATCATCCTCATTGCGAGTAAATACTCGTGTGATGCCATCATCGTCCCGAAATCAGGGGGGCCACACCATGTTCCCTTCTCGTTTCTCACTCTCAACGATCTCAAGATTCTCAAGGACAACTTCTCGAGGGAGATACGGCACACGGCTGGTATGGGCCCAGAGGAGCCGAGGAAGGAGTTGCGAGCACTCTTACGGAAAGTATGGGACGAAATCATGCTCCCCATTGTCAATGTCCTCCTGCATGATCTCAAAGTGAAGCCTCGCTCCCGAATCTGGTTTTGTCCAACTGCAGCCTTCACGTCCATTCCTTTCCATGCAGCTAACCCCTTTCGAAAGAAGGCAGATCACTCTGGGTGGGAGCTATGCCTGGAAGATATCTACATCTGCTCTTACACGCCCACACTTTCAGCTTTGATCAGGGCTCGACAGGCGATGAAGACTTGTGTCACACCGTCGTTCGCGGCAATCGGACAAAGTCAGCCGGGTGCAGGGCAAGGCAAGGAGCTCGCCACTGTGGACAGTGAGCTGGAGCTTGTGCATAAACTCCTTCCTACCAACATCAAGTTCACTAGTCTTTCTGGAGAAGAAGCTACACAGGCAGGTGCACTCGATGCTTTGCGAACCAATACCTGGGTGCACCTCGCTTGTCACGGAAAGCAGGACCGCGAGCAGCCTTACAATTCGCGGTTTGCCATGAGAGACAAACCTTTGACACTGCTTGATATCATGGAGAACAATGCTCCGCACGCCGAATTTGCATTCTTATCGGCATGCCATACCGCCGTCGGCGATGAGGAGACACCGGACGAGGTCATCCACCTCGCTGCTGGTCTCCAATTTTCAGGGTTCAAGAGCGTGATCGGCACGCTGTGGGTGGTCGATGACGATGTCGCCAAACACGTCGTCGAAGCTTTCTACTTGAATATGTTCAAGGATTTGAAGGATGGTCCCATGGACTGTACGAAGGCGGCCAAAGCACTCAATGCAGCTACGTACGCCGTGAAAAAGTTGGTGCCACTCGAGCAGAGGATTGTTTTCGTTCATATTGGTGTGTAGTTTCATGTCGTAGTGCTTTTTGATCATTATCTGCTTTCATCTGTTGTAAATTTACGAGTTGGTCTGTCGAATATATTTCTTGTTACTCCCCATGTGCTTGTTGACGTTGTATTACTTACTCTGTTACTATCATACTCTTGTGCTCGAGTCGTCTTGTTTCGCACTACCTTTCGTGTTCTTGTCTACTCAACTAGAGTCTTCCGCAACTTGAAATCCCTTCCGAGTCCGAGTAGTTCTCGCGTATAGTAAGAGTTTAAATCTTTGGAGTACGTCATATTTTCATGGTCGTGGCGTACCGTATTTTTCTACTGCTCGAAGTCCTGCGGTTCGAGCAGCCTGCGATAATTCTTCAAGCTTCGAGTCCTACCCTCAAAGTCTACACTAAGCATCACCAGTGGCCCTCAGACTTGGTAGCCACTGCAATCAATTTTGGAGATAAGAGAAGCAGAGTTCAGATCAACCGACTGGCACCCATCGATATTCCAAGCCTGGTCGCACCTAGACATGTCAACCAGAGGAAGACAGCTGTTTCATTGTATCAGTGTCCTAAATACCAACCCAATGCTCGTGCCAAAGCAGGAGTCTGGAGAGTATGGATAGCCTTCGGGTGGCACTCTCCTCGTACTTCATCATGAGGCCACCTTCTGTTACCGAAGTCGAGACTTTATCTGTGTGAACGGACTCATTCTCCCGTCGAATGTCCCTACACAAGGTGTCTTGTGCCGGTTTCACGTGTACTGAGTAAGGGTGGGTCAACGACGGTATATTTCAACAGTTGTTACATGTTCGTATTCAGGACGCGCAGATCCAAGGTAGATAAGAGATGTTTCGAGCTCGTGCAGATGGAGTGCTACTGTGATGTGAGCTTGATAGAGTGCATGCTAGCAGAAGACTCACGAATTGCGAAAATGATAGACGTGGGGATCCTCGCTGGAAATGTACATAAGTAAGTTTAGTTCGCTTGCGTTTTATCCTATGGTTCATTGTGTATCTTGTGTGGTTCGGGAGATATAGTGTAGGGTGACGGCTGAGATCAGACGCATGGAGTATGTGGACCTTCTCTCCCAGGTGCGTTTGAAGCAATATGATGACGAGGGGAGGATGGTCGAGTAATTGCTCATATCTTACTCCAACTGTCCCAGAAATTTGGCGAGTGGGACGGATCATCTTTTCATTCTTTCGATTAACAGTACACACGATTACTTACTCTGGTATCCGTAGGGTTCAGCCGGAGAAGAAATTGACTAGTGCGACCAATAGACCGGAGACTACGACTCAAGCCTTGTGACATTTGGCACGTCATAGGATTTGTTTGAATGCTTGCACTAGGGAGTTCGGTATGTGGGCGAGGGCCTCAATAGGATAGGTCGCAAGACACTGGACAGCTGGGTTGCATTCGTCTATGATATCATCATCGGTAATATTGGCTGCTTGTGTGACGTCACTACGAAGGGATATCAGTGGACAGAACGAGATTTTATGGTGAGAAGGAACTGACTGAAGGGAGGTGATGGGAAGATCGCAATGGACAAGCAGAGCGGGACATTATCAGGGTGAGGTCTCTCGAACGGGTTACCGTCGGATAGGTTGTAGCCTCGGCAAATACCGGAAAATGTGCATAAGGCTCGACCGAGCTTCTTACAGCAGTACGCAGTCAGCTACATGCTTGTCTAGAGGCAGCTGACTTTGTGAAATGTGAGGCTGTTGCCCGAGAATATGCCAGATACTGTGTCACACCTCTCACGGCGCCTCCTCATCCTCACCTTGGTCTGACCCCTCAACATCTTCAACTCTACCGCAGGGCATGTCCAACGTGAACGGTCTCCCTTTACTCAGTGGTGCTCCACCCACCCCTTCTACCGATCGCATTCAAAACGCATGTAGGAAATGTAACAAGGAATTCATCCTCTTCTTTACCCGCGCAACTCGCTGTAATCACTGTGGTCAGTTCATCTACCAATCCGTAGTTCATTACACTGGCTAATCTGATTCAAAAATCGCTTTTCACCGACGTGCCAGGTTACTCGTACTGTCCCAGTTGCGCAGACGATCAGGTGCTTATGCCTCGACACGGCGCAGCCTCTGGCTATGACCAAGTCCGCATCTGTGAATTTTGTATCGAGCTTCTTAACAGTATGCCCTCTGCTCTCCGTCAACACCCGATCTGATGTCTTGTGTTCAGTAACCGCTGCCACAAGTCCTTATCGCTTTCCAAGTTCCGCTGTTATGTCGATTCATACAACATTTCCGTCAAAGGCCCCATCGATAAGAACGACCTCGTGGATCCCATAATTGCTCCAAAGGTATAATATTCCTTCCTACCCCCATAGATCCTTTTATCACCGACTTCTTCCAGACACCGACAGGTACCCTTCCTCGAACGAATCATACCATCGCACCCATGCTGTACCCAAGCACTATTCCGCGCGACCCGGACTCTTTAGCACCCGTCCTCCGCTGCCGACTCAACAACACTCATCCATGCCACCACCCGAAGTCCCCCGTCCTGACCTCGACCCTCAGCCGGCACCATACAGAACATGTACCCCCGAGTCTGCAAGACCCCACCTATGCAGTCCCCTCCCCCACCTCAACCACAGCCATGATTCAGGACAGCCTTGCAGCCACAAAAGCCCCCCCGATCAGCGCCTCATTCCACTCCACTCCACCCCGTCTCCAGCGCCCAGCGCCAGCCCGTCTCCCGCGCGCCCATCCACTTCACCTCGCTCGCCACCTCAGCCGTCTGCATCATCCACGCCCCAACCTCCGCCCCCACTCTCTGCCCTCCTTGCAATGTCCCCATCGTCCCTCTCACGTTTACCCATTCATACGCTGAAGCTCATACTATACGAGGCACGCGTGCGCCTTCCCACTGACATCCTTGAGAAAGGAGAATTTGTGGCGCGTGTCAGTACTTGGCTGGAGGAGGAGAGAACGGCCACAGAGGAAAGGGATAGAATAGAGAGGGAGGAGAGGGAACAAGAAGAATGGGAACGGCAGGAGAGAGAGGAACGAGAACGGAGGGAGGCACAAAGGTCAACTATGGAGACGGAACCAGAGTATGCTCATACGCATGGCTCAGGACACCCTACTTACGAGTCCCAGCAACATTCTTCCCCATCTTCCTCCTCGCCTCCGCCCCAATCACATTCTCCTCCAAAGACAACAGAACATTCAGGTTTATGTGTAATATGCCAGGACCAAGAGGCAAATATCGCGATCGTAGATTGCGGGTGAGTACTTCTATCCTTATTTATCATCACACGTATGCTTTTTATTAACTGATGCCTACAGACATTTATCCATGTGCCGCGACTGCTCCGAGCTAGTTCTCGCCTCATCTCGCGAGTGCCCGCTCTGTCACACTCGCATCGTCACAGAAGCACGACTTTTACGGATATTCAAGACATAGGCATATCTTCGATCAAGAACTTTTTCTATGGGGGCTACGATATGGATGATCCAGCCATACGTGTGCTGTCCTAGTATGCATTCCTTATGGGTGGTTAATATATAGAGATAAGTACCATGTGGAACTTAGGCTCGTCTTCTAATACATTTGTTAACTCATCTCGTGGGGAGTTGAAGCTCAGAGTTGAGATTTATTTTCTTGCCAGGCACCTTCGATGTGCAAATCGGCTTGCTGATGTCGGTCCAGGTCTGTTTGTTGGGCTTCTGTCTCAGCATGGTGATATTGTGCACCGGATCGCTAACTCCATGCCTCACAAGGTCCGTAGTGATCTGGTAGCAGGCTGTGGTGGCGCCGCTTAGCAGCTTGTCGTCATAGACTGCAGTGCAAGTCAGTAGTTATTGTAGGAGTCACATGGATGAGTTGGCATCTGTTTCTGGTGGGGCCTCGACGCTGTTTAACTATCTGATTCAGTGGTTCTACTGCCCCCATTCCAGGTATTATTTCTGATCCGTATATCCGTAGCTTGTAGCTCACCCACGTATGGTAGTTGCAGATCGCTAATTGTAAACTCGAGCAAACGGGTACTTAGTACATGGAAGGTGCAGACATCATCGGCGGCCCTCTACCATGATAATGTGGTACCTGAAATTCGTCTTGACCAAAGACGACAAAATGGGGTAAGGGCGAATGCAGCATCTTGGAATGCACCCTTTTTGACGGTGATTTTTTTTGCGCATTGATCGGTCTAGCACTGAAATGACTCGCGACCACAGACCCTTGCACCATCCAGCCAAGACTTCCACCAACTGGGACAAGACTGCGTTATTCCGCCGTTATATCTGGTGAGCGAACTCACCTTTGGCTTTGTCCTCTGAGTATTCCTGTGCTACCTTGTCGAAGCACTCATCAGAATATATGCACCTTCAGAATAAGGATATTCAAGGCAACCTGGATCTTCTGCAGTGCCTCAGTCACCTTGGGGTGTTTCTCGCATAGAATATGGCGAATGTTAACTGCGGTTGCGGCCTTCAAACCACTGCCCTTTCCCTGGGCACGACTCGAGGTGCGGTTTTTATGGGAAGGAACTGTTGTAGCTTACTTTGCCCTCAGATTGGTCGCTTTTTTCGACGTTCTTGGTGTTTCCACTGCTGACCCCGACTGTTTCTTGCCCATGTCATGGTTATGGAAGCGGTGAAGGGGGTAAGCGCTCGCTGAAAAAGGAAACTACTGAATTGACCTGCCACCCGCGCCCATTCCAGGGAATTTGGACTCTGAACCTCCCCATTCCAGGAACACCCCTCATGTACAGTACCGAAGCCCGTCCCCAAACTTCGAGCTTGTTACTCTGTGCTGCCTGCCACGCCTAAGTCGACGAATCAACTGGCAAATGCATCATGCGACAATATGGAGGTACAGGCTTAAGCCTATATCTCGCTGCTTTAAATGCCCATTCTTCCTCCAACTCACATATTCTTCGTTTTGCCATTGCATTATCTGCTGCACGCGTCATTAGGCTCTACCTTCGAGCTGTCCACTACCGCAGACTGTTGCCTTTGTTCCACAACGCGCTCCATCATCCTCTCCTACGGTACGACTCCTTCGCCTTCGCGGACTTATTTATTTTCAGTATCGTACGCACTACGAATAATTCTATCTACCGCATTGCAGCGTGCTACATGACTGTTAGTATGAGTGATAGTACAAAAGTCGCAAGGCTGGGTGAGCATTACAAGCCACTCTGAGACTGCTCCAGTCGACCAGCAGCCTGACCCATGGTGGTCTACTGTTGCTGATGACTGACCACGACATCGCCCGCTTCTTTAGCACAGGTTCTCCTGCTGCCGTCAATCTAATTCTGTGATCTCAGCGCTAAATCGAATCAGGACCGGCGTCTGTCGTGCCGAACGCGCATCGACAACATGGAAATACACGTGCAGCACGCCCTCCTTGCTACTTACCCATATCTCCTCACCCTCCCACCTGAATTTCATCCACAGTCCCCATATCCCCACCTCCCATCTTGTCCTACCACTCATTCCGCCTACCACTCAGCCCATCCTCAATCCTCCTTGTCATTTGCTTAATTGCGCCATCATGCCCGGCAGCTTGGAAGCCCAATCTATCAGACTCGAAGGTGCGTCACTCCATATCACCCCAGCATTCATTTCGTGATATTCATGCTACATCTATAGCCATCAGTGGAAAGAATCTCTATGTCCCTTCCGAGCGTATACCCGCAGGCATTTACGTGTCCATTCAACTCGACGAGACAAGACTCTGGAAATCGACCATCCAAGTCCCATCATCCGATGAATCTGTGGTGTGGTGCGATACTGTGACTATGTAAGTAATCCACATAGACTTATGGACGCGATTCGATAACTGATCCTCGGGTTGTAGATCATCACGTGCGTCGCCTCAATTATCGCTGGAGATCAGGGCATCCTTTGAGCTCAGTCGAATCCTAGGCAATGGAGAAGTCATCGGAAAACTTGAGACGTCGTGGGATGAGCTGCTCCGTCATGGAAATGAACCTTTCAGTGAGTGATCTGCTTCTCATTCATGTACATCTACTAATATCTCGTAGACCTATCCTTCCCACCCGTTCGCGGTGTCCACCCTTCTCTCATGCTGAAAGCCGCTGTGACACACCCTTGCGAAAATCAGGACGGCGCACTATTTGACGTGAGTGACGCCAGCCTTTGCGCTGTCAACTTTGCTGACAGATCGCAACCTGTAGTCCGTCATTGACTGCAAGATCTCTCGCGGCACAGATGTGGGCCATGCAAAATTGGCCGAATACGTGACAAGCGAGGAGGTCTCTGACCTTAACGATGCTGTGGAGCCTTTTCAGTTGGTTGTAGAGCGGTGTCCGGTCGGCCATCCTGACCGCGCAGCTGCACTGACTAACCTCGCATGGGCCCGCCTGATAGGGTACATTCGAAATGATGTCCAAGACATTGACTTCATCACCTCTCTATTCCGCGAGGCCCTGTCATTGCGTCCGCAGGGCCACCCCGATCGTCCACCATCTCTTTATAATCTCACTGAAGCGCTGACTTGGCGCCACAACAAGACAGATACTGCTGCCGACATCCGCGAATCTGCTCAGATCTACCATGAGCTACTACCTCTCTGTCCCGAGGGCACATATCTTCGGAGCACTGCGGAAGGGGAAAATGGTGCGGATTATGTCATCAAAGAATGCGACAAACTTCCAACGGACGCATCTGATGAAGGCATCCACCTTCGACGAATCATACTTGAGCTCTGTCCTCTGGGTCATCAACACCGTCCAAGAGCCCTCAATGTGCTCTCAGGGACACTCCAAGCATGCTTTGAACAAGGAGGCAGAATAGAGGATATAGAGGAGAGCATACAACTTCGTCGTGAAGCTCTTTCTCTGTGCCCCGAGGGACATCCTGACCACGGTATCTACTTACATGGCCTCGCCCATTCACTTAGCCGCCGCTTCAGTCACCAAGGCAAATCTCGTGACCTTGATGAGGCCATCTCTCTGTACGAAGAAGCGCTGTGTCTGCGCCCTGTCGGGCACAAATATCGTTATACATCATCGGATAACCTCGGGGGCGCTCTCCTCGATCGTTTCAGTCAACATGGAGACATTAATGACATCAACAGAGCTATCAGCCTCCTTCGTGAGGCACTAGCATTGTGCCCACCTGGGCATCGACGTCGTGACACCCCGCTTAACAACCTTGCCATCACGCTGCACCAGAGATATGATAAATCAGATGCCAGCGAGGATCTTCATGAGGCCATCGAGCTGTACTGCGAATCACTTCTATTAGCGCAGGATGACGATCCAGAGCGCTATGTAACTCTTTGCAATTTGAGCTCGGCACTCTGCTCTCGTTTCACGAAAAATCAGAAGACTGAAGATGTCGAGGAAGCCATTGGTCTCTGCAAAGAAGCATTGGCGGCTTTGCCTTCACTGCACCCAGGTAGACATTTCTGCTACATGCGGCTCAAAAAGGCCTATCTGTCTCGTTACCAAGTACAACACAACCCTGATGATTTGTCGCTCGCAGTGGAGAACTTCAGACTGGCGTCAAGACATCCCACTCAAGGATTTCCTGAGCGTATCAAGGAGGCTATTAAGTGGGCTCGCGAAGCGGAAATCTATCAACACGAATCTGCCCTGGAAGCATACCACACATGCTTGGACCTTTTCGACAACCATGTGATGACGCGATCATCCATCATTTCACGGCGCGAGGCTGCAACCGCTTTTTGTGGTGCTAAATCACTGCCAGTTGATGCAGCATCATGTGCTGTCCGTCGTAATGATCTTCAACAAGCGGTTGAACTGGAAGAGCAGGGTCGCGGCCAACAATGGTCACTGGCCTCTCGGCTCAGGACTCCGTTGGACGACCTCCAGTCTGCAAATCAGCCACTAGCTCAGAAACTCTCAGAGCTCAACAAGCGCCTGTCTGATGCTCAGGGTTCGGCGGGCAGCGAAGACAGAGCTGCTGCCGATCGGGCGGCCATAGAGTACAGGAGACTCATGGCGCGATGGGAAGGTGCGGTAGGAGAAATCCGTAATGTTCAAGGTTTCTCGCGGTTCCTGCTCCCACCATCATACGAAGACTTGCAAGCGGCAGCGAGCCACGGCCCAGTCATCATCCTCATTGCGGGTAAATACTCGTGCGATGCCATCATCGTTCCGACGTCAGGGGAGCCCCACCGTGTTCCCTTCCCATCTCTCACTCTCACCGATCTCAAGATGCTCAAGGACAACTTCGCCAGGGAGATACGGCACACGGCTGGTATGGGCCCAGAGGAGCCGAGGAAGGAGTTGCGAGCACTTTTGCGAAAAGTATGGGACGAAATCATGCTCCCGATTGTCAATGTCCTCCTGCATGATCTAAAAGTGAAGCCTTGCTCCCGAATCTGGTTTTGTCCAACTGCAGCCTTCACATCCATTCCTTTCCATGCAGCTCACCCCTTTCGAAAGAAGGCAGATCACTCTGGGTGGGAGCTATGTCTGGAGGATATCTACATCTGCTCTTACACGCCCACACTTTCAGCTTTGATCAGGGCTCGGCAGGCGATGAAGACTTGTGTCACACCGTCGTTCGCGGCGATCGGACAAAGTCAGCCGGGTGCAGGGCAAGGCAAGGAGCTCGCCACTGTGGACAGTGAGCTGGAGCTTGTGCATAAACTGCTTCCTCCCAATGTTAAGTTCACTCCTCTTTCTGGAGCAGAAGCCACGCAGGCAGGTGCACTCGATGCTTTGCGAACCAACACCTGGGTGCACCTCGCTTGTCATGGCACGCAGGACCGCGAGCAGCCTTACAACTCCCGTTTCGCCATGAGAGACAAACCCCTCACGCTGCTTGATATCATGGAGAACAATGCTCCGGAAGCCGAATTCGCATTCTTATCGGCATGTCATACCGCCGTCGGCGATGAGGAGACACCTGAAGAGGTCATCCACCTCGCTGCTGGTCTGCAGTTTTCGGGGTTCAAGAGCGTGATTGGCACTCTATGGGTGGTCGATGACGACGTCGCACAGCACGTTGTCGAAGCTTTCTATGAGAATATGTTTAAGAAGGGTGTCGTTGACTGCACGAAGGCGGCTTCGGCACTCAACAAGGCTACGCATGCCGTGAAGAAGAAGGTGCCGCTGGAGCAGAGAATCGTGTTCATTCATATTGGCGTGTAGTTCTATATAATATTGCTTTCGTCTGGTACAGACATACAAGTTGTTGGTCTTGAATCACTGTCGTACTACTGTGATGCCGTTGTGCTTCAGTAGTGTCTTTTTTTCGCAATCTCTCGTGTTGTTATCTACTCTGGAAACTTTAGCAAATTGATCACATTTGTTTCTCGAAGACGGTGTTCGAGGTATTGTGGTAGCGTATGTTCTTTTACTCGAGTACTTCCCGCGCTACGAGTTGACCCTCTACCCATTCAATTCAAGTCTTTCTCCACCTCAAAGGTTAAAGCGTGGAAATACCAAATTATATCAAGCACACGGCTAGCTTTGGGGCTAGGCGATGATTAGCACTTTTCGGATACGGTCAACCTGTTGGACAAATGCAACTCTCCCTCCGCATTCGGGTCCTGCTTGGCGAACTCCTCGAACTTCTGCTGACAAGGCGAAACAAGCACAGTTGAAGCAAGGCCAATCGCAACGCCCAGCCCAGCCGTCGACATCGCAAACTCAGCCTTCCAAGGCTGTAACACCTCCTGCTTCAGCTACCAGTACTACCACGTCAGGTGCAGCAGATCTACGGCCGCGACCCCTTCCGCTGTAGGTTTGTTTCGTGCTCTTTCTCTGCTGTGCATCTCCTCCACACGCCCATGGTCATTAATACAGATCCGGCATATGGACAACTCATCTTTGATTCTAGTTCTTTTGTACCATTGCCGATGTCTTTCGCTAACCTACCAATCACATATTGTATTTAGAGAGATCTTCCATTTCCATTTCTATGACTCGATTTCAAGCTTCAACGCCATAGCAGGAAGCAGCCTCGATTGTATTCCAAACGGTTGTTAGGAACGTGTCCTTATTCTGGTACTGCGCGGGGGAGATCTCGTGCACTGGTCAATCCACAGACGATATCGCCGAAGTTCCCAGGAACCGTCTGCATGCTCCTGCCCAAGCATATCAAAGCGGCCTTTATGCAGGCACTGTTCTATACGGGTGTGGCAGACACCTGTCATGGCGGCGAAAGAGTCATCACTGCTCCTTAAGTTCAAGCACAAGATTCACCTGCATCATCTTGAGCACAAGCTCCTTCCCGCTTAACGACGGACTCGAGCCCACTCAGCAAGTACTGCATGTGGTATTCGATGCACCTGTGTATTTTTTCGTCGCAAATATTGAATTCTGTGAATGTACTCTGCCTGTTGTAGCTCCAACTCATAGCGTTGGTCTTCAATAACTAATGAACTTCACGTACTTGTCTTCGTTTCGAAGGGAGGAGAACGTCCCGGGTGCACGGGCGTGGTCCGTCCTGGGGGTACAACCGCTCTTGAAAGAGTTGAAACGGTCAAAGTATGACTTGCTCGTACGTAGAGAATGTTGTTCATGTTGCTGCGGTTGCATCATAATGACAAACTACCTTCGAAAGGTCGCAGCGGCATGCGATGCATGTTCACCACAGTCCAAAAGTCGCACTGCGATTCGTGAGGCTTGGAAAGAACCAAATTGTATCGGACACACGCCTGTTTTTGGTGGGCTAAGGGATGTTTATCACTTTTCGGACGGTATATGTCGAATTCACAAACCTGTTAGGCGGAAGCAGCTCTCCCTCCACGTTAAAGTACTCTTTGACGAACCATTCGACCGTCTTCGAGATATCCGTCTCACTCATCCGCTACCGTTCTCCCCACATTCCGTCTTTCTCGATATCCGGATACAGGGATTCGCTAGTCACGGAATAATGGTAGAGGCACGCCATCCAGTCCACGATGGGTCGCCTTGTCCGAGCTGTTGGAGTGAAGCGTGAGTCGAAGCAAACGAAATTGATCGAGTGCGCCTGGATATCATTTTCTCTTCCGAGACCTGATTTTGACACCAATCGCCAAGCTCGAAGCACTGGAGCACATACAACAGGAACGGGTAACACGGAAGATCTTGAAGTCTATCTCAGCACCCAGTCAGATGATAAGCGCCAGTTGACCTCAGGGGGTGCGTTCGCTCAAAATGGAAAGTTTTATCCCACTGAGTTGACCATGCCCATCCTTTGAATAACACACTCAATCAAACCTGCAATTCGACATTGGAGCTCGTTAATCTGCGCATCTCGCTGCCAACTGTCCACAAGTCGACAAAGGCTTTCTATGTCTCGCCGCTTTGCCATTCTGACTCTTCCTGCAACTTGGTCCCATGTTCATGCTCGCATATTCTTCGTCTGTCAAGCAGCAATCTGCTTCATGAGTCGTCAGACTCTCTCATCTCACCTTCGAGCCGTTCACTATCGCAGACCGTCGCTTTTACGCTCGATCATCCTCTCCCATGGTATCAGCTCAGTCAGAATCGTATATCCCGGCTCGGTTCCTTCGCTGCCACAGACTTCTCTTGTTTTCAGTATCGTACGCACTATGAATAATACCTATTACCTTGCAGTGTGCTATATGACTGGTATGAGTGATAGTAAAAGAATACTCGCAAGGCTGGGTCACATCACAAGGTGTTCTGAGACTTGCATGTCTGCTCCAATCGACCAGCAGCCTCACCCATGGTGGTCCACTGTCGCTGATGACTGACCACGACATCGCCCGCTTCTTTAGCACAGACTCTCCCGCTGCCGTCAATCTAATTCTGTTATATCAGCACTAAATCGAATCAGGACCAGCGTCTATCGTACCGAACACGCATCGACAACATGGAAATACACGTGCAGCACGCCCTCCTTACTACTTACCCATTTCTCCTCACCCTCCCACCTGAACTTCATCCACAGTCCCCATATCCCCGCCCCCCATCTTGTCCTACCATTCATTCCACCTACCACTCGACTCATCCTTAATCCTCGTCATTTACTTAATTGCGCCATCATGACCGGTAGCTTAGAAGGCCAACCTATCAGACTCGAGGGTGCGTCACTCCATATCACCCCAGTATTCATTTTGTGATATTCATGTTGTATTTATAGTCATCAGTGGAAAAAAACTCAGAGTCCCCTCCTTTCGCATACCCGCAGGCATTTACGTGTCCATCAAACTTAACGAGACGAGACACTGGAAATCGACCATCGGAGTACCATCAACTAAGAGATATGTAGTGTGGGGCGATACCGTGACCCTGTGAAGCAATCCACATAAACTTGCGGATTTCCGATAACTGATCCTCGGTTAGTAGATCATCATATGCGTCCCCTCAATTATCGCTGGAGATCAGGGCATCCTTTGAGCTCAGTCGAATCCTAGGCAATGGAGAAGTCATCGGAAGACTTGAGACGTCGTTGGATGAGCTGCTCCGTCATGGAAATGAACCTTTCAGTGAGTGACCTGCTTCTTATTCGTTCATACACATCTACTAATATATCGTAGACCTATCCTTCCCACCCGTTCGCGGTGTCCACCCTTCCCTCAGGCTGAAAGCCGCTGTTACACACCCTTGCGAAAATCAGGACGACGCACTATTTGACGTGAGTGACGCCAGCCTTTGCGCTGTCGACTCTTACTGACAGATCGCAAACTGTAGTCTGTCATTGACTGCGAGATCGCTCACGACACAGATGTGGGCCATACAAAAGTTGCCGAATATGTGACAAGCAAGAAGGTCTCTGACCTTAACGATGCTGTGGAGCCTTTTCAGTTGGTTCTAGAGCGGTGTCCGGTCGGCCATACTGACCGGGCAGCTGCACTGACTAACCTCGCATGGGCCCACCTGCAAGGGCACATTCGAAATGATCCCCAAGACATTGACTTCATCACCTCTCTATTCCGCGACGCCCTGTCATTGCGTCCGCAGGGCCACCCCGATCGTCCATCATCTCTTTATAATCTCACTGAAGCGCTGATCTGGCGCTACAGCAAGACAGATGCTGCTGCCGACATCTGCGAATGTGCTCAGATTTACCATGAGCTACTACCTCTCTGTCCCGAGGGCACATATTTTCGGAGCATTGCGGAAGGGGAAAATGGTGTGGAACATGTCATTCGCAGTTGCAACAATCTTCCAATGGACGCATCTGATGAAGGCATCTACCTTCGACGAATCGTACTTGAGCTCTGTCCTGTGGGTCATCAAGACCGTCCAACAGCCCTCGACGAGCTCTCAACAACACTCTGTGAATGCTTTATACAACGAGGCAGGATAGAGGACATAGATGAGAGCATACAGTTTGGTTGTGAAGCTCTTTCTCTGTGCCCCGAGGGATATCCTGACTATGGTGCTTACTTAAATGACTTGGCCTTCTCCCTCTTCCACCGCTTCAGTCACCAACGCAATTCTCATGACCTTCATGAGGCCCTCTATCTGTGCGAACAAGCACTGTGTCTGCACCCTGTTGGGCACAAATCTCGTCATATGTCATTGGACAGCCTCAGGAACACACTCTACCAGCGTTTCGACCAATATGGAGACATTAATGACATCAATAGAGCTATCAGCCTTTGTCGCGAGGCACTGACATTGTACCCACCTAGGCATCCACACCATTGCACCTCACTTCACAACCTTGCCATCACGCTGCAAACAAGATATAACACATCGCATGCCAGCGAGGATCTCGACGAGGCCATCGAGCTGTCCCGCGAATCGCTTCGGTTGGCGCAGCTCGACGTTCCAGAGCGCTATAGAACTCTTAACAGTTTGAGCTTGGCGCTCTGCTCTCGTTTCACGCAAAATCAGAAGACTGAAGATGTCGAGGAAGCCATTGGTCTCTGCAAAGAAGCATTGGTGGTCCTGCATCCACTGCACCCGGATAACTATTTCAGCTACATGTCGCTCAAAGAGGCCTATCTGTCTCGTTACCGAGTACAACACAACCCTGATGATTTGTCATTCGCCGTGGAAAACTTCAAACTAGCATCAAGACACCCCACCCAAGGCTTCCCGCATCGCATTAGAGCAGCCTTTCGCTGGGTTGATGAAGCTGAGATTTATCAACATGAATCTACCCTAGAAGCATACCACACGTGCTTGGAGCTACTCGACAACCATGTGATGACACGATCATCCATCATTTCACGGCGCGAGGCTGCAACCACTTTTGGTAGTGCTAAAGCATTGCCAGTCGATGCAGCATCATGTGCTGTTCGTCGTAATGATCTTCGACAAGCGGTTGAACTCGAAGAGCAGGGTCGTGGCCAACAATGGTCCCTGGCCTCTCGGCTCAGGACTCCGTTGGACGACCTCCAGTCTGCAAATCAGCCACTAGCTCAAAAATTCTCGGAGCTCAACAAGTGCCTGTCTGATGCTCAGGCTTCTGCAGGAAGCGAAGGTAGCGCTGCTGCCGATTGGGCAGCCATAGAGTACAGGAGACTCATGGCGCAATGGGAAGCTGCAGTAGCAGAAATCCGTAATGTTCAAGGTTTCTCGCGATTCCTGCTTCTACCATCATACCAAGACTTGCAAGCGGCAGCGAGCCACGGCCCAGTCATCATCCTCATTGCGAGTAAATACTCCTGCGATGCCATCATCGTCCCGACGTCAGGGAAGCCTCATCATGTTCCCTTGCCCTCTATCACACTCGCACATCTCAACATAGTCAAGGATGACTTCGCCAGGACGATACGGCAAGCATCTTTTATGGGCCCAACGGAGCCGAGGACAGACCTGATAGTACTCTTGCGGAGGATATGGGACGAGATCATGCTTCCCATTGTCACTGTACTATGGCGTGATCTCAAAGTGAAGCCCCGCTCCCGAATCTGGCTGTGTCCGACGGCGGCCTTCACGTCCATTCCTCTCCACGCAGCTCATCCCTCTCGAATGAAGGCAGATGGAAGTGGACGGGAACTGTGCCTCGAGGATATTTACATCTGCTCTTACACTCCGACACTTTCGGCTCTCATCCGGTCCCGACAGACGATGAAGACGCATATCACTCCGTCCTTTGCGGCGATCGGACAAAGTCAGCCGGGCGCAGGGCAAGGCACGGTGCTCGCCACTGTGGACAGTGAGCTTGAGCTCGTCCATAAACTCATTCCCCCCAATGTCAAGTTCACTAGTCTTTCTGGAGAAGAAGCCACGCAGGCAGGTGCACTCGATGCTTTGCGAACCAACACATGGGTGCACCTCGCTTGTCACGGAAAGCAGGACCGCGAGCAGCCTTACGATTCGCGGTTTGCCATGAGAGACAAACCTCTGACACTGCTTGATATCATGGAGAATGATGCTCCGCACGCCGAATTCGCATTCTTATCGGCATGTCATACCGCCGTCGGCGATGAGGAGACACCGGACGAGGTCATCCACCTCGCA
The DNA here is from genome assembly GCA_016584345.1 of Suillus ampliporus. Taxonomy (NCBI): domain Eukaryota; kingdom Fungi; phylum Basidiomycota; class Agaricomycetes; order Boletales; family Suillaceae; genus Suillus; species Suillus ampliporus. The sequence goes on from JABCPV010000028.1 coordinate 236,151, forward strand.
GCTGGTCTCCAGTTTTCAGGGTTCAAGAGCGTGATCGGCACGCTGTGGGTGGTCGATGATGATGTCGCCAAACACGTTGTCGAAGCTTTCTACTTGAATATGTTCAAGGATTTGAAGGATGGTCCCATGGACTGTACGAAGGCGGCCAAAGCACTCAATGTAGCTACATGCGCCGTGAAAAAGTTGGTGCCGCTCGAGCAGAGGATTGTTTTCGTTCATATTGGTGTGTAGTTTCATGTCGTGGTGCTTTTCGATCATCATCTGCTTTCACCTGTTGTAAATTTACGAGTTGGCATGTCGAACATATTTCTTGTTTACTCCCATGTGCTTGTTGATGTTGTATTACTTACAGGAGTTGTGCATGCTTATGACCTTTGGTCGGAGTAGTTGAGCGACAATGAGCAGCGACTTGTATGGAGAAGGACGAATCATGATAACAATTCTTTGCATACTATAATGTAATATTGGCGCAGTCGTGTCATCAGCTACATGAGCAGAATACAGATCCGACAGCACGCATAAAGCAGTCCATTGACGAGCCAGTGACCTGCGAAACCCAAGCTGTAGGTTACAGCCTCCACCAATCGCCGAACAACATTAGTACCCGCCGCAGTCATTCGTCTCCGAAGGATTTGTTAGCTAGGACCAGATGGCTGTTAGGAGAGACGAAAAAGAACCGCGAAGATTCTCATCATGGGGATACCGCTATCCCGACCGCTCTTTCCTTCCAGTGCTGTGCAGGAAGTACTACTACTGAGCCTTTATACAACCAGTGGGAGTGAATGGTCTGTACTTGAACCAGGGCCAACAGCAACCTGGTCAAGAGGTACCATCAGACTCGTGACCTACCGGGAGGGTACTTAGCTGGTAAGAAGACGGATACCTCGTCCCAGGACTCAGGACATTCCAAGGGCATTCAGCACATGCTGCACAACTGGGTACCGAACAGGTCACCAGTCTGGCCTAGCGTCCGACTGGACATTCATGGATCGTGAAAGTAAGAACGAAAACAACATCTTTCCATAAACCGACGCTCCAGTAGATATTTGGCGGAGGTAGCAAGTTGTGATGGTGGCAGATGGCTAAGTGGGTGCCGCGAAATACGTTTAACACTAAGCCGGCGAGATAACATAAAGGACCCATATGTCAAATGACTGGTTCAAGCAGCATGGAAGTCCGGGTTCGGACTGCCATAAAGTAGGGCTTGAGCCTTAGACGAGGACCTGAAACAGCTTTTGCAAATTGTTACAGCAAGCGAGGAAGGGATGTGAGCCCATCAGTAGTGGTGGCCACTGCGTCTGGACTTCCATGGTGCACATGCTCAGTATCAGTACGTATACTAGCACCGTACAACTTTGTTTTTAAATGTTTGACAGCCTGAAATGATTGAATTCGTCGTCGATGTGAGTACCTTCCCAGAGGTGTCTGGGGACATTACGGTTTGACTAAGCAGGAAGACTAGCCGAGTCAAAGTTCAAGAGCCTAGACTCTAGAGGACCTCATGTTTCCTGTGCGTACATGAGCTAACGAAGGTATACAGCACCTCTGTTTAATTATGTCCTTGAATCTCCCTCGACATTAGCCGCAGCACAGACGCACGCCCTTTGAATCAATCCCTTGCAAGTCCTGTAGCAAATGCTATCACAAGAATAGCAGAACATTTACGGCGCATCAGCCAACGCCATAAAATTCCACAGCCTTTCTAGCACCCTCGCTGCAGCGGTAAGCGCTAGTGGAGTCGAAGGAGAAGCCAAGGTCTCCAACAGTCTGTGCAGAACATCTATAGTGCTATTGATCAGGCGAAGCCCTGGATCATGAATGGGGCTACTGTGGGCATGACGTTGCCTCCCAGCCCATCATCGCCATGGCCAGAATCTACGAGCATTTCCCTGATGTGAAAGTTGAGTTGGATGCATTACGAAACTGAGCCGATGATCGTCGTTGGCATTATGAATATAATCCTCGAGGTGGGACGGAATGGCACGGCATGCGTACGTGGGTCCATGCACTTTATGACGCGGCGGCAAGATAAGCAGCGCGTCTACCGGAGCATAACTTGGTCGAGGAATTACCAGGGACATCAATCAGCTGCCCACTGTCACCCTGAGTAAAAGAATTTTCAGCGAGGAGACAGCAGAATACCTCATTGTTAAAGAGCGGTGAGTTGGACTTCTAGCATTCATTCGAGCCGCTTCGTTTACGCCCACCGCACTGCTTCGAGATGAGAAGCATTGTGAAGCTATAAAGTTCATCCAGGCTGACGCTCTGAGAGTTAAATGTATTCGCACTTCTAAACAATCTCAAAATTGGTCAGTCAGGATTTGTTTTGCATTGAATATATTTGACTGGCACATACGCACTACTAGTCCCAGGGTCACCCGATGAATATTGAATATTTGAATATCATTGTCATGCTCGGGTACAACTCGGGTAAACGTCTCGTGCAGCGTTTAAATCGGGTTACTTACAAAGTGTCATGTACCCGACGCTTCGGCGTTCTTCACAGCGAAACCACGACATCAATCAGAAGAGGAACGAGAATGGGGCTAGTAAGCTCAAGTGCTTCGTGTCGAAGACATGCGGCGCAGTTATAGGTACATATCTGTCTGTGATACTCATAATGACAGACCTATATACTTAGCCTCCTCATACCAGATGTTACACATACAATGACCGCGGAATAGAGTTGCCCGCGGAAGCCAACAAAACGTAACACCACGCGTTCTCATAGACGCCGAACGCCAAGGGACCTACTACAGACAGAACTCAGTCCGGAAGGCTATCTGACCCCACCGGGGGACTCCAATATGTAAAACGAGCATACAGTACTAGTACACGCCAGTATTGTGATTATATGTGAACTACATGATCTGACGGAGATATGAGCGTTAGACTCCTACTTGGGTCGGTACTCACATAATTACGGATGTCCTTCGGCAAGCTTGATGACGACGACTGTGCCATCATTTCATTTGACGCTTGCCTAGGCGAGTCATGAATGTTGATCAGAATTCATCGAAGGGAAACTCGCCCATGTTGACGTCCAGGTGAATGGCTCTTTTGTGTGATGCATTCGTGCGACTGAAATCTTCCTTGGTCGAGAGGCTCGGAGACATAGGGTAGTTGTGGAATGGGATCGGACGGATAGGGTTGAGTAAATCGGGATAAGTAGGAATATTGTTTGCTTCACATGGTGAAATTGTTTTTGATATGTGAAGTGTGGTGACATGGAAGATGAGGAGTGTTACAGAGACAGGGTATCGGAAGTGGTATGTAGCAGAGAAGAATAAGGACGGGGGCGCGGGCGGCCCGAGGACCTTGTGGGAGTTCCTGGGTCTGGAGCGCGGTACACATCCTGAATAATGGTGAATAGGGTGGGGTCTGGGGGGAAAATCAAACGCCTGTTGCACGTCAAGTTCCAGAAAGCACTGACCTGGAGATTTGCACAAGATCTCCCAGTACTTGGGAACAAAGAGCAGTGGTGTAGAGTAATAGATTGTCACCGGAAAGAACCGGTGAAATATGGTCCAACGCATTCGAGTTTCGTGTCCTCGCTGTGTATGGGTGCGCCATCCAATAACACTATGTAGGATGACTTGCCAATGATAGCAGAGGGCGAGACGAAGGTTACGGTGGGATCAACGTCCCTCATGCGACGCGGTGTGTGTCGAGGAGGGGTCGGAGGCAGCGACACCTTGCGGGGACTCGTATGAAGAAGAAGTAGAAGAAGTAGAAAAAGTTCGAGAATGAACTAGACTCTGGCAAAATGTCAATGTATACGGGAGGACGCGTGTCAGGAGGGTGGTTTTGCTTAGACGATGACATGACAGGGCTGTATTCAAGTTGTGCAGATGATATGGGTGAGCCGGCGGATGAGGGAGGAGATGAGTTGTCGCCGGTTGAAGAGTCGAAGACAAAGTGGAAAGTGGATGCTCGGATTCAGCCTCAAATATATGGTTATGAGGGAGAAACCTCCGTGACGAGCCGGCTTCACTTCGCGCATGATAACATCGCGTGAGGGAATCGATCACTTCCAAAATAAAGGAATATCAATAATGGCGTCTCAATGAACGCACGACCGGCCAAGGGACGATACTCACATTCCCGTCCCTCGGATGTGTCCCCTAAATTGTTGTAGACGACTGCTTATTTGTTTCGATGATCTGTAATTTCCCGTTTGGCGGTAAATGTATTCCGAAATGAAGCGGCTGCGCCTCGGGAATCGACCTAAAATTTGTGTTTCCCGGTTAGCAGAATTATATTCCTGAAGGGCTGGAGGAGTCGTGTGAGCTAAGGCTGTGACCAGCAAATGTGGATAATCCGCACCCTTTTAGCATCGTGACCTCGAGATAAGGTGGCCATACAGGCTCGGTATATTACCCTTCAAAGTTTTCCAGCCTTTTCTGATCTTCATGATCGTCTGAAAAATGTTTTCTGTACTTTGGCTCGGTGACATTAGCGGCAGAATATCGGAACCGCATGAAACTTGTCATGCTGCCAGTGGATGATGATGAGCAGTCTTCAGAACGCGCTTTGTGAGCGTGGGGTGTGACGTCGTGTGAGCGATGGATAGTGAGTACAGGAGAATGCAACATGAGAGCGATGTGATTGTGTGTCGAAGCAGTGGAGCAAATTAATCGCAGGGCTAATATAAAGGGTGTGGGGTAACGGGACGACAACGATTGCAGCAGATCAGTTGTATAATTAACAAAAAAGACATCTTTGGTGTAATCTGGGGCAGGCGCAGGGGACGATTTGTAACTTACGAACATAGATCTAGAATCTTTGATCAAGCTACCGCCGTACACAAGGTCCGCCCTTGCGAAGTACGGGTGACGACATTGCCTGTATTGGTTCGCGACACCCGAAAAAAGGGCGGCACTGCACAAATGACTACCCCCATTAGAGCATTTCACCAAGAACGGGAGTGACGCTCAGGCTGTGTCATATATTTTCATTCATGCGTAATAAGACAACATCAAGACTCACTGCCATTGCCAAAGAATACGCCACAATTACATTTCGACGATAAGGGCCTCCATCTGTTCGCGAGATTAATAATATTGTCACTCACCGAATCATTAGGGAAATCAGTGAGATCTAACGCTCCGGCGATACAAGCTCCCCGAACACGGGGAATTCCTTTCATTTCCCCAACCTTTCCCAAGTTGGTTTTGACTTTGGATCTATTAAATAATCGGATTGTCACAACTGTCAACATCATATCTCGTAATCCCCAGCTTATTACATAGACAAAGGCAAAATTATATATCTGTCACGCACCCATCTCAGTTTGGATACCACGTATGTATATGACATTAGGCCAGGGACCAGGCCTCATGGTTAGCCAGGGTTTTGTCAATTGTCTTCTAAATCATTCAATGGCCGCAACTGTCGTACAAGAACACGGTAAAAATATTTCAAACAAGATGATTATATACATATCTCTTCCCACAGTGTTACAAAAGGAAGTATTAGTAGCCTCAACCCCGTGGTGCTCCGCAGGTTGAACAAAGAGCTGCATAGCGAAGTATGAGGCTGAAACCCTGAGCCCACACTTAAATATGGCTTTCCCTATTGATACAGTGATGCCGTGGATCAGACTTGCGCCAGAGTCACTGGGGTTTCCCTTTCATCCTTTTGGCTTGTAAGTGCCCACTGCTGGTGGAGCCTGCATCTCTTACCATAACTCAGCGTCAAGCTCTGAACGAAAATTCATGATACGCGAATGGTAGGAGTCGCTAAATAATACCCCGGCAACTCCACTTTATGATCGACGCAAGTATGGAAGCAATAAGAGTCTTTGTGACATCGGCATCGGAACCTGTGTAATGCTGTTAGCCCTCGACCACGTGGAAGGCTAGAGCTGCGCAGTTGAACCTTTGATGACGGCGACATCCGAAGCTTTCATTTACTGGTTCGAGAACACTTCCATAAAACAGCTGCAGTGGTGGGCAGATCAAGTGTACTTAAAAAAGGACGTACGAAAACCTTTTTTTGTTTTCAAATTCTGCAATATTATGCGCAACGAGCCCAAAATTTTGTTGGGGCAGGCGCCAGCTTCGTAGGATTGAGACAAACCGAGCAACCTAGTGTTTAAATTTAACGGCAGCCTACATACATACATAACCTACCGCAGGGATGTCAGACATGATGTCCCAGTTTGCAATAAGTGGAAAAGAAGGTTTCATCTCTAGAATAGGCCGCTGCATTCAAGTAGAAATTGAACTTCAATCGAGTAGACCCGACTCAGTATAATAACTTACTATTGGTTGCCCGAGTAAGTGATCTTGGCCGAATGAGTGGTGACACCCCGGAGACACTGTCGCCAGCCCGCGTTCATCGTACGCCATCGTACGCTGGATCGCCAGATAATTTTTTCTCCGTTGCCAGGTCGAAAAACGGAATAAAGTAGCTCATGGACAGGAGACGAGAGAAAACCCGGAGTTGGAAAAAGGGCCTATCTTTGAGCGTCCTCATGGCATTTTGGCTCATCGCTTTCGCCGGCGTTGCTGTTACTTTCCCTGTATACTTTATTGTTATCAAACCTCACAATTACAACAGGGCTTCTGCGTGCAGGTGGGCCAGGTAACGAGAACTCCGCCTCTCCAGTGGGCCGGCCCGGTCTGCACATGAGAGTGAAGGGAGGGTGAAGAAGGCGATTAGTATGTACGGCACTAAAGTCCTCTGGTGTCCGAGACCCCAAACACTGGGCTAGTAAGTCTCGATCATCGATCATCATCCGTTTGTAGCCGATCGAGAATTATGTCATATGATTTCTCTCACTCAGTTCTTTCAATGCATGGGTAGACAATCCAAACGACCTTTGACTCCCCCACTTAACACCAGCTGATTTGGGTAGACAAGATTTGCGGGCTAGTGTCATTCGGTGACGTATCTGTCACAAGGCCCATCTGTGGAAGCAGATTAGTGCAATTGTCAAGTGCATCGGCGGACTTTTTGTCCTGGATCCCTTCATTACATCCGCCCTTTACCAGAAGTATCCGGGCGCAGTCGAAGAGCGGACCCTGAGCACGCTCATGGCGGCGAACTCGAGCAGCTAGGGATCCATTACAGTACCTTTATTGTACTATCTCGCCTGGCCTACCAAGCAGGATATTGCAAATCGCCAGTGGAGCCGAATTGGATGCGTTTGCATATTCCAGGTGGTTGAGAAACCGGGAGCTCGGCATTTCCTCGAGAACGTCTGTTGGCCATGAATAATGCGAGGCACCTGTGGATCGTTAAATGAACGTTTCTTCATCTTTGAATCGTCCGTTAGGATGCGTTAGCTACAACCTGTGTATTCTTCGATGGACACGGAAGTGCGGAATTACTTCGGTCTCCATACCATCCTGAATCCCAGAACGATACGTGACAGGGTATGCTATTTTGTTCATGTCGTGCAAACTCAAGATCAATATGCAGGTTACAATCACGGGCTCCGGCTGCGTCCGGCAAACTTGGCTTGAATCAGTCTCAGCGCGCGCTTTATTACATTATATTAGAATTACCACCGAGCTCATATCCCAGATGGCCGGTGGCCTGGTCTCTATCATAGGAACTGTTAGATCAAATCACAACATTGTACGTCCTGATCAGCTTGCATGCACTAGTGTGTCCTGATAGCCATCTTGTTGGTTAAGTTATCTCCTTGAGCATGATAGGACCCGCAGTATCACCGGTTAGTACGGAGCTTCAAGGGCACGGGTTTTACATTGCCATTCATGATGGATTCTTAGGAACGGCTGGACCAATCTCTGACAAGGTTTTGACCAAATTACACCATGTTCGACGGTCAGTCTAGACTCTAATGACGCGCCCATTGCCACTGGCACTGGGTTAAGCGCCGGAGGCATCTGGCCGCAGCAGGCTTGTGATACATGGGGTCCTGGCATGAATACTGGGTATGTATGTTACCCACTGACTAGTGACAGCGTTCTCATTTTACCATAGTCAGACCACATTTGGTGTGACCATCGCGAGCGATTTTAGTGATGGTTCTAATGTTTGTACACTCGATATCCTTTATTCTCACCTGAAAGAAATATGGCCTCTCCATAGGTCACTGCCTAGCAAGCTAGTTCTGTCACGCAGCCCTTCCTCGGTGCATATACCCGAACAGTTCGTCGTCCGCGCTGCATGCGTCGACACCCTCTTCAATCTCTGCCACGACTCCGATGCTCCTTATGCATTCCTCCTTGCAAGCGCGCCCAACGATGCCCCGCTCTTTCCTAAGCTAGGCTTACTCACATAGTGCGACTCGCGTCTGACCTCCATCCCAGCCCTGAGCCTCCTACCACCCTCGAGACCTTCTCCCTCACCATTAGAAACACTTGTAGGCACCTGCGGCCACCAATCAGAGAACCGGAGAGTCCGTTGTGGTGCGTTACGTAGATTGCGGTGCTTTTACGTTGTTATATAAGATTTTATCTTGCTTTCAGTGAGGAAAATCGAGGACATTTTTCTTGTATTGGCATATAATGGCATGTAAGACAGTATAAATTTCTTGTGAGTCCACCGATCACGGCGCAGCGTTGGGAGTGACTGGCCCTCAGTTCGATGGGGTCTATAAAGCCTAGCAGAGAGGAAGTCCTGGAGCTGACACCATCGTGTCTTCGGTCTCATTTTATGGCAGTATCCATCAACGGTCTGGCGCCTAGATCAATCCAGTGCCTTCTTCCCACCTACACATGCAGTTCCAATCCTTCCGCCTCCCACTTTTCTTTGAGTCCTTCTCAGCACCAAGACTGGTTGAACAACGCAATTAAAAGCTTGCACTGACCCAAATGCATGGGATGCTGTCAGTTCGGAAATCCCCACAGCACTTTGTCGTTCTATAGGAGGTGTTACTCTCGTCGTTACTTTCGTCTCGCCATTGACTGTCAAGAAATGACACCGACGCCTCCTTTCTTGACGTTACTCATGTGGTATTGTTTTGAGAATATTATTTTTATTGTATTCCAGTCCTCAACCCCTTTCCGCATTGCTCTTGTTGTTGCCGCAGTTGATGTTTTGTACTGCTGAGAACTTTAACCATCCACTATTGCTGTGGATTTCCAGTTTTGTGCCATGATCGAAGCTTGTCCTCCCAGCCTCGGTTCTCAAAGGTACCCTTGGCAGTTTCCACCTGTAAACTGCACACCGAAGAACCGGGCCATCATACTAGCCCATCACCAAGACAGATTGGAAGCTGGTAAACACCCAAGAAGACTCTGTGGTGGTGACATGGCGATTGGCCCTGGCCCTGAAGCATGCCGTTGCCTCACCGCACATATCCGTTTGTACGTGCTTGTGAGCTTCGCATGTCAGCGATGGTGTCATCTCATTTGGTTCGGATGTTTATGGTCAAGCAGTTTGGTGGGGCAGCGGTCATCTCTGGCTATGAGACACTGCTTCTCAGTGCGGTACTTAATTGCAATGGCTGACTTCTAGTCTGCGAGCCTGATAAATGATGTGTTGGAAGAATAATTTTGTCGGAACGCTCCTGTCGCGTGACACGAAGTTCAGAGTACGTATTTCAGGCGTTTGCAAAACACCGGAACCCTGAATATTGAATCCCGAGTGGTTGGCGGCCGGTATTCAAATTTTGCACCACTTGACCACTGGTGACTGCGCACCGACCCGCGGAGGACCACAAGCACATGATAGGGTGGTCATCCTCATGTCTTTTATTACTGCTGAGTTGAGTCTTTGACCCTTCGATCTTGGTGAATACGAAGACATGATTTTCAGATCTGAGTCGCGCCGGAGTGTTGGCATTTCCTGGGTGAATTGCATAATTCTAAGCATTTTTTTCGCTCTGCTGAATGCCCCCCTGCTTATCATCAGTGTCCGACAACTGGCTGGGTGGTCTGGCGTGGATCTACTTTTAATTTGCGCTGTTCCCCAGTGGACACAGCACAACGTGGTCTCATGGTCGTTCCGACAAGCGGTCAGCTTTGACAACATCAGACATCCTTGAAAAAACTCCGCCCCATGGACTAGTCGATTTTGCTTCGTTGTCTTATACATCAATGATTTGACCTCCCGTCGGATGGGACTCCAGCTCCCCTCTTTACGTTGAAACTGGGTGACTGTGATACTCAGGAAGATCGCCGAGACACTCTATCCAACTTTATTTAGAACCTTGTCGAACATCTTCCGCTAAGCTGGGCTGGTTTCCCGGTACAACTTAGAACAGACCCTGCCTGCGACATTATAACGAGAAAACGGCTCGTCAGCTCGGAGTGAATGGAACGGCTGTAGAGACAGGTGTCAGTGCACCGCAGCTACCACCTCCCAACCTAATAGTGCGAGATACACATCAGAAGTACCTTGTCACGCAGTGGCGCAACAAATGGCTCCAGCACTAGAGATACAACGTCAAGATGACTGCCGTGAGTATATCCATGTGAAGCGTATGTTCCTCATCACTGACATGGGCAGAGATCTCCAGAACGCCCAGCCAAAATAAAAACCAACGTTGTGCCAATGCACGACGTGAACTGTCGCTATAGGTCCATACAATTTGGTTCCTAGATTGACGCTCACTGCTTATACCCTAATCGCCACATGAGTCAAGGAGAAAAATAGTAACTTGTTGGATAGAACAAGGAAGTGGCTTAAAGATTAACCCCGCATCCCTTCCCTACCGCGAGTCCTGCGAAGCGAAGCAACTTGAAGGTGAATAGACTAGCGCCTAGTATCAGCGAACGAATAAACTGAAAGCTCCGAGGGTCGAAGAGGGGATTCCCGGGATTCCTCAAGGGCCGGCCCATCTTGCAAACGGCGGGAGGGGATCACATCTTAGGGGGGTATGCATCAAATACTTTAGGAAATAATGTTTGTTAATGTGACTGACCAATGCTGATCGCGGCATCGCCTACAGATAATTTTCTGATTGCCAAATTCCAATAGACCTCTACCGCAACCTTGGAAGTAATGGAAGTAGCTCATGTACCCAAAATCAAGCTACCCTAGTGTACGACATGCCGGCGCGATGGGGCATGACAATCAACTACTACAAAGTCATGGAGGACAGCACCTGGTTGGCTTCAAAGGAAGTCTGTCTAGTGTGGGGTCATTCGGTATTAGTGGTTATGAATCAATAATTGAAATCATTTCACGATGCTTCGTCAATTTATGCGTAGCCATCTGGCACAATTTCACCGTTTCTCGTGTCGCGTATTGTTTTCGACAGTCTGCAGAGTGATGCGTGTATTGGTGCATTGAATATCCGGCACCGTGATATCCGAGTCAAACCGTCACAAAGACAAGTCAGAGCCGGGCGGTGCCGAGACGGAGTTCAAACACTCAAATACCCAAGGCATCACAAAGTCTGCCATCGACGACCTCAACCTCAAGACCTACTCCTCAAGACCATCAAAATGGTGAGTTACCAGCAAGGATCGTTCCCTGCATGCATCGGAGTATCCTAGCACCGTTCAATCCATACCGTCGCTCCCTCAAAGTAATGGATGGCAAGTCCTTCATCCGGATACATCTTGTGATATCATCCTCATGTTCTTATAGAATCGGTTCAGCGCATATCTTGATACTCATTATCAAGTCAAGTGGAGTCGTCCCGTACGACGATGATACTTTATATGCTGGGCTTGTTGGATGCACCGTCATCCACGAGCGCTAGAGCTCCGAGACATGCAGCTTACGTCGCTGGCGCTTTTGTGCTCTGCTTCGCATGCTCATTCGTTCTCGTCTCAATGACCAGCCCCCTAAAGCCAAGGCCGGTTCACGCAAGAAGCCCGCACCCGCCCCAGGTGCTGCTGGCAAAGCCGCAAAAACCACTAAAAACCCTCTCTTCGAGGCCAAGCCCAAAAACTTTGGCATCGGTCCGCGCTTCATCTCTTATTCGACTGAATAAACAACTGAATAATTTTGTTAGGTCAACACATTCGTCCCAAGACCGATCTCACTCGCTTCGTCAAATGGCCCGAGTACATTCGTCTGCAACGCCAGAAGGTCATCCTTTCTCAGCGATTGAAGGTTCCCCCTGCTATTGCTCAGTTCTCCCACACTCTGGACAAGAACACTGCTACACAGCTCTTCAAGCTCCTGAACAAGTACCGTCCAGAGAGCAAGGTCGAGAAGAAGGAGCGTCTTGAGGCTCTAGCTAAAGCTGCCACTGACGCAAAGGAGCCTGCCAAGGTTTGTATATAACGCATCATAAAACGCAGGTTATTGATCCAGACGACCTACAGGACAAGAAGCCTCTGTTCGTCAAGTACGGTTTGAACCACTGCGTTGCCCTCATCGAGGCAAAAAAGGCGTCCCTCGTCGTCATTGCCCACGATGTTGACCCCATTGAGTTGGTTATCTTCCTCCCCGCTCTCTGCCGCAAGATGGGTGTCCCCTACGTCATCGTCAAGGGCAAAGCCCGTCTCGGAACAGTCGTCCACAAGAAGACCGCCGCTGTCCTCACCCTCCAAGATGTCAACAGCGAGGACCAGCGCGAACTCGCAACTCTCGTCAGTGCCGCCAAGGCCAACTTGTGAGCTTTCCCGTTAGTTTTCGTGCCTTACTCTGCGATGCTAATGGGGAATCTACAGCACTGACAAGTACGAGGAGGAGCGCCGTCACTGGGGTGGTGGTCTCCGTGGCAACAAATCTACCCAGATGATGCGCAAGCGCGCAAAGGCTGCTGGTCTGGACTCCAAGGCTGCTGCTCTTGGCAAGCTATAAGCTTTGGGCTAGTTCATGATCATATCATGGGCCTTGGTCGTTGTCGTTCATCGTCGTCACTTTATATGTCATGCATGTTATATGAGTATGGTATGCATCGTACGCATGGGTTGTCCCAAGTTACTACTGCGTGAAGGCCAGGGCATGTCGCGCCAGGTCGTATACTCTGATGCCTGTTCCGCCGTCGTGATACTATTACATGATTGCTGCGTGTTTCCGTGTCCTTTCGCAGGTGCATGAGAACCTGTGCTTTGAGTCTTTGGCATTTTCATGAGTTGCGACTAGTCTGACTATCAGGTTCATCTGAGATGTTGGGATGTTTATTTCCCTGATAGAGCCTCTGATACAACACCAATCATATACGCCACTGAGCGTTACTGGGCAATTGTGACTGGGTTCAAACTTCAAAGAGCTGAGAGTATGGATGCTATTATGCATGGTGCATGGGTGAACCGGGACCAGCGAATGATTGTGAGAAGTAGTCTAAACAAAATTTCTGATGAGTGCAACGAAAGTATGATGAACACGTAATCCCTTCGTCCCCGTCCGCTCCACCGAAAGCATAAAAAATGAGGGCCTACAACCGTGCAAAGATCCTGTCATGAATCCACGTCTGGAACTTCTTCGACCCGCGCTGAGCGACTCCCTGGACGCGACTGTTCGGGCGTCTCGTCATTAAACTCCTCGATAAAAGCCCCACCATTATTAGCAAGCTGCTCCTCAGGATTTGCGCCAGCAGGAGCCTTTGCCTTCTTCTTCTTCCCAGACTTCTTCTTCGGAATGTCCCACTCCCAGAACGGAATAAACGACTCAATCTACACCCAACGCCTAAGAACCAAAAAACAAAACGCAAAAAAATATCACGACTCACGACACCAACGTCTGCGAATAGTTGTGGGAATATCCAAATTCCAGGGCTCGCTACGACCACGGTGACGATGTAGAATATCAACCGTATGATCGCGAGCCCGAAGAACGCTCCGAGCAACCCCAACATGGCAATACTGAGATACCACACGCCTAAGCGCAACACCGGCGGCCACAACGGGAACATCACAGCCGCAAGCATAAGCGCGACCATCAAAAGTCCTCCTGCGTAAGTCGTCCATTGAGAACCTTCATAAAGCCACACAAAGTACGCGTCTTGGGCGAATTGTTGTTGGGGGACAAGGGTGACGTGTCGCGGGGATGTGGATGAGCCTGTGGGTGCCCCGCGATCGACGCGAAGGTAGAAGGCATATTGGATGGATAATTGGAGGAGGGCCTCGGCTTCGGCCTCGGTGGTGACTTTGGGTGCGTTTTTGACTTTTGCGTAAGCGGGCGAGAGGAGGGCTTTCACTGCGGATTTGCCTGATAGTGGTGGTGGTGGCGGCGGTTAGAATAGAGGTAAAAAAAAAACCAGACAAATCAATGAGATACCTTTGAAGTAGTCGACGCGTTTTCCATTCAGCGCACCGACACGTATTTTCATGCCGGATTTACTACTGCGAAGGAATTGGACGACGTTGCGAGTTTCTTGAGGCGCTTTCGCCTGTGTATCATCCTTCGAGGCCATTAATTTGTGTTGAACAACCCCGGTTAAGGATTCAATTTGGTGGGCGACTCTGATGTCTGGAACTAAGGGAAGGCGACTGAACCAACAGTCCAGGTATGATTATGTCAGCAACAGCACTAGCATAACGCTTGGACGTTCACCTGGACCAGGATAATATTCAAAGCGCAACTACAGCTGCGTAAGTATCTCCTAACGTCCGCTGGTGCAGACCGTGCACGAAAATCGAGAAGTCAGTTTTCTTCTTCAGTGTTTCTACCGACGAGGGACGCCGAGCAGCATTTTCTGATGAGGCGACATGTACAACTACCTTCAAATAACCTCAGGAAACTCGAAGTTTACCGTGACCCTCACTCGCCAAATTTTGACAACACCTTGATTGACATTCAACATAAGTGTCGGACCCCGATATTAATGTCTACAGTGGGATTTAAAGACCGAGGTTATGTTTGCTCACAGCCTTGTCACAGACCAAGTCAATGCCACCGGGGAGCGATCGGGACCAAATGTCTCCGGATCCCTCAACTCTGCCTCTACCTTGACCGTCCCCTTCTCGAACACTTCACCATCCCACATGGCAATCCAGCTCTCTGGGTTGTGGGCGAACATATCGACCTCGACATTGTTGAATACTTGTTTCACGGAACCCTTCTCTTGGGCACCTATGTGCGCTCCGAGAATGACGGAGCCTGGCTCAGCGGAGAGCAGGCCAGCTAGAGCACGGGCCATGTGCAGCTGTTTGTCCTCTTTAAACAAGTGGAAGAAGGAGGTCGCGTGAATTGCAGAAACACATCCGCGTAAAGGATTCAGCGACGTGAGGTTATTGAGGTCAGGACTCGGAGCCCCTGCTGTCTGCGCGGACGCAGGCGGAGCTATGGCAAGCATTTCCGGTTCGAAGGCGTCACCACCCACAAAGTGAGCTGGAAAGGTCTCTGGAGACGACTTGAAGAGTTCATGCCCTAGATCCCAGAGTTCTGTGATAATTGTAAGTACTTCGTTGGTCATATATTGGGCCGTATGCGATGCTCACCTGAATGAAGGTCGCTTGCGATCGCTTGGGCTGCTGGAAAACCATCAACAACTACTTCCCTGACGGCATTACCAACTGTAGACCGTGGATCAGTAAAATGTTGGCGCGATGAAGGGAGGGCACATACAGCAACAACCGATGTCAAGGAAAATTGGGTTCTTGCTTTCACGTCCGATGCGCACAACTTGCTGATAAGCAGGTAGGACTGAAAGTCTGCGTCTAAAAAACTCGATGCTTGCGTATCAACTCAACTCAAACTTGCACACAGACATACTTGGTGAAACTGAAAAGATAGATACACCCATAAGGAGCAACCTACGTGAACGAGTCATTTTTAGTATGGATAGAATGAAATGATGTGGTCAGGTGAGTACCTACCTTGTATGCTTTCGCTTGAACATCTAATATATGTTGCCTCAGAGCTGCATCGTCTTCGATTCCAGTCAACTTCTTGTAAAATGCAGCGTCTTCGGGGGGCATGTTATAATGGCTTGCGTCGAGAGGGGGGAAAGTGAGCTGAGCCTCAATTTTTGCAGGCTCCTTGTCTGTTCGGCTCATCTCGCGCTTGTCGACACTGGGATCTATGTATCTGAAGTTAAGTATTTGGAGGGTTATAATTCGTACACCGTTACAAAGTTCAATGGACTTTTAAATGTTCTTGATTCTTGGCAGCTGGTCACGGTGTTTTCCTCGTGATAAACATGCCAGTGCACCCGTACATGTTGCACTGGTTCTGTTCCGCACGGGCGAACTTCAAAACGTAAACATTGAGCTTCCGCACGATTATCGCCATTGGTTGAGATCTGGATTTGTTCATACTCGTAGGTCATGGATTCATCACTGGCGCACGAGAATATTGGACTCGAACTCATGCGACCGACCGGACGGGGCCACCATAGACCGAAGCGCGGCTGCAAGGCCCGCCAAGGCCATTACTGGCCTTTTCCCGCTGCCTTGGTAGTGAGACCAAAAATCGAGGTTTTTGCGTGCTATGCTGCGGCGGTGAAATTGATCGATCTGGACTATGTATTTGATTTCGCAACAACACTTCTTGGCAACATGGACACTGTCCAGCCAACAACGATAATTAAAAAAGTCGACATTCAAATTGGTTCAACATCTGTGTTGCCAACGTCTTGTATGTTTGTTTTTTTACTGTTTCCCGGTATAATTCACTTGTTGCAGCTGCTGGCTGTGAATTCCAGGATCTCGATCGTCTGTGTTGAACGTTTGCAGCTAGCCCAATAATATTCTTCTGTCTGAAGCCGACGTCGCGCACTATTATTCACAATGTGGCATTATCGAAGTATTCCGCCGCATTTCCAGCCTCGTTACATGGCATGGTCTCCTTTGAAAGTGCTAGACTGCGTTACTGCTCCCCGTGCGTCAGTTATGATATGATAGATTATAGTTCATCCACTCAAAACATGTAATGTCTAACATACTATGGGCGGCTCCGCCGCAACAGACAATTCACGAAGATTCGCACAAAACAACACAAAAGACAGTGCTCTCGCCCAGCAATATTGTTTAGCAAGTCAGATTATCTGATGTACTTGGTCGAAACATCTACTTATATCAGACTAGAGTACCAGTTGCGAGAAGAAAACTGCTCAGAGTCTGGTCACAGACCAGAACAAAAGCGGGTAGCTTTGATCATCTTCCGCACGAAGGCGCATCTCCCTCAACTCTGCCTCCACCTTGACCGTCCCCTTCTTGAATACTTCGCCATCCCACATGGCACTCCAGCTCTCGGCGCTGTGGGCGAACATGTTAACCTCAACGCCTTTAAATACTTGATTTACAACATCCTTCTCTTGGGTACCCGTGTGTGCCCCGAGAATGATGGAGCCTGGCTCAGCGGAGAGCAGGCCAGCGAGAGCACGGGCCATGTGCAATTGTTTATCTTCTTTAAACAGGTGGAAGAAGGCTGTTGCATGAATTGCGGATACACAACCGCGTAAAGGATTCAGCGAAGTGAGGTTGTTGAGGTCAGGACTTGGAGCCCCTGTTGTCTGCACGGACGCAGGCGGAGCTACGGCAAGCATTTCCGGGTCGAAGGCGTCACCACCTACAAAGTGAGCGGGAAAGGTCTCTGGAGACGACTTGAAGAGTTCATGCCCCAAATTCCAGAGTTCTGTGTAAAGTGCAAGTGCTTGTTAGTTATGTATCGATATATCAGACCGTGTGCTATGCTCACCTGGATGAAGATCACTTCCGATCACCCGAGCTGCCGGAAAACCATCAAGAGCCGCTTCCCTGATGTCATTGCCAACTATAAACCATGCATCGGTGTCCTGTGGACACGATAGGGAGAGCACATACGGCAGCAGCCGATGTCAAGCAAAATTGGATTCTCGCGTTCGCGTCCGAGGCGCAAAACTTGCTGATAGCCAGGTAGCCCCGACAGTTTGCGTCTGAAGAGCTCGATGTTTGTGTATCAACTCAGCTCAGAATTACACACAAACATACCTGGCAAAAGCGAAAATATAGATACATCCATAAGGAGCAACCTAGCCGTGAACAAGTCAATTTTGCCATGGACAGAATGATGCGGTGAACCTACTTTGTATGCTTTCGCTTGAATATCCAAAATATGTTGCTTCAAAGCCACATCGTCTTCAATTCCAGTTAGCTTCTTGAAAAATGCAGCGTCTTTGGGGGCCAAGTCATAAAGACTTTCGTCAAGAGGAGGGAAAGAGAGCTGAGCCTCAATCTTTGCAGGCTCTTTGACTGTCAGATTCATCTCGTGCTTCCCTGCGATACTTGGGTCCAAGTGTCTGGGCGGTTATTTGACGAGGTGACTGTATTTAAACCCCATAAATAGGCTGCGCGCAGTGCGCAGCGTCAGTGCAAAACCGGGACAGTGACTCGCCAGGTGTAGTACGATCAATTACCAAACGTACTAGTAGTCAACAACACTGCATGAAGGGCTATCAGCTATTGTCTCATCTATAGATCTCGATGCTACCCACCATCAAACAATAAGAGCGTAGCGCGGAACATTGAATCATCACAGAGCGCCAGCCAATCAGTGCGATTACTAAAGAACTATCCTCGCCCGCAAGCTACTTTACATAAGTTAGTAACCGCACGAATCTATACGGAGAATTCTCTCACCGATTGATTCTAAACAGATTCAGGCCTAGTTTGTGTAAGGTCGCGCCCGGTGTTCTTTCTTTAACTAAAACCCTCGCCAACAGGCTAGACACCAAATAAGAGGTGGCAGGGCTAACGAATAGTGATCATCATGATCTTCTGAAAAGCACGACAGTTTGTTTTTGTTGACGGACGAGTTTCATTCGTGAGTTGCTCCTGAAAACAAGTAAAAAATTCGAGATGTTCGAGATGTTCGGCAGGAAAGGATCCGAGTCACGGAAGTTCTGAGCGTGTAGTATGATTATTGCAAGTCACCACCTTTGTCTTGTAGTATGAATGATACTTCAGTGGTGATGGCCAACTTTCCGAGGCTGACTCGGTTCAATTCTCCGTCATCACCTATTAGAAAATTTGGTGTCAACGTCTGGAAGAGTCCGCTGACAGACAACACCCAGACATGTTCCGAATCTCGAAACTATAGAATAAGTCTATCAACCCACCTTCTTTGCTTTCTCAACCCTCCGTAATGCCTCTTGCGCTTCAACAACGCCCTCCCTAATCCCCACCTTGCTGCATTGCTCGGCGCTCTTCTCGAACAGCTCCCTTGCACCATCCAAGTCGGATGACATCTGCGCGGATGACAAATAAGAGTTTTCGACATGACTCAGAATAAACACTTACTTCTCTTAAGCTCCCCAAATTGAAGAGCACCGCGCCGAGTGCCTGCTCACAAACCTCCCTTCCATCATCAGCGGGCTGTCCCCATCCTAACCGTCGTGAGCTACTTGGCTGTGCTGGCACTCGCTCAATGATTCCCAATGCTTGACGTGCCCAAGCCTCAGCTTGTGCACGTACTTCCGGTGTAGGAGGACGACGCATTATCAACTCAGAAAGGTTATTCATGAGTTGAGCGGCTTATCGACGGCTAGTGCATGAGAGAAAGTCGAACCAGCCACAGTGCTATAACTTACCTCGACATCGATCTTCAACAGGTATGTTGTGCGCTTTGGGTGGTAAGAGTAAGGAGATCGCCTGAAGATACAGTGGCATCGCATACCTGTCGGTAGAAGTGTTAGCTTTAAATAAAATTAACATGGGAAGTCCACATCTCTAACTGGAGTGCTACTCACTCGATTGTACCTTTCTTTGCGTAAAGAGCACCAAGGGCCTCCAGTGGCGCGCCAAGGTCTGTCTTTGACATCCATGTCGGAAGTTCGAGTTCTTCGAGCGCACTAGACCCTGAATTTCCACGCGCTTTTGTATTCGTATCTGAGTCTGCGTTTTTCGTCCCAAGTCCAGACAGCCGCAAGACCTCCTCAACAGCCCATATAAGCCATTTCTCTTCCTCATCCACGTCCCGCTCACTTGACAGTTGACCTAATTTATATGCAAGGGCTACGCGTCGAAGACGCTCCTCGTCGCTTAAGGTGTAACCTGACCATCCAGGTGCTCCTTCTGCCACAGGACTCGGCGTCTTCTCGGCGTCTGGTGAGGGAGGACTTTGTTCGCGTGGACCAGCACCTAGTTCCCAAGCAATTTGCAGGGCCTCTCGGGCGCGGCGGTCTGAGGCGACTTCAGAAAGGAGAGAGGCAATGCCTGATAGCTTTAGATACGGATCTGGTGCGAATGTTTGATAGGGAAGAGACAGGGCTGTTTGAAATGCACTAAAATCGAGGGTCAGAGCTACACGAGTGACGACACACTGCGACAATACGTACCGGGTGATGTATCTCTCGCTCAGAGAGAAATCTCCTTGGTTCCTTGCTTTGATTCCTGCGCGCAGGTCTCCGCGAACCTGCTCGGGCCAGAGGGTAAAGGATGTGTAGAACTCATAACTTTAGCGGAGAGCAAGATTATTATGGTTGAACGAAAAGTTCGAGGGCAGGACTCACAGTCCAAGACCAGTCGCTCCGATTCCGAGCGCTAGTAACGCTGTGAAGAGTTTGGAAACGCGTACCCCGCCAGTTGTGCTTTGCGGTGGTGAAGCTGAAGAGAAAACCCTACATCCCGCTGGACGGGTAACAAGGCGCCATGCTGGTCGAGAGTTGAGATAATGATTAACTTCACGTCGAACCAGTCTATGTCCGTCCCTAATAGTAATTGTAGACATGGTGGTTGATTTTTGAAGACAGTTAAAAGTCACAACCTTATGCGTTCGGTAAAAGAGGCATCACATGCACTGGAGTCTGGACAATGTCAATATGAAAGGCTAGTATACGATACAGCTCCAAGCCTCCATTTGTGTGCTATTCCACCTCCTCTATATCATCGCTCTCTAACCACCAGCCCTTTCCCTCTTCTTGATCTCTCAAAGCTCCCAAAACCCTGATATCACCCTCACCCCCGCCATCATATGCCTCCCCATACTCATCTTCTCCGAGCACATCTCCACCAACACCTCCCGCAACCCACGGAAGGCACGAGAAAAGTTTGTGTGCTCGCGGTACCTGCAGTTCAGCATTGCCAGGGCGATCAATAGCGCGCAACCAGCCACCCAGCTCAACCGCGATGTTCGCATGCGTCCATCTCCCTGGTGCACGTTCGTCACTTGCCCATCCGTGTCCCAACCAGGCCGCGACATCGCCCAAGCCTTCCAATGCGCCCTGCTCCTTGTTGCGCACATCAAACCACAAGGGCTTACACACCTTCTGTCCTTTTCGTGGGACCGGTGTCGGGAGAGCATGAAGGGTGGACAATGCAAGTGCTGGAAAGGCGTATGGAGTGGTGGACGGGAGGTTCTGTGTTTGGGAGCGAGATTAAAATGGGAGAGATATGAGTGGTGTTCATACTCACACCACCGGCCCAGTCAACCCAACTAAGCCCCTCGCAGATCCTGTCACATTGATCGACATCCGTACAGAACATAGGGTAATTTTGGTGGATGTACAATCCCAGCAACGACGAGTCAATGGGCGAGTCTGATGCAATCGTCTACCAGCCGAGTAAAAGCACCTCAGCACACATTAGTGTCACATTCAACAGAGGCGTACCTCTAGGCAAACCCGACTGGCCTTCCGATCATGTTCCGAAAGCCAGTCTGGCAGAGGTGACGGGTCCAGGAGGGTTTCATCCAGATCACGCTCCTTCGCGGCGTCTTTGGTGGAGAGGTGTGTTGCCGGAGGGTCTCCCTTACCTGCATCTCGTCAGCTTTGACCAAAATGGCGGCGGCGCAAGTACTCACGTTTATTATATAATATCTTCCCCATCAGATGAAACAACACTAGACTCTGCTCTCTTCGCGCAACAGCCTCCAGGACAGCCCGTGTACCCCCACTTCCGGTCGTATTTCCTCGCTTCTTTCCCTTCCCAGTGCCCTTGATCGGTAATGTGACAACACACGCAAACTCTAGTGCCATCACCGCGCTCCTGATATCTCCATTCGACGACTCGACAATCATTTCCACGACATCTTTTGTTGGTGGCTTTCCGGCTGTAGACGCGAAATGGTTGGTGAGCATCGCCTGCAGGGCCTTGGTCATAAGCGTTGGCGCAATAGGGTTGAATGCGATGCGCGTGACATATGGGCTAGTGGAAAGGTCAGTTCCAAGGACACTTCGGATATCTATAGTCTCTTTCTTGGACCAGCGCGAACCGCCCGCGCCGTCCCATGCATCATCATTGTAGGCATTCTCACCACGGAGACCAGAGTCGGATATGATGATCACAACTGGGGGCCCGAAGTCAGAAGAACCGCATAGTGACTGCAAGGCAGCATGAAATCGCGCTTGCGTAGGTAGGTGCAGGATATTGGGGAGATCCTCTAAGAGGATCAGGTGGCGGTTAGAAGGTTGACTCGAGGAAATGGAGGGTAGAGACTGCGTGGATGACTGTGATACGGATTGTAACTGACTGTGAGATTGTGCTTGTGCCGATGCGGCTGCAGAACCTACAGAGAAAATATTATGACATGCTGAAGCTCTCTTGAGGAATGACTGAAATTTGTCGAACAATGCTTCCGTGTCCATCCACGAGTCGTCTGGAGGGGGAAGTCAATGATTTCATACAAATAACTTATTGTCATGGTGCTCACTATCAAGGTCCTTAGAATCCTCGATAAAATTACTCGGGCTGCGTTCGCTCATGCTATTGCGCCACTCGACGATTTCGAAACCCATCTCTCGAGCTAGGACGCGGAGCGTGGTAGTCTTTGCGGTACCAGCAGGCCCAGTGAGAACTAGAATGCGCTGTTAGGATATGCGCGTGATAGAATTGAGCCACGAATGGATCTCCGAACAACAGGATATTGACGACGTACGCGATATTTGCGCAACTTCCCAGTCGGCCCTCCTTCAAAGGCCTCCGAGAGCCATCGCCGCACGTCCTCAACTTTGCGCTTGTGCACCGCTAGGTCGGCCTATGGTGATACCCAGCGAGACCATGTGCACCAACGTTTAGCTAGGCACAATCCGAGATAAACTGAGGCAGACCTCGATTGTTGGCTCATACTTGTCCACCCAGAGCCTGCCATCTTCCTGATGGACTGGAGGCAAAACTGCCTTCCCTTTACCCTTCACGTCCTTCCTTTGTTGTTGGGTCTGCGACTGCGAAAGTGACGGTCGTTGCGACGACGCCAGCGGCCCTTGTGATGACGGCTGAGGCGCAGACCCCGTCAAATCAAAAACGGGTGGCCCTGCAGACTGACATGACAATGAAGACAAGGGTTATTTAGCTTGTTTTGACACGTAGTATAAGACTGGGCAAAGACGCGTCCCATTATGCCATAAAAGACAACAAACTTACGGTTCTCAGTTTCTTGTTCGGAGGCTCAGAGGACGCGCCGAGTTTTACGGTCTTGAGTTTTGTTTTCTTTCCGGACGCCTTGGAAGTAGAGCCAGAAGACGGATGAGGTTTTGGCACAGTATGCATTCTTAATACATACGAAGGATTGACTTGTCTTCCTTCTCGGCCAGGGGGAAGGCTTCGACGATTGCTTGACTTGTGAGTTTCTAAAAAAGGAAGTCAAAGGCTTGAGAATTCAATAAGTACAAACAACCGACCCAGTAACTCTCATACTACATAGGAACTTTCTCGCAAGTTTGACTGTGGACGCACCTGCCAAGGCAGCCTATGACACGAAGGAGTTTATATCGTTCTAAGATACCAGCTAGTGATGGTGAGTAGCATTTATATTCAAGAGCTTCTCAAAAGGAGGGTCAGACATGGGACTCCGGACCATGAGTATTGGGCGCCGGGAGCGCGAGTCGCATTTTTTCCGTCTCCCCTCTGCATTCCTTTGTGCTCCTCCGCATATGTACGTTCTCTCGTGCATTTTCGACCCTTTATCGTACAACAACGCGAATTTGGCAGCAACAGCGCAACACCACGAGCCTCGCCTAATCTTCGGAAAATCTATGTCCTACCTCTAGCGCGAGCAATGTGCATGGTGGGTGATAGGCTGGAGCGTGGTCAAGATCAGTCAAGCCCTTTCCCATTAGTCTCCCAGTGTCTCATCAAACTATACTGATTCTGGAATCCACTTTCGTGATCATACGTTATTCGCACAATGCAGCAGCCTAATCTCCATGCATCG
This sequence comes from Suillus ampliporus, assembly GCA_016584345.1. Taxonomy (NCBI): domain Eukaryota; kingdom Fungi; phylum Basidiomycota; class Agaricomycetes; order Boletales; family Suillaceae; genus Suillus; species Suillus ampliporus. The sequence continues at coordinate 260,043 of JABCPV010000028.1, forward strand.
ACGGGCATACTATATTTGCGACGCAACTGCCGGTGATTGACATCCCACAAGCAACAATTTTTTCGATCTCGTGCACTTCTGTGATTTGGTGAAATGTCCTGATTGGGGCACGAAGATGATCTGCAGTGCATGTGCACAGCAATGAATATTAGGAAAAGTGTGGTACAGCAGATACTATGTGAGGCTACCGTTGTTTCATCCGGTACGGTGTCGAGACTGATGGTTCGAATGACAGCCTGATATACGTGTGTATTGGTTCGTCTGTTTATCAACAAAGTATTTCCAAGTATACATCTTGGCTAGCGGCGACATTCGTGCCACTCTGGAAAGGAGGTGAAATTTGAGTTAGAATTCTTTCTCGTAAACAGACTTACATCATCCAGTGCCATGTAGGTATTTACCACTCCGATTCATCATGGAAGAACAGAGTCCACTATCCATATCACTTGTCAGCACCAGTGCCGGTATCTCTGGCTACAGACCTTCTGATCGTCACTGCTATAACATGGGGCCCAATAAGGCACCCATCCCTCAACGTCAAGCATTTGTCGTATTGGACATTTATAAGGGTCGCGGGGGGAGATAGGAGGTCATTAAAGTGAGTTACTGTGATGGTTAGTATCGAATATATATGCGTCCTGTGCAAGCTCGACATTCTGTTCCCCACCTGAATCAGGTAAGTAATTCAATGTTCTGGATTTGCATCCGGTCGGCGGAGGCTCTGTGCTATAGGTACTCGTAAGTCGTGTCGATGTGACTTCTGTTCTTGCGTGTGCGTTCAAAGAAACACGAACGGGTAACGAAAGATGCGGTTTGTGATTGCACGAGTAACGTTTAGGACAGTGATTTTAGCAGATCGCCGTTAGTTCACTGAATTTGAACTTGGTTGACTGGTCTCTAGTTGTGCGTAACAATCGTAGCATCACTTGGAAAAAACACACTCAGCCTCGATCTCGGAAAGTACATACACTTTTAGAGCTTTGACTGCCTTGAAGAAACACAGTATTTCCTGTGCAGAAAGTCGGCCATAATGTGTGCTTTACGGACAGTTAGACAGCAATAAATTAGTTCCTTTGAAGGGAACATACCAAGCTCCTCCGGGGACTCCTGAGGAATCTAAACTACAATTATATTAGCTATGCCATGAAACGATTCAGTGTGAGATACAGACGAGATGACCAGACGACTCGATGATAATGTTAGATGTGTTTGCTGGTCTACGCCAAACATGCTCCGCGAAGAATTGCTGAGCCGTTGACCTGTCGGATAGTGCATATTAGTGGGTGATTCCTCCCCTACACCCCTGGCTTACACATCCACGCCGTTCCGTCCAGGGACAACCCACAGCAACTCGATGTTTTCGTCGAGCCTTTCCAATAACTCCCAAGTTTCGCGGCTAGCTCGTGGATTTGCAAGGACAAGAGCTTCATGAACGGGAGGTGTTTTCAATCTGACAGATCCACTTCCGTCCTCGTATAGTCCATACTCGACATAGAGCCGAATTACGTCATAATGCCAAGCGGAGAGCATGGGTGAAGATCTAAAGGAACGCAAGGCATCCCCCCTAAAATCAGAGTTATTACTCCGACACGAGAGTGATTATCGAAATTTAAGCACCGTGACGGCCAGTGTTCGCGCCTTAGCAACGTAGCCCCAACAAAGAGCTGTGTGTCCTCCCACACACGTCCTAGATATGTATCGATCATCGCATTGATGTAAATCATGGAGGAAAACATAGCCGGAAAATTCAACGCGGCTAAAGCCCTATGCAATATCATAAAATTCCATAGGTCTCTGGAATGTCAATGACATACGCTGAGCAACCTCCGAACAGGTGTCCTGCTACGACAAGGGTGCGGAAAGAGAAGCCATTCTGTTGCCGTGATTCGCCAATGGACGCATGAAGGCGATGAAGTTGAATGGGTAGCGCAGATTTTTCTACCTCTTCTGGCATGTAGTTGATGAGAAAGTTTGCAATATCTCTCGCATTGTCAGTCCAGTCAACTGCTGTCAATTAATTCCAAGCGAACGGGTATAGGAGGCGTCCTCTTACAGCTACCACTGAGATTCTGTCTGTTTAGCAGAGCAGCATCCCCGTGTTGCACTGACTCCCATGACCATATTTCATCAATGACACTACAGGCAGCTAGTAAATGACATAGAGTGATCTCCCATATCTAATGAATAATCAGACCCCTAGCTTGCGGGTCATGAACAGGCGTTACGATACTCACTTCCTTCGGAAAGCCTGCTGCGTGCACAAGGAACAAGGTGATCCGCTTCGTTCTGGCATTGCCCCCTTGGTCCTTTCTCGCATATCGGTTGACGCAATTCCACAACAACTTTTCGTTCGTGACACTGAAATAGCCGTCCTCTCCTTGCTCGACCTGTTTTTCCATTAATTCAAGTCCCAGCTTCCTGATATCCCCCTCGGCTCTTTTCAAAGAGCGAGGAGGTGACTTTGGTACAGGAGTATTGGGGGTAACTCTGGGACTGGCTGCAAGTATGATATGTGTGCTGATGTCGTAATGAATGTCAAGCAAGTTACCGGTCCGAGGCTTGGAGGGCAGGATCGGGACCTCAACGCGTCCTTCGCGAGGACTAAATAGCACCCATGGGCGCGGGTTCACGGTCTTCTGAGGTGTTGTAGGAGTGTAAGGGAATGAGGAAGCCATGAATGCCAACGAATGCTGGCTGAAGCTTTACATATTAAGAAAATATCGGATCACTGCGGAAATGAGAAAAGGATGAGACACGCAAATTAGACCTCGGTGAGTCCGAGGTGAGCCACCTCCGTTTGTAGATCATTCATACCTTCTATCTGCACTGTTAGTACTCGAACCCGACGACACTATGGGGCCTGGTAGTCGCAAACGCTTCGGTCCGACTTTAGTCCCCCGTGAAAACGAGGGTCCAGTCACCAGTGTCGTCTGGTGCATTGCTGCCTTGCCATGATAGCCTGTTTTTACTCACCTATCTGCTTCCCGCCGCGGATGTGGCACTGATCAGATCATCAGATGCTCGGATGTGGACACACGCATACAACTTTGGCGTCGCCCTAACGTTTATGAACATAAACCGTATCATGAAACATCATTTCTACAAGGAGTTGGGGACTAAACTCAGCCCCATGATCATCCATAATAGTAGTTACTTACTTAGAGGAGTTAGTAGTTATGCCGCAGTGCCAGCGTTGTGTCCGGTCATTGTTGATCCCCCGACGTCAAAAATGACCATGTGGTTACCCAATGATTGCCTGTTAAATTCTTCTCATGCCAGTGGCTTCCGAGTCGGTTCCGGTGCAATCACGGCAGTACTAGTCAGTACTAGTCACGTTGTTATCTTTTGAGCGCGTAAGTGACGTATTTTATATTTCGACTGCTGCGAATCTTCTACATTCCCCCCATTACCAACTAGAAGTCGGAACTGGTGTTATTATCAAAAGTGTGGCCAATCATGCCTCCATACCAGTTGCCTTTAGCAGAAGCACTCGTCGGGGCAGCAATAATCAGTACCTTGGTGCTTTTTCTGGCATCGTCTCAACAGCAGAAGATACACTTGCCGACTACCCAAGACGCTAGTTTGGCAGGCGATGTTAACCAGGATGATCCCTTTGACGTGACCGAACCAGAAGATTTTATCAATGGAGAACCAATTAATGAAGACGCGTTCTGGGCAAAAGTGAGCATTGTAGATATGTGCTTCGTACAATGGAGGGTCTCACCTAGTTCAGATGCGCAATAGAAAATTACTACTTGTATTCCTTTCAGCGGCGATCCTTGCGCTCGAGGGCATTTCTCTGGGTTGGTCGGCCTACACACTGGATGGCCAGAACATGCTTGCAGAGCATATATGCCGGACTACGTTTGCACTCTACGTCGGCGTCCTCGTTGTTCGTTCCCTTAGCCAATGCACCACGGATCACCATTCTGAGTCAGTGATACATATCACTGCCTTGACCTTCTTTTCCTCGGTCCTTCATTTTTCCGCAGCAATTCTTCCTTCATCCAACTCCATCTCGGCACTCAATCTACAAGCATTTCCTCCCTTACTTGCTTTCTGGTATAGCATGACCGCGTTGTATACCTTGGCTTTTGCAATAATTGCAACAACACCCCGTGGACCACCGTTGCACTTTTCTCCTTCACTTATCTACTCTCAAAAAACCATCGACGACACGACCAACGGTTCATACGACAACGTCTGCGGCCTTCCGGGCACCTCCGTGATCGATTATCTGTTTTTCTGTTATGTGACACGCGTCGTTCAGCTTGGAAGTTCCAATTCAGTCGAAATTGGCGACTTGCCAATCCTTCCAGCGAAGATGCGGGCGACCTATCAGTTCTTTAGGATGCGCACGAGTCTTCGTGCAAACCCTCTCAAGCCGGGATGGGACCTCGCTTGGCGCCTTATCAGTATCAACAAGGTCGCATTTGTCATAGAAACACTCTTAGCCGCTGCAGCTGCTCCTATGTGGTTTGGGTCCCCATTCTTCGTTCGCAAGCTCATCGCATACCTGGAAGAAGATCCTGACCGCCTTGATAAAGGATGGGGATGGGTATACGCCTTTGGACAGTTTGCATCCCTTATTATTGTCACGCAGCGTAAGTTTTCTAGTGTAACGCTGTCTAGTCCGATATTAATATGCCATAGTCGGCTCTCAAATGTGGTACCTCGCAACATCTGTCATCCAAATGCGCCTGCGGACGCAGCTCAATACAATGCTTTTCGCCAAGACACTAGTTCGGAAGGACGTCGTCTCTTCTGGTTCCTCCGCGTCCGAGCAGAACAATGATAAAAAATCGAAGAATGCCGACGGGGAGAGCAAAGACAAGGGTGAGGAGGAGAACGAGTTTTCGAGCAAAGCTCAGATCATGACTTTAATGACCACTGATGTCGATCGGGTTTCTGAGTTTCCTTACCATCTTTTCGCTATTGCGGGTGAGATTCTTTGATCACGCCTTCAGTATAGTCTCCTGATTTCCTTTAGACTCTCCAATCGAAATCATTGTAGGGACAACTTTGCTCTACAGCATGCTAGGTGTCTCGTGCTTCGTTGGTCTTGGGGTCATCTGTCTCTTCCTGCCATTGAATCACCTGGCTAGTAAAGTAGTGATCACTGCACAGGACAACTTGATGAAAGCTAGGGACGAACGGGTATCGCTTATGAACGAGGTAATTACCTTGCGAGACACTACTTGACTTGACCTCAACGACACCCCTGACAGATATTGGGTGGCATCCGCATGCTCAAGGTGATAATCCATTATATTCCATTTTTTGGAACCCTCGCTCATCAATTTGCAGTTCATGGCATGGGAGCGCAGCTTTGAAAAGCGCGTTCTGAAAATCCGCTCGAGAGAACTGAAATACCAAAAGTTGAACTACAGGATTGAGGCACGTAACTTTTCTTCCCGTGTCGTCTGATTCCTAACATGTCCACCCATTAGGTCTTATTCTCCGCTATCTGGTACGTTTTCGCGTTGGTTTCTGCTTCCTCGTCTAATATAAAACTCAGGGAGGCATCTCCTCTCATTGTTACCCTGGTTTCTTTCTGGCACTTCGCAGTCTGGCGTCAGCAGACCCTGACTCCCTCTATTGCCTTCACCTCTGTAAGCTTTCGCTTATCACTCCGCTTTGCATTCACAGACTAACCTTATATGCCTAGATGCTTGGTAGGCACCTTAGAATATGCAGTGTTCGAGCTAACTAACACCTGGCGTAGTTTTCAACGAAATGCGTTTTGCGATGAACGCGCTGCCAGAAACTTTCATCAATTTGCTTCAGGTCCACGTTTCCCTCAAGCGAATTGGGAAGTACCTCCAACTTACTGAGGTGGCGCCTGTACCCCCGCTCTCGGCTGCACCAGCCATAAACACCATCGCTATCCAATCTGCCAACATTACATGGCCCCATGATCGTTCTGCAGGTTCATCAGCAGCTTCCACGCCCCGGCACAAGTTCATGCTCGTCGATCTTGCTCTGAAATTCCCCGAGGGCCAACTTTCACTCGTTTGTGGAAAGCTGGGCAGTGGAAAGACTCTGTTATTGCTAGGTACGTCTTATGGAGCGAATTATGTGAATGCTGCTCAACGTAATCCAGCGTTACTTGGCGAGGCGGACATCCTCACCGGTCAGGTCATCTGTCCGCGTTCACCACCAGACGCACTGGCTTCCTTCGCCGACCAGAAGGTCATAAAGGAAGAGTGGATAGTGCCTGGCGTTTGCGCCTACGTACCACAGGTGAGCGTTAGTGAGGTGTAAATTATATCTTGGATTGAAGAACCTGACGCTTCAAGGCTGCCTGGCTGCGAAATGCTTCTATTAAAGGTGAGCTATGAGCGTTGGATCAGTCCCAGAGCTTATTGACATGTCCAGACAATATCTTGTTCGGCCTACCATTCGACGAAGAACGCTATCAGCAGACATTAGAGGTCAGCCACACTCCTTGGACAATGAAAGCTCGACTGACTGTATCATTAGATCTGTGCACTCATTAGCGATCTCAAGATCCTTGAGGATGGAGACGAGTCCGAAATTGGCGAGCGTGGTGTATGTTGCATTTTCCCACTCAGCGTCATGCATACTGATCAAAGTTGCACTGGCAGGTGAACTTGTCGGGTGGGCAAAAGGCTCGAGGTCAGTGAACTGAGATTCGACTTAATCGCAGATACTAAACTTTTTCCAAGTTTCCTTGGCTCGGGCTGTTTACTCCCGAGCGTCCATCCTGTTGCTTGACGATGTTCTATCTGCTGGTGTGTCTGTTTTAAGCTCTATACTTCTACATGCCAACCTTTGAGTGCAGTTGATGCTCACACGGCTCATCACATCTACCACAAGTGCATCAAAGGAGAGCTGATGCAAGGACGAACCGTGATCCTTGTGTCACATCATGTTCAACTTTGCTTGACTGGTGCTTCATATGTCGTCGCTCTTGATAATGGTCATCTTCTATTCGCTGGTGGCCGTGAAGATTTCGAGGCATCTCCTGTGAAGAGTACATTGGTGCAGACCATGGGTAGCAGTGGAAAGAAGCAGGGCGCCGCAAGTACTTCGAGGAATCCATCAGTGCCTGCCGATCATTCTCCTGTTGCCACAATCGTGGAAGATGATGCAGAACCTGACCCGATATCCGAGACGAGCTCCACCGTGATCAATGAGCCACAAGCACCGGTAGAGCGAAAAGCACCCAGGAAGGTTGTGGAAGATGAGAAACGCGCTGTAGGCCGCGTTAGTCGTGATGTCTGGGAGCTTTATGTGAAGTCAAGCGGCGCCTATGGGTACTGGACATGGTTCGCGTTCATTCTCGTGTTGGGTTCCCTCTGTCCTGTTGCAGAGAACTGGTGGCTTAAGTATGTTCACGATTCTGGCAGTTTGCTGTCGCATGACTGATGTTGCATTCGTAGGACGTGGTCGGGATCGGACACTGAAGAGGTCGAGGCCAAAGGACCAGTGTATTACATTGTCATTTATGCTGCGGTAAGCACGGTTCTAGAGCATCTCTCATCACGACTCATGTCCTTGCAGATCACTCTCACAGGTTTGAATCAATCAGACTTTAGTACACAGTGTTCAAGAAAAGCTGATTGTTTTTCAGGTGTCATCATTTCGACCTACAGATACTTCGTACTGTGTAGGCGAACTACACCCTCTTTGCTGAACTACTGCTGAATCACTTCTAATTTCAGATAACGGCTCTATTCATGCGTCCACCGTTTTATACCAGCGTAGGTCGAAGTCGAGACTCTCCTTGCGATCACTGACTTAAATCACTCGTGATAGAACTTCTGGAAACTGTGTTGTTTGCGCAGATTCGATTCCATGATACTGTGTCGCGGGGGAGACTCCTTAACCGATTCGGGAAAGACTTTGAAGGTCCGTTCTCTGAGATGATGCTTTCTTCGCTCACACAATGACCCATAATAATAATGCAGGCATTGATAGTAGACTCTCGGATAACTTTGGTCGCAGCATCATGTTTGCATTGTCTTTCATCGTTATGATTGTTTCTGTCAGTTTGGCAGGCGGTGTTCCATTCCTCATTGCTATAGTTCTCCTTGGCTTCATGTACTTTGATGGTCTGCAACCTTTTTCTTCTTGATGAATCACTTCAATGCTGACTATGGAACTCGTCTTTAGTTGCAAAGGTAATTCTCTTTCATTTCATTATATAAAGGATGGATGCTCAGTTGTCTAGAACTATGGGCAAGCTGCTAGAGATATGCGACGTCTGGGTAAGCATTCTCCATTTTTCACGAGCGGTCGATTAACTCGTTTGCTTAAGACTCCGTGGCACGATCTCCTCTTTACTCGATCTATGGTGAAACCATTGCCGGAGCGCCTATCCTTCGAGCTTTCGGTGCTTCATCAAAGTTCTTGCGAGACATGCTTCGTTGCGTTGATACGGTGAGTCAACCAGAACTCGCTTTCACTTGACCTGATCGATGCCTATTAGAATACAAATCCGAACTTTTGGCAATGGGTTGGTATGTCGAGTGGCTATTTGATTGTCGGGATTGGTTTTCATTGGCTGTTGTCTTTAGTCAATCGCTGGCTCTCCGCCCGGTTTGACCTGTTGTCCGCTGTGACCGTTGGTGTGACAAGTCTTATCGCAGTTGCCACCCCAACCATTTCAGCTGCACTCGCTGGATTCGCTCTTACATTTGCTGGAGGCATGACGTGGACAGTATGTGCCTACTTATCATGGACTCCGGACCGATATGCTAACTCTACCTGCAGTTGCTATTCCTGGTAGGTGAAATTGGTGTTTGTCTAGATTCCCGATTTATCTCGAACTCAGGTGCGCCGGTTCGTCGGCCTTGAACAATCCATGGCTAGTATCTTTGCGTAATATGCGACGTGTTGCGGTATTGATGTACCTTGAATAGGTTGCCCTGGAGCGTGTCAAGGAATATTCAGACCTCAAGCGCGAGCCTCCTGAGTATATCGAACCACGTCCACCAGCGTCTTGGCCAGATCGAGGTGTTATCAAGTGCGAAAACTTGATCATTCGCTATGCAGTAAGCCGCTTTCAGTGGGAACCTCATCTGTGCATAACCTTTCCCATAGCCTGAGTTACCCGATGTTCTTCACAACTTGAACTTCGAGATCCATCCCGGAGAGAAGGTATTAGATACTTGAGGACTGCTTCGGTCGTCAGCAACTGAGCTTCATTCTTAGGTCGGCATCCTAGGCCGCACGGGTTCCGGAAAGAGCACCCTTGCACTCTCGTTCTTCCGCTTCGTAGAGGCAACGGAGGGTTGCATCACCATTGACGACCTGGACATCTCCCAAATGGGACTTTCAGACCTTCGCAGTAAACTCACCATCATTCCTCGTGCGTTTGTCCTGATGGGTGACAATTATTGTACTGACATGGAACAGAGGATCCAACCATCCTTAGCGGCACTTTGCGATCCATGCTAGATGTGTTCGACGAGTACGAAGACGCAGAAATTGTAGGCTTACATTCCTTGACCAGAAATGTATACTCACTGTTCTTTAGTTCGAAGCTCTTCGACGCGTGCATTTGATTCCATCTGATGCTGCCAACGACGTTGTTGAAATTGAAGGTGTCGAGGTTAATGTTAACGTTTTCCGAAACTTAGAGTCACCGGTATCGGAAGGAGGGGAGAACTTCTCTACGGGGTGAGTACTCCGTCAACGCCACCAAATAACCTTGCTCACGGCTTCTTTGTAGCGAGAAGCAGCTTCTATGCATGGCTCGAGCAATCTTGAAGCGGTCGAAGGTTCTGATTATGGACGAGGTACGCTTTCTTGTACTTTACACGCATTTCATTCCTCAAGTATTATACGTCGCAGGCAACAGCAAGGTAATGTCGATCGTCTGATGGAAGTCAGAATTCTAAGTAACCATAACTTCAGCGTTGACTATGCGACTGACGAGCTCATTGGAAAGACGATCAGACAGTTCGTCCTGCGATATTAATAACCCTGTCGAGAAACTGACCACGCTCCCAACAGAGAATTTGCAAACAGCACCATTCTCACCATTGCGCACCGACTACGTACCGTCATCGATTATGATAGGGTAAACATATCCAGTGTTTTTTTGTTAGTGCATTACTCACGGACAAACAGGTGATGCTCCTCGACCAAGGCAAAATCGCTGAGTTTGATCAGTAAGTCATCGCGAAGTATAGTGTGCGGGAAGTTAACTAGGACCTCCAGCCCTGCTGTTCTGCTTGCCGACCCCTCTTCGCAATTCTACGGGTTGTGTGAGGCAACGGGGGAGAATGAGTTTGCGATGTTGAAAAACCTCGCTGGGTTATGATAGATTTTTGAAAGCCACAAAGCGGTTATTCATACAGCACAATACCAGATAGTGTCATCTTGAAAATGATTTGATTCGGTATGATTACCTGGTCGGTTATACGTTTTGAACAGGGATAAGGTAGGATAAGGTATGAATCCGGAGGGATCGCAGCAAGGTGGCGACACTGGCACTGCTGATATTTACCGCGCTTCACACATGTGGCCGTGTGCACGAAACCAAATTTTTATGTGAAGTTGCGCGTAGACGGCGGCGGAGGTAAGAGTACCCCCCACACTTTTGCTGTACTTCTGAATTCTCAAACAATGGCATCCACGACAGAGTACACCTTCTCCTTAGTACGCGAGGATTTGCGGTGCAGCGACCTATTGCTTCACATAAGTGACAGGCCCTGACCCAGCGCAAAAGGGGCGCCGATCTTCTCTGCTCGAAAATGTTACGCACAATGACGAACTTGAACTTGGTTTGTCGGACGGTGTATATCGAATGCACGCTTCAAAAATGCCAACAATAGCGAACAACTCGTGAGGATGACATGAGTCTGATCAGGAGCATGCACAATTGTCCGTATTTTGAATGATTCGCCCTCGCTTCCGTTATCTTTCTCAGGACCCTCTCCACCCCCACCAACGTCACCACCAACAGCCTCTTTCCGATTTTTGGTCCCCTGCGCTGGCTGCACAACCCCGCAGTGGTCACATGGACTTCGAACATTTTCATCAGCCCCTTCTCCTGCATTTAGCATCATTCTCCCCTGCTCACGGACTATGGAGAAAGACTTGATCAAATGCTGGATGAGACTCTACCTTGCGGAGTATTTGTCGAAGTCTGGATCCCCCTGGTGGTAATCAGAGTCCCATGCCTCAATCGATTCCACGTTGGGTGCGATGGCTGAGATGAAAGCAGCAATCCTGTCGGATGGCCAATTTTTGAAGCACCAAAAATATCTGAGATAGCGCCTCGTGTGCAAATCCTTGGTAAGGAATATCAGGGGATATGTCACGTTTGTCTATAGTAGACCAGTCTACGGCAATGCCAACCGAGACTAAACATGGGCAATGTTGCAACAGCGAGACGAAGGCGTTTGAGGTAACATGATGATGACTCGAGCCTGATTTGTTGAAGTATAGCTCTTCTAGGAGCGGCCAGGCCTTAAAGGCCAGCATCATCCAATTGTGCAAAAATGTCCACTTCGAAGTCGAGTTTGCGAAGATTGCAGATTGCATAGAGTGGTTGAAAAGCAGCAGCTCCAATTGTAGAATCATCGACATCGACAAAAGACCAATCAGCAACATTGGGATAGATGGCAAGATGGACTGTTCGGACAGACCAAAGGCGAGCCGATGGGAGATATTTAGTGTCAACAATTTTGGGGTTATAAACAACCGGATATATAGAAATGACTCGCTGGTAGCCTCACTCCAAATAAGAGACCTCAAGTTGGGGAGCAAGGGAAGGGAGAAGGGAGGACAGCTGAGGGTACGCCAAATTTCGGTACCAACCGGAATCCTTCCAATCACTGATGTGTTGTGTTGAGGTAATGGACACGGTAGTTGCATTTGCAAAAAATACACCAGTCATCGAAAGTTGAATGGTTCTTTGAAATTCCTGGTGAATGTAGTGAAATTATGAATCAATAAACTCTCGAGTTGTGATCCAGAGTTTGACTTACCAGTTTTCCTTCGACATGTTTCCACAGGCTTTGTGGGAGACATCTGATAAGTGGTGCAAGCCCATGCAGGTCTCGTCATAAAAGATCCAGTGTGGCAGGTCTAGTGAATGATCTACACGTCAAAGCAAGCACCAGGAGTGACAACCATCCAATAGATTTGCACTCCAACTCTGGAATGACAGATACATCAGGAAAAAACAAATATCGGTGTAGTCTTAGTGACGGCTACATAGTGCTACGTAGTCACTGTAGTGATATGTAGTGATATGTAGTTGAAATCAGGGCTATGTAGAGCTACGGGAGGCGCTTGTAGTCACTGTAGTCACTGTAGTCACTGTAGTCGATATTCGCACATTGTATTTTATCGAGCGCTGTAATGCTATTCTATATTCTAAGTAATCATAGTGGACATACAAAAGTCTCGAGGTCAATGAATGTATTCAAGTAAAATTCACTCGCCAACTCATACACGTTCGCGCTCGTCCACGTAGGATTGACCGATTGACCCATCTTTGGTATTAGGTGACACGGACGAATAATTTCGTCAACACCTTAGTTGCTTGGAGTTCCTGGTAGCCGTCTGTAGTAGTACTCCAACGAACTACAATCTACTACAGTAACTACGGTAGTACCCTGGTAGCACTATGTAGCACTATGTAGCACTATGTAAGTACGGCATAGTTACCTCAGTTGCTACATAGAAGGGACGTTACTACTGAGCTACACGGACTACACGGACTATATAGTACTATATAGTCAGCTGACTTTTTCCTGATGGGCTAGGACACTCGGAAATGCTTGGTGTTTCTCAGAAGGGCCACGCCCACCACTGCTAGTGCTGTAGCGGGGTGTTCTTGCAGAACAGATCAGGTCGGGAAGGCCAGGAGTCCGGGCGTAGTGGCAGGAGTCCTGGCTCGTAGTGGGTAGTCGTCGGTCGTCCGCATGTTGTAGTCCATCCTCGATAGTAGAGCCGCCGCCTCCCGCCTTAGAGGTTTGGCCTGGGTTTCCCCTGGCAGTCCGTGCCCGTTCCAGTGCTCATCTTTGGCCACCAATTGAAACTAGGAGAATTTTTCAAGTGCTGTTTCGAAGACTCCAGCCCCTCCACCTTCATGTCAATGAAGTTGGTATGTGGCTGCACTTTGCCGTGATGCCAGCTCCAAATTGATGCAATCAGCAACAGCAACCTTACTGCATGTTGAAACTATGGGCACCCTGACTTCTGACTGTGGTCAACATAGGTTCTGGGCACTTCAGTGGTGTGTCATTCTCTGTTGGATATAGCTTGCAACTCAATGCACGCTCGTTCATTCTTACTTACCATATATGGTATTTCGGACATTTCTGCAACATTCACTTACATAGTATGCACGCTCATTGTCGCCTTCCCTCAGTCTTCTATCCGAGACTGAGGGTACATCCATAATCCACCTTGTAAATAAAAAGGACAATAGTGCACGACAGCGGCTTCAGACAAGATATTGGGCTAGCTGCCAGCAAAATATTAGTATAGACAATCAAGATGCCAAAATCATTCGCAATGAAATTCGCAGCCGCTGCAACAAGTCCAAATATCGATTTCGTTTGTCATTGCTGGCTGGACAGTATTCCTGATGAATCTACCTCACCCATGAGATGGCCTGAAATCGGAATCCTGCCATGTATGACCCTGTAGGTTTAGCCAGTGTGATGAAAAGCACGGTCCGCCGTTTTCCGAGACTAGCGGACCTCTAATCTCTACCTACAACGCATCCGTTTGTATTCTGTTCTTTGCTTTTGACCTCGTCTGTTCTTCCACCGCAGTCTTGTAATCTGATATTCATCTTGCTCCTCCTCGTCAGAGTCTCGCTAACGCTTTAGCGTTGGACTTAGGGTGTTGCTGACACCCAGGGACTCAGGCTGTGTGAGACCAATCAATTTCACTGCCACAGCACAGCATGCAAAACCTCAGATTTGTCACTCTGAGACATCGAAGACTCATTACCAAGAGCTACCACGGCGCCCAGGTCTGTCACCTCTTATTAGTAGGGTTATGTGGGTGTCACAGGTGTACCAAGGTAGGGGGGAGCCTTAGCCCTGACCCTGCGGCTGCGCTTTTGTCATGATGTCACGGTGGGTCCAAGTTAACAACGCGGCATGAGTTCGGCCGTAACCAGCTGCTGAGAATCAAGATCATTTAAAACTCCATGAAACAGCGTACGAAATCATAACTCCTCAGATACTTAACTTCAAGGACATGTATCCCAGTATTGACAAGAAGCACGAGATGAGCCGAACGGACAAGGAGCCTGCAAAAATCGAGGTTCAGCGCTCTTTCCCCCCTCTCGACGAAAGTCATTATGATGTGCGCCCCCAAGACGCTGCATTTTACAAGAAGTTCACTGGAATTGAAGACGATGCGGCTCTGAAGCAGCATATATTAGATGTTCAAGCGAAAGCATACAAGGTAGGTAGCTACCCGACCACATCGCTCTGTCCATCGCAAAATTGACTTGTTCATGGCTAGGTTGCTCCTTATGGGTGCATCTTACTTTTCAGTTTTACCAGGTATGTCTGTGGGCAAGTTTGAGTTGGTTGATACGCAAGCATCGAGCTTTTTAGATGCAGACTTATGGGCCTACCTGCTTATCAGCAGGTTGTGCGCATCGGACGTGAACGCAAGAACCCAATTTTCCTTGACATTGGCTGCTGCTGTATGTGCTCTCCCTTCGTCGCGCCAACATTTTGCTGATCCACGGTCTACAGTTGGTAATTCCATCAGGGAAGTAGTTGTTGATGGTTTTCCAGCAGCCCAAGCCATCGGAAGCGACCTTCATTCAGGTGAGCATAGCATACGACCCAATATATGACTAACGAAGCGCTTACAATTATCACAGAACTCTGGGATCTCGGGCATGAACTCTTCAAGTCATCTCCAGAGACCTTTCCAGCTCACTTTGTGGGTGGTGATGCCTTCGATCCGGAAATCCTTGCTGTGGCTCCGCCTGCGTCCGTGCAGACAATAGGGGCTCCGAGTCCCAACCTTAACAACCTCACTTCGCTGAATCCTTTGCGCGGATGTGTTTCTGCAATTCATGCGACCTCCTTCTTCCACCTGTTTAAAGAAGATAAACAGTTGCACATGGCCCGTGCTCTTGCTGGCCTGCTCTCCGCTGAACCAGGCTCCGTCATTCTCGGAGCACATATAGGTGCCCAAGAGAAGGGTTCCGTGAAACAAGTATATAACGATGTCAAGATTGACATGTTCGCCCACAACCCAGAGAGCTGGATTGCCATGTGGGATGGCGAAATATTCGAGAAGGGGATGGTCAAAGTGGAGGCAGAGTTGAGGGAGGAGACATATGGTGCCGCAGGGAGGAACGAACGCTGCCCGTTGGGATTATTCTGGTCTGTGACAAGGCTGTAAGCAAAGAGGGTGATAAGTCAACCTCGGTCTTTTGTTCATAAATCGCGCTGTACATCAGTATCGAGTTGTATAAAGCCCGAGCGCCGGTAATGTGCTGTATTCTTCATTTCGTCGTGTGAACCAAGTACAGGGACAAGTGCAGAAGATATTACTTTCACCTGCCTGCTACGACGGAGGTCCGGCGCTTATGCTCATCAATCAACGTTCAACGTGTTATCGAAATTTGACTAGGGTAACAGTA
Source organism: Suillus ampliporus (assembly GCA_016584345.1). Taxonomy (NCBI): domain Eukaryota; kingdom Fungi; phylum Basidiomycota; class Agaricomycetes; order Boletales; family Suillaceae; genus Suillus; species Suillus ampliporus. The sequence continues at coordinate 275,653 of JABCPV010000028.1, forward strand.
AGCCTCGGGTCTCCTTGAAAGTAGTTGTATATGTTACCTCGTCAAAAAATGCTGCTCGACGTCTGCGAGAGCTAGTCTTCCCGACATACGATATGGTGGTTGATGCTCGTCGGTAAAAACACCGGAGAGGATGTTGACTCGATTTTCGTGCACCGAGAAGGTCTGCACCAGCAAACGTTACTCTGCTGTGAACTTATAGGTGCATGCTTTGCAAACATGTTCCAGGTTGTTAGCTGGGTCCCAGCGAGGCCTCAGTCTTTGGTACCACTAATCCCAACCCCGAATCACAGTGTAGTAGGGACCCCTAAGGGGAGAAAAGGCAAGGAGCGGGGTTTCACGGGAGCATCATCAGGAAATCGGCCATGAGACGATTTTGATAGATATTTTTGGCAAAATCAGATCAAATATTCTCGAATTATATTCAAATACATAGTAATATAAAAGCACCGGCACGATGGCACAGAATGACGAGAAATTGCAAGAAAACTATAATATTGATGAAGACATGTATGTCTCACAAATACGATACTTTGTAGATAGACCTAGTGATGTGCTGGGCCTGGCTTGGCCTGAAAGCCCGGGCTTGGGCTTGGCTTCAGAGGGCTTGGGCTTCGTCAAAACCCAGGCCAGGCCCTTCCTGAGGGCCTGGGCTTGGCCTGGGCTTGGCTTGGGCCTAGGCCAGGGCCTTTGAGGTGAAAATGTGCAAAATGATACACATATTCTATTTAGATTTAAACATCAATGTCAGAGTCCTCTGACTGTAAGATACTGCCCTCGTCACCACCCTCATTTCCACCACAAAACTCAGCCTCCAACTCAACTTCTAAAATAGAGGTGGGAGCAGGCTCACGAAAAATCAAATCCCGCTGATACATGAAACGAAGGACTTGAAGTGCCTCCACCACGTCAGCCTTCAAGCGATTGCGACATTTTCGTAATAGTCATCCCAGCAGCCTGAAAAGGCACGTTCACTAGACACTGAAGAAGCCATGATACAGAGATAGTCACGGGCTAACGAGGCCCAAACAGGATAACGTTGAGCATTAATCTACAAATTCGAAGCCAATAAGTCATCATATCCAATAAGTAGTTCAGCACATACCCCCCACCACTGGATAACGGACATCTCTTTAGGCACAGTTTCGATGGTGTTCAAATAGAGGTTGAATTCCCTCATCCACGGCTCCTTCGGATTCAATAAGTACCTCAGCCTCCATCTCGCTGCCACTATCCTCGTCACTCGATAACTCCCGAAGCACATTGGCCAACTTCGCTGACCCCCTCTTCCTGGGTGACAAAGGAGCATTGTTCTCACCACATATCTGGATATACCTTTCCTTGAACTTCGAGTAACATGTCAGAGTAGACAAAAATAAGAATAAATGAACTTACAATTTTGTTCGTAACATCGAGGGCCTCCTTGTGCAAATCCTTGCCCCAGAATCTCTTGAAATGGCTATCTTTTGTGATTGGGATCAAGCACTTCACACAAGTGATCAGAAAAGCGAAAACGATGTAAGAAATTGATGTACACATGCTAATGATATAGGCATCACATTCAGCAGACTTCTCATAGTACTCATGGATCTTGTCAGTAGCAGCTGTTAACGCAGCACGAAAGGGAGCATATTTCAGGCTATTTGAGCAAGAGGTCCAGGCCTTATGAAGACCCTCGAGAGCAGGAAGAGCAAAATAAAGGGCAGGTCCAGTATTGGACGAGAAGGCTTGTTGGGCATTATCTGCATGCTGTTCAGGACAATCAGTGATGAACACGAATCATAATGAAAAAAACGAACTGCAAGTAAGTTTACAAATAACTTAACACAATCCCATTCATCAGACTCGAGCTTGAGTGCATCAATCTTCACCCGCTTTGTCAGGTTCATCTCCTTCTTGCCGAGTTCATAAACAAAGGTGTCAACAAACTTTAATTCTTCAGTACTGACTCGAAACGTGAAGTGGAAATAAGTACTTACTTGCTTCTTCTTCTCGGCTCGGTCAAGCATCACATAGGTAGACGACCAACGAATAGGCATATCGAGAAGAAGCTGGACTGGGGTGACACCCTCACTACGAGTCTGAATATATTTAAAAAGTTGCTTCCGGGAAGCAGACAAACGCTCCTAGAAAGCTGTCAGCAGCCATCCTCACATAGATAACAGACAGTACATTACCTTGACAGTAATTGCACGAACGAGACCCACCTCATCTCGACAACCATTTGCCGTATGAATGGGCAAGTTCAGCTTGTGCAGGATCATAATAGTCAGCTTTGCTATACGTCGAGATAAGGGCACGAGTGGGCAAGGTGGATGACATGTGCAAGACACCTGTGAAGAGGGTAAATTACTGCCTAGGATGTATGAAGAACAGCGTACCTGATACGACGCTTCTTTGGTTCAAAGGTCTTGCCACTACGAGCCTCGATTTGCAGTGCAAAACTCATCAAGCATAGTATCGTGTCGAAGTGTTGTCGCATGTAATATACCCGATCTGTTAATGTTGTAAACAACCGGCAGTCATACTATGAAATGACGAACCTTGTGGGCAATTCCCACTCGATCAACAAATTTTGAACAGTGCCTGGCCAAGTCACGTCCCATTGTGTGCATTATTGAGGAGCGTGTGAACCCAATCACGGCACTCTGAATTTCCCAAACCCCAACAGACAGTTCTTCAATCCCAATGGCCAGTGACAGCAAAATATGCCTCCACATTTGCTGCCCTGCCAAGCATCACACATTTAGATTGACAACACCTGTCGCAGCCTTACTCTGCTCAAAGACATCAGAAACGAGTGAGGGTTAAGCCATTTCCAAACCCACATTAAGCCGTTCCTTTAATCTCGTCATCTGCTGCTTGAAGATGGAAATAATTTCGGATCGTGTTGCCTTTCGATTTGGTATGAGGACACCTGTGGTGGCCCGCGAAGGCAGTGTCAATCATTTTCTTGAAGCTCGGATGATCAACAGCTTGAATCGCCTGAGAAGGATAGTAGTATCTGGTTATATCACACTGAATATCCATACCTGGTTAGTAGATGCCAACCACTCAATCGCGGCTTCACGAAAAAGCTTGTCGGAATATGGGAGAACATGTTCACGTGGTTGAACCTCGTGAAGATGAGGATCGAGACTGTCCTGCTGTGCATTCGTGACAGCGGCTGCAATTTTTCGTTCCTTCACATCTGGAGGCAGCATGGATTCAAATTTGTTGGCCTTGCACCATTTTACGATATGCATCCTATACAGTGCCATAGCACATAAGTAAGGGCTGAGGGATGAGAGATAACTTACTAGGTGTCTGTATGCAACATGACGTCGACACGTCGACGTGTCGCTCACAATTTGATGAGGCAAGCCTTTCTTGCTGTGATCCTGTGAGTGTTCTTGAGAATGGAATACAAGACATTCACTTACTGGCACGATTTACAGTCTCTGACGTTACGAGTCTTGCTGTCCTTTGACTTTGCAGCATAAGGTGCTCCAAAGAAGGCACTTACGTCCATGGTCTTGTCCTCCCGGCGTGCCTTCATGGTCGCGCTGATGTCTTGGACATCAATATCTTCTAACAATCTGTCATGATCGACGGCATCTGATTGAACATGTCCTAGTATACAACCAAAATTAGTGTATATTCATATTACTCGTCGTCAATACTAGACGTACCTCTCGTTGCGCTGCTTGGGTCTGAGACTGTGGTGTGGGTGTCATTGATACACTCGAAGCCTTCACTATCGAGTGTCCCTTCAAAAGCGTGAGCATTAATAGACTGTGCAGGCTTTTGAGTGACGGCAGGTGGAGGAGGCTTATTTCTGTGAATGGAAAGCTCTGGAGTTGCATCGTTGTTGGCATCTGTGAGTCTTGAGGACAGTGTGACAGTTCGGCGTGGTTGAGACACGATGTGTGCTGATGTGGACTCATCATCTGACATGACAACAGGCATTGTTACCTAAGTGAGCGGACTCAGTGCTCAGCCGTGATGTCGGTATGTACTTGCCTTATTGAGAAAAATGAAAACTATACAGTTTTAACTTTTGCATTTGCCGCCGCCGGAACGTTCCAGTGAGGATAAGCCAGGGCTCAGGCCCAAGGCTTGGGCCTCGTCAAATATCAGGCCAGGCCCTAGGCCCTGGAAAGCCTGCCTGTGGGCCCGGCCTGGCCTGGCCTGGTGAGGGCTTGGCCTCAGGGCTTGAGGGCCTCAGGCCCGGCCCTGCACATCACTAGATAGACCATTGAAAAATGTCCAGCATCTCTCCAAAAAAGTGGTCACCTACTGCCTGCACTTGGCTTTGCAATGGCTGTTCGCAACATTACCCAGCTAGCAATCTAGATCTGCAAAATCCTCATAATACTGACACAGAATGGCCATTGCTGGCAGTTGTGACATGTCCACGGTAATGCCTTGTCAATCATTGCTAGTAGCTTTCCACTCCAATGGTCACCCGCTGCAAGGATGGTGCAGCACTCGCATTAAATGAACTGCGTAAAGAATCACAAGATATATACAACCGGAATGCACAATTGTCCGTATTTTGAATTATTCTCCCTCCGATGATGACGAGACATATTCGCCCTCACTTCCATTATCTTTCTCAGGACCCTCTCCACCCCCACCAACGTCACCACCAACAGCCTCTTTCCGATTTTTGGTCCCCTGCGCTGGCTGCACAACCCCACAGTGGTCACATGGACTTCAAACATTTTCATCAGCCTCTTCTCCTGCATTTAGCATCATTCTCCTCTCCTGCTCACAGACTATGGAGAAAGACTTGATCAAATGCTGGATGAGATTCCACCTTGTGGAGTATTTGGCGAAGTCTGGATCCCCCTGGTGCTAATCGGAGTCCCATGCTCAATCGATTCCACATTGGGTGTGATGGCTGAGATGAAAGTAGCAATCCTTGTCGGATGTCCAATTTTTGAAGCACCAAAAAGTATCTGAGATAGCGCCTCGTGTGCAAATCCTTGGTAAGGAATATCAGGGGATATGTCATGTTTGTCTATAGTAGACCAGTATACGGCAATGCCAACTGAGACTAAACATGGGCAATGTTGCAACAGCGAGACGAAGGTGTTTGAGGTAACATGATGATGACTCGAGCCTGATTTGTTGAAGTATAGCTCTTCTAGGAGTGGCCAGGCCTTAGCCATCTGCAAAAGGCCAGCATCATCCTATTGTGCAAAAATGTCCACTTCGAAATCGAGTTTGCAAAGATTGTGGATTGCATAGAGTGGTTGAAAGGCAGTAGCTCCAATTGTAGAATCATTGACATCGCAAAAGACCAATCAGGATAGATGGCAAGATGGACTGTTTGGACAGACCAAAGGTGAGCCGATGGGAGATATTTAGTGTCAACAATTTTGGGGTTATAAACAACCGGATATATAGAAATGACTCACTGGTAGCCTCACTCCAAATAAGAGACCTCAAGTTAGGGAGCAAGGGAAGGGAGAAGGGAGGACAGCTGAGGGTACGCCAAATTTCGGTACCAACCGGAATCCTTCCAATCACTGATGTGTTGTGTTGAGGTAATGGACACGGTAGTTGCATTTGCAAAAAATACACCAGTCATCAAAAGTAATGGTTCTTTGAAATTCCTGGTGAATGTAGTGAAATTGTGAATCAATAAACTCTCGAGTTGTGATCCAGAGTTTGACTTACCAGTTTTCTTCGACATGTTTCCACAGGCTTTGTGGGAGACATCTGATAAGTGGTGCAAGCCCATGCAGGTCTCGTCATAAAAGATCCAGTGTGGCAGGTCCAGTGAATGACCTACACATCAAAGCAAGCACCAGGAGTGACAACCATCCAATAGATTTGCACTCCAACTCTGGAATGACAGATAGGACACTCGGAAATGCTTGGTGTTTCTCAGAAGGGCCATGCCCACCACTGCTAGTGCTGTAGCGGAGCGTTCTTGCAGGACAGATCAGGTCGGGAATGCCAGGAGTCCGGGCATAGTGGCAGGAGTCCTGGCTTGTAGTAGGTACATCAGGCAATTGACCACAGAAAGATAAAGTTATACAATGCATTATCCAGTCTAAAATAAATGAAATTTGTATCATTATGATAGATCTGCAGACAAAGCTTTGTTTATCCAGAGTTACTTGGATGAAAAGTGCCACACCTACCTTTCTTATGTTAGAGGGAAAGGCTGTAATGTCTATCAGCTTGTCAAGTAAATGGCTTATTAATCACTGGTTAGATGGATGGTGAGAGTTCCCGAGCGCCCAATCACACCAACTGTTGGCAGGCCATGATCACCACTTGCAGCATTTGCTTAACAAGCTGAGTTTGAAAAGCAACTTGATTATTGATATCGCCTGACAGCCACTGGCAACGCTTGGCTGTGAAATTTAGATTTGCCACTTTCACCATGAGATTGGGCACTGACCACTTGCTGCAAGGTCAGTCTGATATTGTGGCACTGCCAAACTCTCTCACATTTATAACAACTTACAGCTTTTCAGAGTGCTCTTTTATGGAGGCAGGTCTGTACCATCTCTACAAGGGAGCCCATGGGTGGCTGAGCGCTACCACATCATGACAGTGAGGCTGGGTCTGATATTGAGCTGCAAGGTCAGTCTGATAGTGTGGCACTGCCAGACTCTCTCTCACTTATAACAACTCACAGCTGTTCAGAGCGCTCTTTTATGGAGGCAGGTCTGTACCATCTCTACAAGGGAGTCCATGGGTGGCTGAGTGCTACCACATCATGACAGTGAGGCTGGGTCTGGTATTAAGCTGTAAGGTCAGTCTGATATTGTGGCACTGCTAAACTCTCTCACTTATAACAACTCACAGCCATTCAGAGCGCTCTTCTATGGAGGCAGGTCTGTACCATCTCTACAAGGGAGTTCATGGGTGGCTGAGCGCTACCACATCATGACAGTGAGGCTGGGTCTGGTATTGAGCTGCAAGGTCAGTCTGATATTGTGGCACTGCCAGACTCTCTCACACTTATGACAACTTACAGCTATGTACCTACAAGGAATGCTCATGAGAAAACATAATGCTGAGAAGTAGTCAAACATTGTCGCGTCCCAACAGGTTTCCATTAAATGTTCTCAGTTCACAGGAAATACATAAAATCACATTGCTCCAACATGTATATTAGAGTCTGTTCGGCCAGGACAACTTTGCCCAACTTTGCCCAATTTCAAAAAAGCAAATTTGATTAAGTAATGCCGGTGTGTGCTGGTTGAGCGTGACTGATCATGACGTGTCGATTATCTATGTTACACTCGATATGCCCTCGACCCATATGCGATTGAGTTCTCGCCATTTGCGCAGTGCCGCCAGGATGCCACCCAAAGGCAAAGGCAAAAAAAAGTCAGCCGCTGAAGACCAGGACTCCGTCGGAGAGGCGAAAGACCGCTGTGTCTGGTCGTTGGCCGATGAAATGAGGTTGGTCGACTACATCGTTGACAAGCACTCGAAAGGAGGCAATGGGATGAATTTCACGAAGACTTTCTGGACTAACACCGCTTTACATATAGCGGCTGGTCCAGTGCCTGAAGGCGCCCCCAAGACCTCCGATTCCTGTCAGTCCAAGTGGGGTCGTGTAAGTACTTGTTTGTGAGCGCCGGTACTTAATTAACTAACACATTTATAGATACGAAAGATGTACAAAGTCGTCGATAAATTGAACGACACGTCGGGCTTATCGTACGACATGGAGAAAGGGGCCAATATAGACGATGGAGGGGAGACTATGTGGGTGGATTATATTTCAGTATGTGTTCTTTGTCTCTCCTTATTTACCATGCTAACTATTTACATAGAAGAACCCTGACGCGAGGGCCTTCAAGAACAAAGGGTGGCCCCATTTTCAGAAGCTCCAGGGTGTCGTCCCGGTGACCACCAGCGGCTGGACTGGCTTCTACGCCGGCCCAAGCAACACCGTGACCGCACTGACCCCGGGCCATACTACCGACGCTACCGCAGGTACGTCGACCCCTGCAGCCAGTGACGTTGCGAGTGGTGAGGTTGAGGTCGCCATGTTGTCGCTGGAGAAAGCACTTGACCGGGTTGAGTTCGGTACTGGTGGCACCAGAGATGTTGAGATGAGCGCCGATGCTAGGTCAATGTCGCCGCCGCCGCCGCCTCTCACTCCTATCACACCGAGAGGCTTCAACGCTGCATTGCAGCCGTTTCTCGCTCCTTCCATATCTTCCACACCTACCTCGTCAATCTCAATGAAACACAAGTCCGATGGAGATGACAGCTCACGTGGTCAGTCCCGCCCCCCAAACTCCAGGTCCAGGAGCATGGCGGGGTCCTCAAAATCCCAACGCCTCACTATGCCGCACGTGTTGGAAGACTTTGGGGGGAAAGTGGTTGATAGCATCACCAACGCCGTGTTGGTCCTTCAGGACACCGTTGCCGGACACTTTACCGATCCTGTCCCGGTCCGCAAGCGGCACGCTGTACTTCAGGTCCAAGAGGAGAAGAACTTAGACGACGACGACATCGTCACCATGATGGACCTTTTTCAGTCTGACGTCACCATCGCCGATAACTACAACTCCATCAAACGAGATGGCGTTCGCGAGGTTTTTTTAGTGCAGCGCCTCAAGGAAGTGAGGGAAGCGTGTGCTAGGGAAAACTTACCTACTTGAACCTACCTACGTGAATTTATGTACAATCCTGCAATCAATAGACTCGTGTCGTGTTCATGTTCAAGCAATTGAGTGACTAAAGAAACAACTGAGTGCAATACATTGTACATGTGATACTCAAACATAACGAACTAATCTACTCTTGTACACCAGGCGGTAATGGCAGGCCTCTACGTTGCCGTTCTTGCAAATAATCAACCCACATTGATTGCGTGATCTCGTCGCGGACTTGGTGTGCGCGGGTGCGTGCCACATTGGTAGGCTGGCCCATCAGCAAGTGTGCTGCTGTCATAAGGAGCCCCCCACTCATCAGACTCCACACAATGATAATCCAGTATGTCATCGGGGTCGTGAATGCGAATGACGTTATGGACGAAAACACACTGCTGGAGGGATGTGAGATTGAATTTCCAGGCTGTACTCGGGAGGGAGGTGAATAATCCGGAAGCGCTTCTTCAACACACCAAAAATGCATTCAATGACATTGCAGAGCTGCACATGATGTAGATTGTATAACTCCTTGGGATTGCAAGGCCTGAAAAAAATTAGTACTAGGTGGTAAGCCAGTAGAATCACATACACCATCTGTGCCCGGCCCCATTCAGCAAGGTGGTAGCGCACAGCCACAGTAAGGCACGAGTAATTCGTCGCATGCAGCGAAGCCTGCGTCTGCAAGGTACAACTTGCCTGGCGGGATCGTGAAATTCGTTAAATGAGCCTCGTTGTAGAGGCGAGCGTCTGCTGCAGACCCTGGGAAGCCACTCAACATGTAAGTGAAACACATATCGAAATCGCAGGCGACAAGGCAATTTTGTGTCAAATTGCCTTTGCGGTCGTGAGCAGCGTCATGATTAGCAGCGCCAGGATGGCATGCGATGTGAGTGCCATTGATGGCGCCAATTGCATCAGCAAAGTAGGGATAGAGTTTTGTCGTCCTGAGGATTTCAGCGGGCACAGGGGTTTGTGCATCCAGAAGCCGGACATAGGTGGAATAGATTGGTTGGGAGGACAATGCGATAAGAATTCGTTTAAAATACCTGGTAGAATATATTAAACAAAGATTAGGATGAGAGCTAGGGGACGTACTTTGATATTGTGTCATTCGAGCATTGAAAGTGCTCGGCAAGGTGGCATACAGCGAGGCCTGTAACACAGGCATACAGGAAGATGGCTAGCTGCTCTTCCAGTGTTACATTTCTGGAGTCGTTTATTCCGCTGCCACAAAGTATATTGCACAATATCATGAACACGTGGCGATGAACACTGAGATCACATCTGATTCATTCTGGGTGACCGTTAAGGAGCTCATTGACCCAGTCAATCCCGGAGAGCGCTGAAGTATGGTAAGGTAGTTTTGTTGTAGTAAGTGTTGGTATATGAGTTTAGGGCGTCCCTGGCAAGACCAACAACTTCAGAGGCTGAAAGTATCATATCCTGGAAGAAGCTTATGATAGCTTGGAGGTTCTTCATATCTGACTGCTCTGCATCTTTTACACCCTGCCCACCCTGCCCATGTAGAGTCGCAGAAGTGTGAGACTCTTGCTGACGAGTTCGAAGGGGAAATGATGTGATCTTTGCTGGACGTAGATAGTTTTTAGGATGAATCGACTGAGGATGATGGAGATACTGCTGAGCTTTCGGATAAGTGACTTGGGATCAAAACGAATCGTGAATTGACCGTGAAAACGAGACAATACATGCGCTTCTAAGTACTGAGTCGAGTGGCTCGAGTGTCGTGGAAATCTAACGCAAGGGATGAAAGAAACTATGAGAGAGAAAGGGAGATACGTGCTGAGTAAAGACAATGAGGCATAAAGCGTGTTGTGATAGTGAATACGTGAAAGTGTGATAAAGTGAAATGATACGAGTGGCGTAAAGAAATGTCCCGATGTCAACCGGATGCGAGAAGAAGAAGCTTCTCGCACCACGTGTATGCACTATGGTGCTTTGTTCTACGAGAGGTCAAGGAATGAGGCGAGGCGTAAAGGAAGTACAATCCTTACACCCATCATCCCGCTCATCCTGCTCATCCTGCTCATCTTGCTCCTCTTGATATTCCTGATCTTCATGTGTGTCTCCATCGGTGGGAGGGTTGTCAGCATGATGTAAGAGACGGGGGAGCATGGCAATTACGGTGTGTGGGACATATGTTTTTTTTTACTGATAACACTAATCAGTGTGACATCAGTTTCAAGCTCCGTGCTTACTTAATGATACTTGCTTTTTTGAAATCGGGCAAAGTTGGGCAAAGTTGTCCTGGCTGAACAGACTCTTATAAACAAACTAGTGCTAATAATATATATATATTATGAAATACTAGCAGCTGCAAGGGTGGCGGCACACTTTTGGTGGATCTTAGACAGTGCACTGTTAGTTTTTGGGGTCCTTTTGGCAGCTGAGGAAGTTGGAAATATCTGACTAAATTGAAAGTAAGAACTTGAACGATCAAGACCAAACATGTTGCTTACCAATTCCACCAGACCAGTAGATCTGTCACTTCCCCATGCTCATCTGGATCTTCTAAAAGGTCAAGAAGAGAGTGATAAAAGGTCTCTGAATTGGTTACTGTGTCTGTGTGAGAGAATACTGAGGATGAACACAGCACAAATCTAACCTATCTCAATTATCAGTTACAAAACCAATGATAATTTCAAGCAGTTTAAAAACCTAGGTTGTGACATATGCTATAGAAGCAGTGGTAACAGCAGTCATGCCATGAAGGCGAGCATTTCCAGCTCTTGTAGCCTTGGGCTCTCTGTCCACTGAACTTGGTGAAGTAAATACATGTCTAAATGCCTGGTGAAAGGATATGCAATAAGTGTTCGTGTATTCACAATACACTAAGTGCGCTCACATTTATGAGTAGGTGTGTCCTGAGAAGACCATTCCAGGGATCCTCTGGATCATAGGCCTCATTGGCATATAAGAAAAGAGGCCATTGGTCTCCACTGATAGAGATTACGCCACTTTGCAAATTCTGTTTCGTCCTAATTGACACCATGAAGTGTCAGTGATTGGTGTCTGAATATAAAGACCTACTCCTCATCATTCCAATCCAATTCAGCAGGACAGAGTAAACGACCAGTGAGAGGGTGGTTGAAGCCGTGACTGATCTTGGAATTTCTTGGAAAGGGAGGCAGGATGACTTCACCTGCAGGTACTATCCAATCTATTACCACAGGTTTCAATGACTTTGTGTCCTTGCCTCTAGCAGCAGATGCCCCTTTACTGATATTCTAGGTTAAGTAAGGATATTGGACAGGTATGGGTGGGCGATTCACAAGTTCTCCAACATGAAGGATTTCTTCCTCTGAGCCTTCCCTTAGTCGCTCCAAGAGCCCAGGGTAAGAGTCCAAGAGCTTTTCAAAGACTCTGTGCTCTCTACGCTCTCTGATGACTGCGTTAGATTCTAGCCAACAGAAATGAAGGTAATATTGACTCAGCACAAAAGTCTTCCAGTGTTGCATCTTCCAGTTGTTCCAAATGTAATATGCCATTAGTTAACAGGGAGGAATAATTGCAGAGAGCGAAAACTGTATGTCCAAAATGTCGACCATGCGAAACTAGAGGATCAGATTTCAAGCTGAACTCTGGCATCAGCTGAGATAATTCGAGGCATTGAAGACTTATGCTCTCTTATGAGGTCCTAGCTGAAGAGCTGATGTTGAACCTCTCTTGTGAGATTCATTTGAAGAAGAATTGTTGTCTTCCATATTGGAATTTCACAGGTATTCTGCGTGCAACCATACTTTGATTTATACTTGAGTATCAGAGGATATGGCATTGCAGGAATGACGTGAATACATGTTGGTGCCATGTTAAGTGTATCATCATGCCAATAGGCATGCCATCCTTATACTGTGATATGCCCATAGCTCCTTAATTTGACGGCAAATGTGTCATAGCGCTACGTACTGTTTGAAATGGGAATGCCTACTCAATGGAACAGCGTTTTCTTGCATGGTATAAAGTACCATTAGCATCTATGTTGGATAGTCAAATTCTTGCAATGCAACAATCACCGCCATTGAACAGGCTGCAGCATAAATTTGAACTTACAGTGAGCTCATAATATATTATTGAATGCGCTTGGCTTCATAGTTCTAAAGGATCAAAATCAATGGGAAGACACTGGATGATACACAGAGAGGCAAGGGATCGCAGGTGAAGATGTCAGTTACGTATGTTTGTCACAAGCAGCACATTCAATGACTCACCTGCACTGGTACAGAAGCTCTTGTGCTGAGGGTGCACACCCACAACCTGACCAAACTGTGGCTGTGTGTGCAGTGGAAGATATTATATTGACTGACCTGCCCCAGTGTCTGGAGGTGGCTGAGAAAAACTGCAGTCATTACTTTGAACTATACAAGAAATACCAATGGAGATGGCTAGAGGAGAACCAGCACTGCAAACATTCTAGAGAAGTATGCACCCATTGATGCAGAATGCTACAGTCCAGCCCAAATGCAATGGGACGTACCGTCTCCATGCTTAGGTGAGATTGAAAATTCAATACCATGTCCCACAATTGAGACAAATCTCAACAGATGATTGGGAGGCAGTGGAAACTGCCATAGTGACCTGCTCAGTCAGGTGTAGACAGAGTTTCAGCTTTCCACCCATGCACATAAGAATTTATAGTAGTTTGTCAAGTAATGACAACATGTGTATAGCTCACCGTCAACATAATGAAATTAAGGGGGTGCAAAAATAGCAACAGAAAGTCTAGAGCATCTAGTCTATAAGGTCTAGTGGCAAAGTGATTAGAAGAAGAGCTGCATCAATATCTGCAACAAGCAATAATGTTGCCATTAGCAATCTATCAAGGAAAAGGTGAGAGGGACTTACAGAGTCAAGAGTCAGTATCACTGGAAGGTGGAGGATCACACATGCAATACTATCCTTCCAGAGGGGATTTAGGACTGATTAGCATGCTTCACCCATTTAATCAAGAAGATTGCCTGACACTGAGACAATGTTCCTGATGAGCAAGTGTGGTGAAAGTAGTACGAAAATCACTGATCAGGAGGGGAGTTCCACCATGATAAAAGGCCTTGTGCGGTTCCCGTTGTGGGTGAGGAAAATATAGATGCTAAGGGTAGTCAATATAGTCCTAGGGTTCGAGGGTAATACTTGTCCCAAGGGGATTGCTACTGGGCAGCGATCCTCGATAGAATGCGAGGAGAAGCACATATTGCAGTTACCTATCTCCGTATTATACGAGTGAACGGACGTGCATAATATCCCGTATTATACGGGCCAGCGGACCATGGGCCGAAGGTAAAAATATCCTCGACTACGACGGATGGGCCGGGAGTGTTATGGTTCCCGATGGAGACGGGTGGGCCCATGTGGGGAATATGTAGAGTAGATGAGTGGGCCGATGGACATGAATATTCAATAGACGGGTGGGCTGAGGTAGTTGGATATTATGTAGATGGGTGTTCCAAGGTAGATGTGTATCAAATAGACGGGTATGCCAAGGGTACTTGTTATCACATACACGGGTGGGCCCAGATGTATATTATATTAGACGGGTGGGCTGAGGGTGTTATATAATATATTATATTAGACGGGTGGGCCGACGGATTAGTATTATTTTGTAGACGGGTGGGCCGAGGGAGCGGTGAAATATTTATTATATATACGGGTGGGCCGACGTGGGGGTATATAATATAGACAGGTGGGCCCAGGTGAATGATAATTGTAGACATGACGGAGCTCAGGTAGTTGTACATCATCCAAATCAAAGGAGGTAATAATTCAAAGTCATCTAATGATGAAGGTCATAAGTGCCAGAAAATCGAGCACCCAGTACAGACGTGAACATGTAGTACCGACTACCGAGTAGCTAATACACGGCTTGTGTAATATGTGGAGCCCCTTCAGTGACAAACTCCGTATGATACGGGTCACCCGAGTTCACTCATATAATATGGAGATAGGTAACTGTAATGTGTTGCCCTACGAGACACCCAAGTTCTGACTACCGAAACTCGAGTGAAGTGTACCGAGTTCCGAGACCCGGGTCTTGACAAATGAATATCTGTGTACCGAGTTCCGAGACCCGGGTCTCGACAAATGAATATCTGATATCCAGCACACTTCCAATCATCTGGTATTTCATTGAGCAATGGATGGTAATACATCTTCGAAAGCTAACATCATGCAAGGCTCCCTTATCTGATCCTCGCTATCTCCACCCCCTTTAACACCAAAGTGTGGACATCCAGGATTCAGCGTCTGATTTCCCAAGATCAATTCCATCATGAATGTGTCTTCCACTTCCGATATTGAAATAACCCTCTGGCGCACTTGGGCCCTGACTGTCACTCATGAGGCATGTGAATATACCGAACAGAAATTCAATGCAGAGAAGACAGGAGGAGACCCAGTTATACCTTCCCCGAACCTAGACACTGATCTGGTGATGGCTTGTGATCGATTGGTTGATCGGCTCATAAAGGCATATAAAAATCCCAGTGGGTCTTCCTGCAGATTCGGAAAATTCATTTTATCAGTGAAATTGCTTCATCACAGTTCAGATGCCGATCGATATTGCAAGATATAGCAAATTGATCTCCCCGAAGGACACAGGGCATAATGAAGAGAGAGAGGAGAAGTTGCTTCAGAGGTGTCCTCCTGGCCATGAAGGTACAAAGTTGGTCGAGATACCCGCCACAATTCTTGATGTATCCGGTGCAATCATCGCATGGTACCTCCCAGACGCCCTGACCGATGCCACCCAGGTGTGTAATATATATTGTTACTCGATGGATATTGAACATCGAATGGTACCTACAGAAGGAAATTTGGGCGGCCTCCGATTTGCTCGCTCCAATGCTCGAAGAAAGCATAAAGGTTGATGGCAATTGGCGAACTAATCAACGGTGGTTCAAGCCAAGCTCGGAAGATGATGTCTTAACTCCCGGATGCATCAATGTATCTCCGGCGTGGTTTCAACAGGGGCATGAGGTAGGATCTGATGAGATGGCGATGTCAGTAGTTAAACTCACCAATTCCCTAGAATCAGTTGGATCCTCAGGTATCTGCATCATTGAAGGGAGCATTGTCCGAGAAGATCCTCAAAGCCATTGCAAGGCCAGCAGCCATTGCAACAGCGGCACTCAGGGTGATGCATCCTGAGCAGTACTGGGCAGGGTTGCGAGCCTTTGGGAGCCTCGGAGAAAAGGCACAAAGCAAGGAACTGCCGAAGATGTCAGAGACTCTCCAGTACTGGGCATCCGTGTTTAACAGCCTCTCCGTCATTTCCAATCGGCAAACCCCGAATCATCGAGACCATTTATCGATTCCTGAATGCTTCGATATTCTCACTAGTGTGGGGAATTATTCCAATGCTCGGATGAGTATGCCAAGCCTTCAGCTGGAGTTCAGGTACGATCCGGGTTGTATGATTGCGTTTTCCGGGAAAATTGTGAGACATGGGGTTCATGCAGTGGAAGGGGATCGGATTGCTTGGGCATGGTATATGAGGGATTCTGTTCATATTTATGCCGGGGTTCCGTCGTGTGGATGGGCTAGGGTGGATCAAAAACAGTGAAAGATCAAACAAGTAGAAAGTGTAGTTACCCGTGGTAGTACCTACTTTCAAATACCAGATATTAGATATCAGGCACTCAATAGTCGAAATTCGGGATTCGGGACTATACATAATTGTGGCACCATCGTGATGAAAGGATTGGTCGATTGTCGGCCATTGTTGAGGAATGATGGCGCTAGTTGTATGGAAGGATTGGTGGATTGTCAGCCACTGAATTGTTTGATTGTGCTGTAGATGTCGGCGGAGCTGGTTGGGAGGATGGTTGGCCAGTCGCAGGAAAGGATTGACTAATCGCACTATATATGTCGGCGGAGCTGGTTGGGGGAATGGTTGGCCGGTTGTAGGAAAGGATTGACTAATCCCACTATATATGTCGGCGGAGCTGGTTGGGGGGATGGTTGGCCGGTCGTAGGAAAGGATTGACTAATCGCGCTATATATGTCAGCGGAGCTGGTTGGGAGGATGGTTGGCCGGTCATAGGAAAGGATTGACTAATTGTGCTATATGGGTCGGCGAAGCTGGTCGCAGGGAAGGATTGACTGGTTGTATGGAAAGATTGGTTGATCGTCGGCCGTTGTTGAGGAATGATGGTGCTAGTTGTATGGAAGGATTGGTGGATTGTTGGCCGCTGAATTGTTTGATTGCGCTGTAGATGTTGGCGGAGCTGGTTGGGAGGATGGTTGGCCGGTCGTAGGAAAGGATTGACTAATCGCACTATATATGTCGGCAGAGCCGGTCGTAGGGAAGGATTGACTGGTTGTATGGAAAGATTGGTTGATCGTCGGCTGTTGTTGAGGAATGATGGCGCTAGTTGTATGGAAGGATTGGTCAATCGTCCTATACATAATTGCGGCGCCGTTCCTATGAAAGGATTGGTCAATCATTGGACCTATACATAATTGTGGGGCTGTCGGTCATGTGTGCCGGATAGGTTGGACTGTCGATACTAGTTGACCAGGTGAGGCGGAGAGAAAAGTCGCGGCTATCAGGGCGAGGGAGGGGTGAGGCCATGGATGTGGGGTTGTCTTGATGGTTCGGACTATGCTGGGATCCCTTGGGTTGTGTACTGAGATGTGCAGGCCGTCCATATCTTCCGCTTTTGACAGTTGTACGAGTCGCTGCCAGGGAGGCTATACTGTCATATTGAAGCATCAGGGTATGTGATAAGACATTGGATACTCGATAGTCAATTTTTGGGACCTCGATATTCGATGGTCGGGACTTGATATTCAGGATTCGGTAGTCGGGAGTCTGTATTCGGTGGTCGGTATTCGGCAGTCGGTGGTCGGGACTCATTCGGGATTCGGTTGTCGATTGGATGGGTCGGGAGTCGGGAGTCGGGAGTCGGTGGACGGTATTTGGGATTCGGTGGTCGGGAGTCGGGATTCGGTTGTCAATTGGATGGTCGGGAGTCGGTATTTGGTATTCGGTGGTCGGTATTCAGGATTCGGTGGTCGGGACTCATTCGGGATTCGGTTGTCAATTGGATGGTCGGGAGTCGGGAGTCAGGAGTCGGTGGACGTATTCGGGAATCGGTGGTCGGGAAGTCGGGAGGCGGGAGTCGGGAAGCGGTGGTCGGGAATCGGTATTTGGGATTGGTTGTCAATTGGATGTCGGGAGTCGGGAGTCAGTGCGTCAGTATTCGGGATTTGGTGGTCGGACTCGATGTTCGGGATTTGGTGGTCGGGAGTCGGGAGTCAGTATTTGGTATTTGGTATTTGGTGGTTGGGACTCGGTATTTGGTATTTGGTGGTCGGGAATCGGTATTTGGGATTCGGTTGTCAATTGGATGGTCGGGAGTCGGTGGTCAGTATTCGGATTCGGTGGTCGGAACTCGATGTTCGGGATTCGGTGGTTGGGACTCGGTGGTCGGGACTCGGTATTCGGGATTCGATGTTCGGGACTCGATATTCGGGACTCGATACCCGATACTCAATGGTCGGGACTCAATATTCGATATTTGGTAGTCGGGACTTGGCATATAATATTTGCTTAGATCATTGGAAGTCCATATGTGATTTTATGGAATTTCAACTTCAACATTCTGAACTCAATTACTAGGGCTACTCTTCTCTGCCTCTCTTCAATCTATTTAGAATGTCGGTGTACACGTTAATCTCCCCCATCCTTTCATGGATGCGCTCTTGTTGATCCTCAACCAATGTCAGGAGGCGTTCTCTCATCCACCTCAGTGCCAGCAGTGATGGAACCGAAGTTTCATCCACCTGCTCGGGAAGAACCAGACCTTCGTCCTCGATGCCACACTAGAAAGAATTAGTCATCACTCAAGTAAGTTGTGGATAACACTTACTGCCCAATGCTGGTAGTGAAAGACACAACAAGCCATTACCCGATCCCATTGCCATAATTCGTTCGGGATTGGAGTGCATCCGATCCACCATGCAGCATCATAGCTGGATACAATCCTGGAGGGATCTCCGGGAGGTGCGAAATCATGAAACAGACATAGGTGGGATGAAAGGATGTGGTCTGGAACCAGGTTCCAGGTGAGCTGGGGAATCAACTCAAGAATATGAGCGACCGGGCGTGGAATAACCGAAATGATGTTCCGGGCAGCTGAGTACTGCAGGATGGGAGTCACAAAAGTCTGTTTGAAATCTCAGCATTTACCACCACAGTCATCAGTCTCTTACAGAGATCTCCCATTGCAGCCCGGCTTTAAAGTGCATGATCCGAGCAGCAGAAGGATCATCGGTGTTGATAGCCTCCATCTGAAATTGAGAGATGGATGCTCGGATGCATGATGCAGCCATCGACATTGTAGCTGCAATATCTGCAAGACTGAGTGTGAGGGGTCGGTATTCATTGCCGGAATTCTGAGAATCAGAAGGGGATGCAGGAGGAGTATGCAATACAGGCATGGATAATGCAGGATTATGACGCTGGAAATGACAAAAACAATGACACTTGGTTCAGATGTGATGATATGAGCCACTGCTGGATGGATAAAATTTTTCAAACTCCGACCTGGGTTGACCCGGCCAATTCCCGAGACTCAAATGTTTGAGTCAAAGTAGCTGTTTCATATCATCGGCACACAAATTCATTCATCTTGAGCATCTATAAACCCGCCCTGCAGGTCTTGAAATGCTGCCTGGGCATCCTGTGCCAGTAATGAATACATTTGGGATTGCCTTCCCAAGTAGCATGCATGACCCGGAAGGTGTTTCACCAATGATTCCCGCATCCTGTCACCCCATTCGGTTGCTTTCCACAAGAAAAAGTTACACGTCCAATCCATCTCAAATTGGACCAATATCATTTCTTCCTTCCATCGATCCCGTAGGGCCTTTGCCCGAAGCCAATGAACTCGGTAAACTTCGGATGGGTCCCGTCAGCTGAGCGTGGGATATGTCAATCATGCCCGAACTCACATTCCTCATTCCACGAGTGATCAGGACCCCCCAGGTCGACTTTGACTGGACCAGAACCAAGCGAGGGATTTGTTTCGCTGACCTCGGGCATTTGGATCTCCGACGGCAGTGCTGATTTTGAGCTGCTCGCGAAGCAGGGGTTTGTATTTCTGAAGCTGGTCTTGCCCCGGCTCAAGTTGCATCATTTGCTTCCTGGTCTTTGTATATATACTGGCATGGAGGGACACTGCCTGCTGCACTGATGTCACCTGGGACCAAGCTCGAGTTTTCAGGGCCTGGGATTTGGCTTGCCTAACTGTTGTTCGGAACAGGATCACCTTGTTGCACAAGTGAATTCGGAGGTTGTGAAGGGCATCATTGGCCTGCCCTTCACAAAGTGACAGCTCCAGCGGAATGAGATCCTCTGCCATACTGCGTCTGCATCGATCTACCCCAAGGTTTGATGGCAATGGGATTACAGTGAGCTCGGGGGAGTTTGTCCATGTGTCAGATGTCTCGGTGAAGTCTGCCGGGTCATCATCGAGATCATCGAGAATGTCTAAGTTCAAGTCGTCAGGATCGTCATCTGCATCGAATCCCTCTCCGAGATGCGTCAGAGCCGACCGAGTGAATCCATCTATCTGGCCTTGGAGACGATCGCGTTGCCGGTGACCTGCACCAAACTAGTTCGGTGCATGACTGATAAACACCTTCCTAATAGTTACTTACCTTACCAGTGATACACTATGAGTTTTATTCAACGATTACTGTACCTTACTTCTTCAAAAATTGATCGATTTCTTAGAAGTAATATTTTTAATTATTTAATTCCCGTCCCAATTTTCGACAAAATGACTTAACTTTTTTACCTATAATACCCCTGCTAAGTTAGGAATATTACAAAAATATTTCGACTTAAGTTACCCTGCTAAATCTAGCATAATACTCAAAATACACTTTTTTTCCCACGAGTCGTATTTTTTTTAATTGGTTCAACAAATCATGAATATATCTAGCTTATGTAAGCTCTTTCGAGCCTAGTCACTAAGAGTCAGAAATGTTATAACTCACTATGACTGGGTATGACTCACTATGACTCGTTTTGACTCGTTTTGACTCGTTCTGACTCAGTATGACTCGAGTTGACTCATTTACCTATATTTCAGCGCATAGCCGCTAATAATGACTCATATTGACTCTTATGACTAATAATGACTCGAAATGACTCCTAGAATTAGCCATAGCACAGCCACTAATTTTGTGTATATAAGGACTCAAGTTTTGCCTCGAAAAAAAAAAAGAAGTTTTACCCAGAAGATTTAGTTCGAAGTTTGAGTGTAAGGTGTGAAGCGTAACTTAAGCTAGACAACAGTGAGAACTGTGAGAAAGTTTGAGATAGCTGTGTGAGACAGTGAGCTTGAGTGGCACCACTTCCTTCATCGTCATCGTCCGAGGTGACCTTGAAATTCATTCTTTTATTCCTTTATTATTTTTCGCGTTTTCGTTGAACCTATCGTGAAATTTCTTGTGTTGATCTCTTTCTGCCATCTAAAGACTAAGAGTAGCTTAGTGGGGGGATCTATAGCTTGCTAAGACATATACTTGACCGGACACACCTGCGTGTGGTAGTGTATTAGGGTATCATTCGTCGAAAGACTTTAGCTAGTGATAGGGGTTTGGTACTGAAATCCAAATTAGCCCGTTCCTGTCGAAACTGTTTAATACTCGCAGAGAGTTCCTTGCAGCAGGAGTCATAGTATTAGAAAGTCCTCTGGACACTGAGCAGTCCTATCCACTGACCAGCCTGAGTGGTGCTTCGAGGGTACAGTGTTGTTAGCTTCGCACAGAATATTTTTCGTAGTTTTTTAGCAGACGCAAGACCAGTTGTCTTAGGCGTTACGTAGTAGTTCTTAGTAATATTTCAGAGAGTTATTGTTGTTGTTTCTTGTTTGTCTGTGTCCTCAGCTGACCGATCTTTCCCGCTATCATCTATAGCAACTTTGGTAACCAATTGCCTACCACCCCACGAACAACCACGTTATCAGTCATTGGTATTTGTCTGAATCGCTGACCGTGGAGATAGTATTTGGTTTATTGGATTGATTCTTTTTGTAGGGTTTTTCCATAGATCTGCTATCTAAGAAGACATTACTGGAGCCCACCGCGAGGGGTGGTTTTTAAGGTTTAATTACCCTATTTTGCTTCAGATCAATTTCTTTTATTTTCTCACCGGTGTTTTTGTTGCGCTTACATCGTTATTCCATCTAGCATTTGTTTAGCTAAATTCGATCCCAGATGGGAAGTCATCAAGTTCCCACGCAGCCTGCAGCTGCCACAGCAGCAGCACCTGCCATAGCTGCACCCATAGTCGCACCCGCTGCACCCGTTATTCCACTTGCCCAGCAATTTCGACCCTTGATTTTACCTCAACTAAGCGAAAAGCATGCTCCACCGAAATTCAAAGGAAAGTATAGTGAAGTCAAGAGATTCATTCGACACTATGAAAAGCTATGTGCCCAGTTTCAGATAACTATTCCACAAGAAATATGTGAAAATGTTACTTTGTACTGTTCGTCTCGTATCGTTAGGTTTATCGAGATTCTGCCAAGCTACATAACTCATGATTGGGTTCAGCTGAAGTCAGATTTCCTTACCTATTTCGATGCAGATAAGGATTCTAAGCGGTATAGAGTCAGTGACTTAAGAAGTTTTGTTAAGAAGAAGCGAAGGATAGAGGATATGTCAGACTGGCGAAAGTATACCAGGGATTTTATCTCAATAGGAGGATGGTTGCTAGCTAAGGCTAAGTTAGCAAGTACTGACCAGGATATCTATTTTTGGAAAGGAATACCGAAGCCTCTTCGTGAGAAATTTGACTTGCGCTTAATTGCTGCAAATCCCAACAGAGATCGAAGCATCCCACATACTATTGCCGAAGTATCAGTAGTAGCTGCTCGATTTTTGCAAAGGGATCGATTCGATAGGGAATTACTTGACTCAGATTCCGATAGATCAGAAGACTCAGACTCGGATACCTCATCAGATTCAGAATCGGACCAAGACTCAGACTCGGACTCAGAAGTAGAATTATCGAAGTCTAAGAAAGTTAAAGATGCTAAGCTTAAGAAACGAAAATCTAAGTCTATATTACGTAAAGCCCATTTTAATGATAGTGACTCTGAAGAAGAAAGCACCCCTAGTCTACGTACCCGTAAAGCTGTTCAGAAAAGACGTTCTGTTAAGCCTACTTCAAATGAGGAAGTAGAGAATCTAATTCAGCAGTTAGGCAGACTTAGAATAGGCGATCCTAACTATGCTGCACTCTACTATAAGGCAGTTACTTTGGATAGTTCAGTTAAAGATATTGTAGAAAGTCCAATAGCGAGAAAACATAAAGAATATGATATGGGAAGTAGAGATTCAAGATTCCCTAGTGCAAGATATCCTACAAATCGAAGTACTAATAATAATGATACCAATATACCTAGATCAGCCCCTATGAATTATGGACCGAGAAATTCAACATGTTTTGGATGTGGTGACTCGTCACATGGACTAGCAGTATGCCCTACTATTACTGAGTTATTTAATAAAGGAGAAATTGTTAGAAATCACCGAGGTCATTTTATGTTATCAGACGGCACACCCTTGAATAGATGGGGCAATGAAACTTTAATTTCTATTTACAAAAATATAAAACAAAAAGAGGTGCGAGCACACTATGTAGTATATGAGGAATGTACCGAGAGTAGTTCTACAGATGATGAGAATACCTACAGTTGGAAAGCAAAGTATATTAGTGAGGAAGAAGAGGAAAAGAAAATAAATATGAGGCTTACCCAGCTTATCGAACGGAGAAGGATGCGACCCGGAAGAGAAAAGAAATATTCGACGGAGTATACCCGAACGCGGGTCGAGAAGTAAGGGACACTATGAAAAAAGAGCACCGTCAGAAATATGACCAGAAGGAGGGAAAGCAGTACGCACCAGGTCCGAAACCAACTCCCCGCCCGATGAATCCAGTACCTTCGGAACCTCCCGCACCTTCCCGCCCAGTTAGAGTCCCCGTGTCGAATGTGAAACCGATGGAGTCGAGAGAATTCGTATCACCTGTAGTTAGAATTGAAACAAATGAAAAAAGACGTCAGGAGGGAAAGCAGCTTGAAGAAAAGGAAAACGTACCTTTAAGAGACTCAATGAGACCGAGAAAATTTGCAGAAGGACGAGATACGAAGAAGTCGGAAATTAAGGAAGTGGGTGACCGTGAAACCCGAAGGATAGTACCGGCGCCGTTCGAGAAGTCCAGATATGACGGGCAGGACGACGATATCGTCATGGAGGACGAGGGAATAAGAAAGAGGAAGAGAGAAATAGTGAGAAGTAAGCCAAACGAAGAAAACTCATAAAGACTTACCAGGAGGACATCCACTGGTTCATTTCCCAGCGGATCAAGAAGTAGGACCTAAATCGGGAATAAGAAAATCAGAACTTGCTGATGGCATCAATGCCAAGTCAGTTCTAAATAGAATATTGAACGTACCTGTAGAACTTACCGCCGGAGAAATCCTGGGAGTTTCCAAAGAATTATCTGGATTATTGGCTGAGTCAATAAAACCAAGAACAATTGTAAGAAAAGAAGCGCACCTAGTATATGATTTGCCTGAAGAGTCTGAGATCAGAGCTGAAGGTTACCGAGCGGCTGACTCGACCAAAAATAATTATAGTAGAGAATCTTAATAGAAGTACCGATCGAGATCCAGGGAAATTCCCTCAAGGCCGTTATAGATACCGGAAGTCAGCTTAACATAATTTCAGAAGAACTTTATCAAAAATGTATTAATTTGCCGATAGATAGGAGTCAAACTCTCATGTTGCATGACGCAAATGGGGGACAAGGAAAATTAATAGGATTAGTATTAAGAGTACCTATACAAATTGGAGCAGTATATACATTAGCAGATATTTATGTAGGATCACAAGTACCTGGGCTACTATTGGGCAGACCCTGGCAAGTACATAATGAGGTATCTATACATCAGAGAACCGAAGGCAGTACTTGGTTAGTTTTTGGTAAGGATGGTATGGAAATGTACGTATCGCCTAGTAAAAAAGGTCCGAAGTGGGACGATAGCCCTAAGAGCTGGAATGTTACATCTTCGGAAATTTCCGAAATTAATGAAACAGGTCAAATCATCACTACCGAAAATAGTACTCACTTCTCGGACTCAATAAAATTTCCGGTACCTACTGACTTGAGTCATACGGTTCGGTTACAAATGATTCAATTTAGTATAGTTTCTCAAGTATCGAAAATAATAGACAGTTGCTTAGAATTGATGCAAGAATCACTCCAGCCCTTAGAAAATAAAGTAGAAAGTAGTATTAATTTAAAATCTATAAAAGCCAGTGATACAAGTAATAAAGTAACAGAAGATCTGCCGATCATGCCTCCCCGTGCTATTACATTTTTCCAGCCAAATCCAGAGATCCCTGACTATGCCGGCTCTACCTATGCACACCTTGGAACCCACCCTGGGATTGACGTGTTCCGACACACGGCAAACCTCCCTAATTCTCATGAAATTGCCGGAAATCATGAGGCCGATTACTTAGTGCTTAACAGCTCTCAGTACATGGGAATCAGGCACGAGGCCAGGCACGTGTCTAATTATATCACTAGTCTAGTAATATCCGCCCGGATCGTTCCCCCAAATGAAATTTCCAGCGCGGGAAGTATTTTCATCAACCCGGTCGGTTTACCAATTGATGCACGCGACATACGCTCTCCTACTCCCCTTGCCTTTGCCTGCCGACTCTCGCCAGGCCCCTTCCTCATTAAATACGACAGCGCACTCCAGAAGGAAACCCAAGGCGACCTGACCCTTCCTTCCATCGACTTCAAGCATTTTTCGGCCATGTCCTCCCAGGATATTTTTCAACTTCCAGGACCTGGTACCAATGGCTCGGGCACCTTGGTAAGTCCTCAGGACTACCGAGCCTATGTTAATCCAACTGCTCAGCCCCGCCCTCTTATTTTTCAGCCTTCTAAGGATCCCCGCCCTCGCCCTGATACTATCGGCCAATTTATCGAAGAATTTCATACTACCGCCCAGACTCAGCGGATCAGCGATCGAACCACTAAAGAACACACCCCGGACCCAGAGGATTTCGATATTCGCAGGAAATTAGCAGCTGTTGTAACAATTCTACCTACCCCACCGCCTGTATGTCTAAAATTTCCCCCGCCCTCTTCATCATTCGGTACTCAGACTTCCCAGAGCCTCCCGACTTCTGGCACCTTCGGATCCCTCGAGCTCGTCCCGTTAATTTCCGCAGAGGAAGAAGGAGCGCTGTTCCAAGGGGAAAGAGCTGTAAAGAGATGGTTAGAAAGTATTGAGATGGACGACTCAGATGTCAGTAGCACTTCCTCCTTCGAGTCGGACTCGTCAGGCGTTGAGCTCTTCTACCCAGAAAGCTCCGTCTCTTGTTTCTCAGCCGACGAAATCCAGGTCCCGCGCTTGCTCCCCATTTACTCCCCATACCTCCCAGCATCTACCCCAGCTCTTCAGCACCTCAGGAATTTTGCTGCCGAACTCACTAATCCCTGGGCGCGCAAATCAATGCCCCAGTTGATCCAATCACTCGTTTATACCAAGAATAGAGAAGAACTTGAAGAACTCCCCGAGGACGACGATCACCCCCGATCCTACCCTAGTGCCTTCGGTATTCGAAGCACCGACCTCACTTATCACCCTCTCCCATTCATTGGTACCTTCGACGGGCAGCTCATCGGACGACTCCTCATTTCGATTAAATTTCTCATCAAGACTATGTCCCAGCATGCCAATCGAGAACTCAGGATCGACGGGGCGGCATTTCATATGACCCGCCCCACCTCGATTTTTCATTACAGTACTTCCGAATATTTACAGCGTGTTCCGCGCGGATCATCCCGCCTTCACTCCCGTCTTTTCGAGCTCAAAAATATGCGCGCCTCCGCATGCTCTATCCTCCAGCTAATCCATGGAACCCTTACTCCCGCCCAGTCTCAAGAATGCACCTCGGAGTATATTAACATTACTATTACCGACGGGAATGTATGTATCCCTGCTTCAGTCACTAGGTCGGCCCTCTTCCTCCAGCTCAGCCCATCTACGAACCCCTTCTTCACTCTTGAGGAGGTCGGTTTCACTCGGTCGGCCTCAGGTTTATTCCGTTCTATGGGTACTTCGAGCTCGCCGACGCTATCGACGACCTCCTCCAATTGTCCCTCCCCGACGAAGACGTCATCCATACTCTGTTGCAGAATTACTTACTCGACGATCTTAGGGGCACGGGAGTCGAACCGACAGCTACTGCTAAGGATATTCTAGGTACTGCTGAGGCTTTCCATGAGAAGGAACTAAAGGTCAAGCGCCTTGGGCCTTACAACCTAGCTTAGTTTTTTTCTGTAGCTTTGACTTACTTCCTCGCTATGATACATCTACCTTAGCTGTTTTCTTGCTTTGTTACCAGGATCTCATACTTGCTTGGCTTACTTTCTTGTTACTTGTACTACTACTATGCCTTACGAAGTGTCTCAAGTGAATGTGTTTGCAAATATTGTCCGATATTAATAAGTCACTCCGAAGTTAATACAAAAACTACCGATATGGGGATGTTGCTTGCACTACCATACTATGAGAATTTCAGTACCGTTACCTAGTCTTTGGCTTATGTTTGTTTACCCAAGCTTGTTTGAATTACTTACCGAGTTGTATAGCCAAAAGTGTATACATTTGGTAATAGTTGCTTGTCTATTAGTGTTTGACCTGACAAGTCTAAGTTCACTCGTGCTAAATAGTACCTTGCTGAACTTTAAAATCTTGTTCAACTCAAACCACTACTACACAACTATAGGCCTGTTTCTCGATAAGATATATACTGTACATAAATATTTCAGAATCATTCAGAAGTTTTTTCCTATAATTTTTCGAGTTTATCTACATACCGATCATTAGGTATTTGAATATTGTGCCCTTAGGTTACCCTTAGCAACCGATTTAAGGCTATCAGTGGAGTGTTGCTTTAACTTTACTATTACTAGTATTTGTTTATACCCAATAAGCAATATCATTGATTTATTGAGCCACATATCCGAAACGCCTCCAAATCTCGCTACCGGATTAGGAAATTTCGCCAACATAAGAAATTCGATATTCAACCGATTGTGCCTGTTAGGCACTAATATACAGTGTAACCCTGACAACCCTGAAACCATAAAGTCTTACTACGAATCGTACGTAAGGGTGAAAGGTACTCCTATTGATTTCAACCCTAGCAACCCCCTGAGGCTTGATAAACCCTTTGAGATGACAGAAGTAGAAAGTAGTGAGGAGCCTGAAGTGTCAATATGGAATGGAGATATCGATAGGCACTTTGAGCCTGGAGACTCCATATGGTATATGACCCTCGATAGTCCAGAGAATGAAGGAAGTTATTGGACGCCCGGTGACCCTAGTGAATTGAAGACCCCTGACTATGCTGATACCTATACTATGTATAAACGGGTGGATAAGAAAGTTAAGCCTGTTCCCGGTGTATTCCCCCAAGAGGCGAAAGTAAATAGGCAAATTCCAAGTGACCCATTAGATACCCTAATACCCTTATCGCCTATGCCCCCTGATATTGTACCCACTACTAAACTCACTATCGAACGTATCGAAGCCCTTAATATCAATTCAAAGGGATTTCTGTGGCCTGAAGAAGAGCGATTATTCCGTTATATTATGTGGCTTCACCAGGATGCCCTTGCCTTCGAAGATACCGATAGGGGTACTTTGAAAGAAAGTTATTTTTCCCCTTATATTATACCTACTGTACCTCATATTCCTTGGGAATATAAGAATATCCCTATCCCACCCGGAATCAGAGATAAAGTAATTGAAGTACTTAAGTTAAAGATCGATGCAGGTGTCTATGAATCCAGTCAGTCTGCTTATAGATCTCGATGGTTCTGCGTAGTTAAGAAGAATGGAAAGCTTCGTATAGTCCATGATCTCCAACCCTTGAATAGAGTAACCATTCGTGATGCTGGTCTACCCCCTATTTTAGATGATTTTGTCGAACCCTTTGCAGGGGCGCAATGTTATACTGTTTTCGATCTTTTCTGGGGATTTGATGCCCGTAAACTACATCCAGATAGTAGAGACCTAACAGCCTTCCTAACCCCTTAGGATTGCTTCGTATCACTTCGCTCCCTACTGGTTTTACCAATTCACCCGCAGAATTTCAAAAGTGTATGACATTTGTATTGCAAGATGAAATCCCTATGAAAGCTAATATTTTTATCGATGATCTGCCTATCAAAGGCCCAACCACCATATACCCCGATGAAGATGGAAATCCATCGGTCCTTTTAGAGAATCCAGGTATTCGCAAGTTTGTTTGGATACATGCCTTAGATGTCCACCGAATTATGCATCGAGTGAAGGAAGCTGGAGCACCTTCTCTGCCTCGAAAATCCAACTATGCCTCCCCGAAGTTTTGATTGTAGGACAGATCTGCACCCCAGAGGGCCGCATTCCTGATAAAACGAAAGTAGATAAGATCCTTAATTGGCCTGATCTAACTACTGCGAAAGAAGCTAGAGCATTTTTAGGCTTATGTGGAACTGTTCGTATATGGATCCCAGGATACTCCGCATTAGCTAGACCTTTGACTGAGCTATGGAGAAAAGATGTAGAATTTATTTGGGATGAGGAAGAAAGAATGTGTTCGAAGAACTTAAGAAGTTAGTAGCCTCAGCCCCCGCATTACGATCGATTGATTATACCTCGGATTTACCCGTTATCTTATCAGTAGACTCTAGTTATATAGCAGCCGGAATTATTTTATCCCAGATAGATGAGAATGGACGAAGAAGACCTGCTAGATACGGTTCTCTACCCTTTAACGATGTTGAAGCCCGCTATTCACAGCCAAAGCTAGAGTTATATGGACTCTATCGAGCCCTTCGTCATTTCCGCCTTCATATTATAGGGGTAAAGACACTTCATGTGGAAGTTGATGCTAAGTATATTAAGGGAATGTTGAAAGAACCTGATCTTCAACCTAATGCAGCTATCAACAGATGGATTCAAGGCATTATTCTATTCGATTTTAAACTTATCCATGTCCCCGCAACCAAGTTCAGAGGCCCCGATGCGTTATCACGAAGAACCTTAGGGGAGGGAGAGATTATCGATCTTCAGGATGATTCTTGGTTAGATGAACTCGCTTTGTACAGTAGAATATCCCCAATTTTAGACCCCATAGAGCATAGACCAGACAATATTAGTAGACCCCTATCTTCTGTGTTCATTGGAACTGCATTTCAAGAACGAAATTTACATAATATATTTAAATTCCTAACTACCTTAGAAGCACCGTTATTTACAAGTATTTCTGCCAAGAAACGATTTCTTAAGAAAGCTGTGAAGTTTTTCGTCCAAAAAGGAAAGATGTACAAAAGAATGATAGATAGACCACCCTTTTAGTAATTCTCAGTCCCGAAAAACGTGCGAACATACTAACCCAGGCCCACGAAGAACTAGGGCACCGAGGCGAATCAGCCACATGGAAACTATTCGCTACCGATTCTTCTGGCCCTATTTGTTCGCTGATGTTCGCCATCATGTACAATCATGTCATCAATGTCAAATTCGAAGTACTGCAAAAATGCACATCCCTATTACCATATCTACCCATCGACGATTTTCATCAAAGTATATATCGATATTATGCATATGCCACCTGCCCAGGGATTTAAGTATATTGTATTGGCAAGGGATGATTTATCTCGGTATGTAGAGGGCGTGCCCTGAAAAATCCGACAGCCAAGGCCCTTAGCAAATTCTTCTGGGAAGATTTGTATTGTCGCTATGGAGCCATCGGACAAGTAACTACCGATAATGGACCCGAAGTCCAAGGCGCATTTCAGCCCTTAATGCAGAAAGTCAATATCCCCCATTTGCCATTTCAGCAATAACTCTCAAGCCAACGGAGTAGTAGAAAGAGGACATTTCATTTTAAGAGAAGCCTTAGTTAAAGCATGTGGTCGGATATTTCCCAATGGCCCCAAAAAGATTCATCAGACATTATTTGCAGATAGAGTTACTAGTAGAGTAACAGGTTTTTTCTGCCTTTTTTAGTTCATGGAGTTCACCCCAGTATTACCATTCGATTTGACAGAAGCCACATATGATAGATGGATTTAGCATGGAATGAGTTCGATCGATTGTTAGCCCTTAGAATTAGACAGTTAGAGAGACGCCCAAGAAGATATAGAGAAAGCAGCAGAGACTTTGAAAAATGCACGTTTTAAATCAAAAGAGCAG